>OY284476.1:12116107-12712077 GCA_958336345.1 Dorcus parallelipipedus | reverse complement strand
GAAATTGTAATTAAATTGATTTTGTTTAATTGGCAGTATTAGAGAAATAGAATATCTTATAAGTCACGTGAATTATTTCAGCCTTCTTGGGCTTCATCAGAGATATGTACTAAGAAATTACTTTTTGAAAGGATAATAATTAAATTATACACTTACATATTTTTGAAATTTCCAATAACCCAAAAACAAACCCATATCATATCATATCTCTGATGAAGCCCAAGAAGGCTGAAATAATTCACGTGACTTATAAGATATTCTATTTCTCTAATACTGCCAATTAAACAAATCAATTTAATTACAATTTCATTTGGCAAGAATTACAGCTGTCATTAATTTCACTCAATGTTTCCATAGTTACTTACGTTATTTATTTTAGTGTCACATTTTGCATTTTGAATGATGAAAACATAACTGTTTCCTTTCAATTTTGCGAAGTATTAGACAGTTTTTCAAAAAGTTTTCTTTACGGGTTTGTTTTTGGGTTATTGGAAATTTCAAAAATATGTAAGTGTATAATTTAATTATTATCCTTTCAAAAAGTAATTTCTTAGTACATATCTCTGATGAAGCCCAAGAAGGCTGAAATAATTCACGTGACTTATAAGATATTCTATTTCTCTAATACTGCCAATTAAACAAATCAATTTAATTACAATTTCATTTGGCAAGAATTACAGCTGTCGTAAAGATATTAGTTTTTCATTTGAGAAAATAGTTTATCCATATAGTTTTTAAAAACATCTAGCGCTTCCCTTTTCACTTCCATATTTTCAGCATGTCGCAGTTTCTTGCTTTCTTCTCGTATTTCTAAAGCTGTCGCCAGATCACTTTTCCTTTTCATTTTTGGTTTTTCGTGCTATTCTGTACAAACATCACCATCATTCTGTGCAGAAGTCTCTGATGTAGATTTGTCTGCAATTTCAGTAGCTTGTGGAGTGTTTTGAACCCCTTTACTAGATGATGCAACCACAATGGGCATAATATTTGGATCTTTCCCAAATAATCGGTCGAATTCACTAAAATATTCAAATTTTATTCTTGCCGCTCCTGTCGCTTTCGGTCCACAGTTTTCTTTTTTCTTTATGTATAAGCCTTTCAAGTACTTAAATTTGTTTTGACATTGCTGTGCTGTATGGGTCTTTAAATTATTTGAAATTAGTTGCCACACTTTTTCTTTTGTCATACCAGATTTTTTCATGAGTGGTTGATGCTTTTCGTAGGCATCTATTAATATCAAAACATCTGTTCTTGACCACTGGTTTCTCAGTTTTTCATTAGCACCTGCCTCTTCTGAAATATGAAATTAAATATAAATACATTTATTATTAGCAAGAAATGCATTCTATACACTCACCGGTAAGATCGTTTGTTAAAGTTAGCGTCGTACTATCGTCGAGCCAAACATACTGGATATCGTCATTGTTTTCATCTACTATTTGATAGAGTTTATTTTCCATTACGTTCATATAATATATGGGCAAAATAATAAAAACAAAGAGAAAATAAGCAAATTGAACTTAACCCCAAATATCTCTGCGCATGTCCGACAAATTTTAACCGAGTCTAAACACGAGGTAACAAGTTGTACACCCGTCGTGAAATTCGAACAGTGTTAAATTATATTTGGTAACAATTTTAGAATTTTAGAACGCTCGGGGTGAAAAGTTAAATACCCGATAACAAATCCGAACGCAACCATTGTGTATAAATTTAACCTTAATAATAAAATCTCATGTGCAATAATTTTTTAATTCAATAATGAAGTTTGTAAATGTTGCTAATAAATTTGAATTCATTCTTGCTTTGAGATGATATATTGCAATTAGTTTCTCACGTTGTGATGTATGACCTTTAGTATAAGTACAATAGGTACTTTAATAAACCTTAGACTACCTTCCACTCGATTTATTTTGGTTAAAGTTATTGAAACCAATTATGTACGTACTTAAATATTCATGAAACTAATCTAGATTCTCTTTTATTTTTATGTTTTCGAAGGAAAGTCAGCAAAAAAGTGTGGAAGCGAACTCACTTTCCTTCGTGCGATATTAATGGGGACGAATAAATAATAAACATATTCATTAATCTTAATCAGATGGTTAAATCGGTCGTCCCGTGGATTCGCCGGGATCGAAATGAATGTACGCCCCGTCACGGGTGAGATATCGGCGAACGGCGGTCGCCCAGCGGGATCCGCTACCGCAGAGCGCACGTCCATTGTCAATTAGTCGTGGCACACTCGATCATATTTATTGGATTAATGAGATATGTATCCAAGTGTCGACCGCACTCGTCCATGCTGTGCTCGTGACATCCAGTAATCGCCGATTCTGTGATTTGTCGATTGTTTGACTTGGATAGATTTGATTGATTGCCTTCTAGATTCTCATACATGTCCAAGTATAGCGATGGACAAAAATAATGCCTATAACTTCAAAACTTTAATTTCACGACTATACATACAAGACCTATTCTTGAAATAATAAAATAAAAATATTGAAAGTTTCCAAAACATGAACTTTATTAAATATAACCAAGTAATAAAAGAAAAGAAAAAGTCAGTTGTGCAATGAATGCAGAGTTAATGAAGCTACACGTTTTTTAACACAATAAGATATTCCAATATAAGAAATATTATTGAATCAATTTAAATAACTGCATCTTGAGAAATGAGTGAGAAATACTTCATTCTGCCCATTTGAAAAAACGAAACGCTTATTTGCATACTCCGTTTATAAGAAAAGATCATCAACAAGGAGTGCTGCACGGTTCACAGTTAGTTGATTGACATGCTAATTGAAAATCCTAAAACTGTCATAACTAAATTACTGAATGTACACACGTAATGATTTCTTGGTAAGTTCTCGTATAATAAAAAAAGAACGAGTTCCTTCTGAGAAAGATCTGCGGATAATGAGATACAATAATTAGCAACACGTAAGTGTATATTATGTCATAGATACGATAATTTCCGAATCAAAACACATTTTAAAGCTGTTACAACATGTAAATGAAAAGCGGAATACTTCAGCTCTTCATAACGTTTTGATGAATCACTACTTAATTATGGAAATAAATCACAGGATAAGATTAATAAGGTAATTAATAATTGTAAGTATAATTTCAAGTAAGTTAACGGTTCGACTATTAAATAAATAAAAGAGGTCGCGAATCATTACCATTAGTTAAACTAGACTTAATAATACATTTCCTTATTTGTATTTGGTTCTTTTATTGTTTTAAAATTATCATGTCACTAGCACTATTCCTCGACAATCTGGATTAGTTTATACACAATGAAACAGAAATAATATTAAATTTCTACAACAAAGTTGCACAAGATTATTTGCCAACGGTAACTGCTGCATGTGATATCAAACAAAAATGTACCATATCACTGATACTGCTTCTCGTCATTCTAGATTAGGCCACAGAAAATAATATTAAATTTATATAAAAAGGTAAAAGATTTAGAAGTAGCCATCAGAAAAAACACATCGATGGCTTAGCGCCCACGTGTTAAGTACAATTTTAGGGAAAATTGTCTTAAAATTGTATTAAAATTGTCTATAAATATTAAACGCAATTCTAAAGTTTACTTATGTTATTAATGTACTCCATTGCTGTTTCGTAGTTCTTTGATAAAGGTAATAAATGCTGAGTCTTTTCTAAAAAGTTTTTATTTAAATTATCCTAACCGGTTTCGCCTAAAGAGGTATCTTCAGTGGAATGTTATAAAATTATTTATATAATATATAATAAAATCTAATTGTAATATTTTGTGGTGTGAATTTTTACAAAAATATTTTACAAGAAACCGGTTTGGATAATTTACTTATGTGTTAAGCAATCATGGGTACTCGCACAAAAGTAGCAAGTGTGCTTAACTACCACCTTAAAATGTTTCTGATACAAAACACATACATATGTGGTAAGTATGGACTTCTAACACTTGTGTTTCTGAATAAGTAACTGTAGACCACGTATAATATTAATAGATCTACGAATCAAACACTGGAACAGAATTTTCCCACGCAAACGCATTTTTGAAGCACCAGGGTGCGTTCAGAATAAACGTCGGGCGTACAACTTCTTACCTCGTGCATCATAATGTAAAGCTTAGTTCACATCATGTTCACATGCATTGCTGATACGCAATTCGGATCGTTTCTGATTGGTTCGCTACGTTTGAAATTGAACCAATCGTTTCTGTCTGGTTCATTCAGGAACTATTAAAGAAAATCGTGACACCCGAGGAGTATACACATTACATTCGGGAAATATCGACTACGAGCCGAGTCACTGACAATGAAGTTTATATTGAATAATTTCAAATTTTACGTCACTTTCTAAAGCTGCTTTTCACTTATGGTTTGTTTATCTTTAAGCCTCAATTTATTCGACGACCGGCTGTAAAGATCCAATTTTTTCAACCCATTTCTACCAACTTTCTCTTTATACTCAATTTTATTTAGGGACTCACTAGAAAGCACCTATTCGATTCACCGAGAGAAAATGAAACATACAATCTGATATAAAACGAAACGTGAGGAACCTCCTCCTAAACTTAGATAAAAGACAGTAACTCGATTCACAAGTGATTTGACTGGAAGGTGGTGCAACTGCAACAGGACCATGAACCAATTCTTAACTAAAAACGTAAACTAAGGTCAGCATTTTTTACGACACATTCTAAACATCAGAAGACGTGCCCAGTTCTATACAAGGCCGAAGACATCTGGAAAAAATTCAGTAACGAAAGTGATGTGCTTGGTAGATGAAATTGATGAGAAAGGCGACACATCGGTTGGTGATGACTAGGTATGATGGAAAGAGTAACTCCTTTTCTTCAATTGCATCCACTATACCTGCGAAGCTTCTCCTAAAGAAAGAAGAGTCATCGATTCCAACACTCTTCAAATTGGTCTTCTTTGTCTTCCACTTCCTTTGAGTGCCTTCTTCATTTATCATATCGGCAGGTGGTACAAAAATAATGAATTGCAAATATTAAAAACCAGAAAAAAATCAATGGAAAGAAACAGGAGATTCGTAATTTTTAATTTCTGTTGGAGCTGGAAGGGCAATAACGTAATTTTTTTTCAAAGATCCGGCCAAGTTTGGAGAACTGAACCTAATGCGGTACCTACTATTAGATCATTTATTTTTGAATGATGTCGAAGCTTTCCACGAAAGGCAGTTAAACTTTTTATTCAACCAATCTCGTTCCAAAAAATGTTGGTTTTCCGAGAAACAACAAGAAAATCATCATGCCGGGAAACGAATGAAGATTTTCTTCGTTTAGTATACTTCATATCTCAAACTCAGTTACCTCTACCGCTTCCACCTAATGAAAAGAGGCAAATTTTACGTCACATTACGTCACATGGTTTATCTTTAAGCCTCAATTTATTCCCATAGAAATAATTGTCCTTATAATTAATCGAATTGGCTTCCGGTTAGAACCGCGTCACGAAGGTGATTTCTTCCGCCAACGTTTCGTCCTTCATTGCAGAAGAACTTCCTCAGGGCTGCTGTTGCTAGTGGTATTGCTGCTGCTTTTCGTCAGTCGTTGAGACTGATGAGTCTGTTTCAACGACTAACAGCAGCAACAACTCTCCTAGCAGCAGCAGCCCCGAGGAAGCTCTTCTGCGATAAAGGACGAAACGTCGACGGAAGAAATCACTTTCGTGACGCGGTTCCAACCGGAAGCCAATTCGATTATGGACGACGCGACGGCCACGGAAGCTTTCAAGTTGTCCTTACAATTTTGTTGCTATGACAATAAGTCGAAACTTAAAGTTAAACTCCGACTGAAAAGTGGGCCTAAGCTGTTGCTTTATTAATTTTTGTTAGTTGTCTTAGATGCTACAAATGTGTTAAGTGAATAAATTTTGTTTCCAAATGTGTTAAGTGCAGTTACAATTAAATTTTAAACATATTATAAATAGTCAAATTTGTAAATCATTATTAAAATGACAAAAGTATTGCATAATTTATAACTGAAAATAGTTAATAATGAAATAATAGAAAATACAAGAAACTGACTAAGGAATATTAAAGATCAGGCCTGAAAGACAATAATCAACTAAAATATTAAAAACTGACAACCTATCAAGGAAATGGAACAAAAATTGATGGAGTTGACTCAGAGGCACTAATAGTGGAAGTAAAACAGACTTACATGTAAGAACAAACAAGACGCAATACGCATTTAATTTACCTTGGGTTTTATGGAGAACAGCGGGCATTTAATTTACTTAGGGTTTAAGCAGATTAACTGTAATTTCAAAGTGTATTAAAATTAGTATTTTTTTGAGTAATCTGAATAGTATGGGTAGGGAGTCAAAGCACAACAACAAAAAAAGTAGATATAATTATAAGCAAATAAGTAAAAAAAAAGAAAGAAAAAAACAAAAAGAAATAAACTGAAAAACAGCTGAAGAAGATAATCATAATAAAAGAGCGCAATGAAGTAAAACTAATATCGATTTCGATTGACTGCTCTTGAGTACTTTCCGAATACCTCCTTCCTTAATTATGAAGTTAAAATAAGATAAGGATACTCTGAGAGTGCTCTAGGCCAATCAATCGAAAACGCTATAAGTTAGCTAAGAACAGAGAAGGAAATACTACAAGTAAGTAAAAGAGGAATCGTTGATCAAACCTGTCAAGAAGCAGAATACGCCCTGTAAGTATCCTTATATGGATTTATTGACACTAATTTATTATCACGAATTTTATGTTTTATGTTATGTACTGTAGTGGACAATAAATCCGGGCACGTCATTTGTACAATGCAAACTGACACTTTGATTTTGTTGACGTTTAATACATGTACAAAATGTCACTAGTAATTCTGACGTTTAATACAAATTTTGGTCGAGTTAAGTGAATGGTCAAACTGCACAAAATCGCCAAATCAACGGTCAGACCGAACCACCTAACCAATCAGGGATTAGGAAAGTTGAACACGTGACTTAGTCTGACCAGTTTGACGGTTCACTCACCGCCGCCATTATTTATTTATTTTGACACAAATATAACCTCAATAAAAGCCTGATTTACCAAATTTGTCTAAATATGCACATGTCAAATTCTTGCCCGGATTTTATTGTTCGCTACTGTACTTTTCTTGTACGAGGGAGGATTCACTAATTATCTACAAATCCAGGAAGCAAAAGAGCTACGTCGTTGATTTTTAACAGTTAAGAATTGATAATTTATTTAATCACAGAAAAAGAATAGGAATTATTAGATTTTTAAAACTGAGAAATGATTGATTTGTTAGAACATAGAAGTGTAATAAAATTGTTGATTAAACAAGGGAATACTCCTAAGAATATTCATTAGAGAATGACGGCCCATTATATTTACAAATCAATTTTTTCTTGTCAAAGAAGTGCGTTGAGGTAGAAAGTCCATTCAGGACGATCCAAAGGTAATACAGATATGGTAAAAAAAGTTATTATTATTATTGGCACAAATAAGGGCAGAGATAAAGTCTATAAGCGCAGAAAAAAAGAAAGAAATTACAAATTATTGAGGATTTAGTGATGAAGAACCGACTGAAAACATCATCAATAGCTACAGAAGTTGGAATATCTGAAGCTTCAAATTTAAGAATGTTGGACTTAAATTTAGGCCTTGGCCTGATGACTCCAGAACAAAAATTGTGTCGCAAGAAAATTTCAGCGCAAAATTTAGCCTGTTTAGAGGCGAAGCCAAATCTATTTTCAAAAATTATCACTAGCACTGAAACTTAGGTACATTTTTGGGATCCAAAGAAAAAACATGTAATGGATGCCTGAAGGTTCTCCTTCCCCAAAAAACACGGACACAAAGTTCTGCAGGAAAATTAATGGCTACGATTTTTTGGTATAGTGAGAGTATCTTTCTAATTGAATACATGCCAAAAGGCTCAACAGTAATTGCAGAAGCTTACTCAAGTACACTTCGAAACTTAAATGACCTCATGAGCTCTGTAAAGAATTATCGAATTATTTTATGAAACTCTTCCATCGGTAGAACCTGAAGAATAAAGATAATTCTCTATCGTACTATAAAGAATATAGCTCGTACTATAAAGAATATAGCAATGATTTACAATGCTCAAATACGATGTGGAATTATGACATCATTAAAGCCCGAGAACTCTTTAAAATACCTAAGGAATATAGGTAGTTTAGTTGAACATAAGATTTGTAAAATTTGAGTAAATTTATACACCAGGTTATTGTTACTATTATAATTTATGTGTTGTTGTTTTATTATTATTATATTTTTTTGTAAAATGGCTTGCTTAGGGTGCAAATTGAAAATTTTATTTCGGTGTAATCATGCATCAGCATAAATTTCTTTTTATGCTCAAAATTCATATATTCATATTGCAAGTATGCATGAATACATAAATACTGGTGAAATATTCAATATCCACTTCGTTCTGTATAATAATTAAAAATTAATATTTCAGGTTTTCTTCACAAAAACGTTCGATTTATTTAGAGTCGAAAGCAAAAAATAGTAGACAAAACCAGTTCTTTCTCATTTTTCATTTTATAAAAGGCATTTTAAAATGATTTCGTAGAAGTTTTAAGTTTGTTAAATTTGAAAGCTTTCAAACTTCTTATATGTCATCTGTGAAGTCGTGCTTAAACAATACTATTTTGAGAAAGAACAATTACAGGAAACTGTTTTTGTCTACTATTTTTTGCTTTTTACATCATATCACAAATTGAATTTATACACAGACAAAATGCACGATTTTTTCATCGCCTTATCCTAAGGTTAAATTTATCTGTCAGATAGGATGTGACATATAGTACGTGTACAGCAAACTATACGGCACATTCCAACTGACAGATAAATTGGACGTCTTTCTGCAGAAAGGAACCAACCCGCAAATTGACAAAATCTGAGTTCCTCGGGCTATGAGTGTGTTAAGCATTTAAAATTCTACTACAGAATAAATTGGCTGCTGAACCAACCTACATTCAATAGTGGTAAATAAATAGATCTGCAGAACAGAACCATATGGTTTGGCTCCTTTCTGCATAATGTCATATCAATGACAGAGTATAAGAAAATACTCAGTAGGGATACTCAAACGTTAGTGTCTAGAACTACACAAGTATACAATAGGCCTCAAATTGTTTAAGAATTTTAGAATTGTTCAAAACTTAGATCACTGTTTCTTCAGTTTGACCATAACGTGGGTTGGTTCCTTTCTGCAGAATTACTTTAGGATAAACACGGTGAAAAAATCGGCCGTAAGTAATTTAATTTCTATGATAAAATGAAGACCTATTGTTTACACTTCACAAGGTATCATATTTTTATGTTACTCTTGTTAAGTGTATCAAATGAGACTAAACAGACACGACAAGGCGCTTATCAGAAAGCGATATGCTTCAACATATTTTTATTTAATTACTAAAACTTGATGAGACATGAGACGTACAAACAGTGACCGACGACGACCGGCTCTAAAGATCCCAAACAGTTAGTTGCCCCTTTCTACCCACTTTCTCTTTATTCCCAATTTTATTTTGGGACTCACTAAGAAGCACCCATTCGATTCACCGAGAGAACATGAAACATACAATCTGATATAAAGCGAAACTTCTCAGAATTTGCTCTCACTATTTTAGGGCTTGAGGAATCTCCTCCTAAAGCTAAAAAAATGCAGTAGCCTGATTCGCAAGGGGTTTCGCCGGAAGGTGGTGCAACAGCAACAGGACCATGAACCAATTCTTAACTAAAAACGAAAACTAATGTCAGCATTCTTTGCGAGATATTCTAAACATCAGAAGACGTGCCCAGTTCTATACAAGGCCGAAGACATCTGGAAAAAATTCAGTAACGAAAGTGATGTGCTTGGTAGATGAAATTGATGATAAAGGCGACACATCGGTTGGTGATGACTAGGTATGATGGGAAGAGTAACTCCTTTTCCTCAATTGCATCCACTACACCTGCGAAGCTTCTCCTAAAGAAAGAAGAGTCATCGATTCCAACACTCTTCAAATTGGTCTTCTTTGTCTTCCACTTCCTTTGAGTGCCTTCTTCATTTATCATATCGGCAGGTGGTACAAAAATGATAAATTGCAAATATTAAAAACCAGAAAAAAATCAATGGAAGGAAACGGGAGATTCGTAATTTTTAATTTCTATCGGAGCTGGAAGGGCACTAACGTAATTTTTTTTCAAAGATCCGGCCAAGTTTGGAGAACTGAACCTAATGCGGTACCTACTATTAGATCATTTATTTTTTAATGATGTCGAAGCTTTCCACGAAAGGCAGTTAAACTTTTTATTCAACCAATCTCGTTCCAAAAAATGTTGGTTTTCCGAGAAACAACAAGAAAATCATCATGCCGGGAAACGAGTGAAGCTTTTCTTCATTTAGTATACTTCATATCTCAAACTCAGTTACCTCTACCGCTTCCACCTAATGAAAAGAGGCAAATTTACGTCACATTACGTCACATGGTTTATCTTTAAGCCTCAATTTATTCTCATAGAAATAACTGTCCTTATAATTAATCGAATTGGCTTCCGGTTGGAACCGCGTCACGAAGGTGACGCCAACGTTTCGTCCTTCATTGCAGAAGAACTTCCTCAGGGCTGCTGTTGCTAGTGGTGTTGCTGCTGCTTTTCGTCAGTCGTTGAGACTGATGAGTCTGTTTCAACGACTAACAGCAGCAACAACTCTCCTAGCAGCAGCAGCCCCGAGGAAGCTCTTCTGCGATAAAGGACGAAACGTCGACGGAAGAAATCACTTTCGTGACGCGGTTCCAACCGGAAGCCAATTCGATTATGGACGACGCGACGGCCACGGAAGCTTTCAAGTTGTCCTTACAATTTTGTTGCTATGACAATAAGTCGAAACTTAAAGTTAAACTCCGACTGAAAAGTGGGCCTAAGCTGTTGCTTTATTAATTTTTGTTAGTTGTCTTAGATGCTACAAATGTGTTAAGTGAATAAATTTTGTTTCCAAATGTGTTAAGTGCAGTTACAATTAAATTTTAAACATATTATAAATAGTCAAATTTGTAAATCAGTTTTATTTTACATTATTAAAATGACAAAAGTATTGCTTAATTTATAACTGAAAATAGTTAATAATGAAATAATAGAAAATACAAGAAACTGACTAAGGAATATTAAAGATCAGGCCTGAAAGACAATAATCAACTAAAGTATTAAAAACTGACAACCTATCAAGGAAATGGAACAAAAATTGATGGAGTTGTCTCAGGAGCACTAATAGTGGAAGTAAGACAGACTTACATGTAAGAACAAACAAGACGCAACACGCATTTAATTTACCTTGGGATTTATGGAGCGGGCATTTAATTTACTTAGGGTTTAAGCAGATTAACTGTAATTTCAAAGTGTATTAAAATTAGAATTTTTTAGAGTAATTTGAATAGTATGGGTAGGGAGTCAAAACTTCACAATCAGGGCACAATAATAAAAAAAGTAGATATAATTATAAGCAAATAAGTAAAAAAAAGAAAGAAAAAAACAAAAAGAAATAAACTAAAAAACAGCTGAAGAAGATAATCATAATAAAAGAGCGCAATGAAGTAAAACTAATATCGATTTCGATTGACTGCTCTTGAGTACTTTCGGAATACCTGCTTCCTTAATTATGAAGTTAAAATAAGATAAGGATACTCTGAGAGTGCTCTAGGCCAATCAATCGAAAACGCTATAAGTTAGCTAAGAACAGAGAAGGAAATACTACAAGTAAGTAAAAGAGGAATCGTTGACCAAACCTGTCAAGAAGCAGAATGCGCCCTGTAAGTATCCTTATATGGATTTATTGACACCAATTTATTATCACGAATTTTATGTTATGTACTGTAGTGGACAATAAAATCCGGGCACGTCATTTGTACAATGCAAACTGACACTTTAATTTTGTTGACATTTAATACATGTACAAAATGTCACTAGTAATTCTGACGTTTAATACAAATTTCGGTCGAGTTTAGTGAATGGTCAAACTGAACAAAATCGCCAAATCAACGGTCAGACCGAACCACCTAACCTATCAGGGATTAGGAAAGTTGAACACGTGACTTAGTCTGACCAGTTTGACGGTTCACTGACCGCCGCCATTATTTATTTATTTTGACACAAATATAACCTCAATAAAAGCCTGATTTACCAAATTTGCCTAAATATGCACATGTCAAATTCTTGCTCGGATTTTATTGTTCGCTACTGTACTGTTCTTGTACGAGGGAGGATTCACTAATTATCTACATAACCAGGAAGCAAAAGAGCTACGTCGTTGATTTTTAACAGTTAAGAATTGATAATTTATTTAATCACAGAAAAAGAATAGGAGTTATTAGATTTTTAAAACTGAGAAATGATTGATTTAAAGTTAGAACATAGAAGTGTAATAAAACTGTTGATTAAACAAGAATATTCATTAGAGAATGACGGCCCATCATATTTACAAATCAATTTTTTTTTGTCAAAGAAGTGCGTTGAGGTAGAAAGTCCATTCAGGACGATCCAAAGGTACAAGTTCGAAATACAGATATGGTAAAAAAAGTTATTATTATTATTGGCACAAATAAGGGCAGAGATAAAGTCTATAAGCCCAGAAAAAAAGAAAGAAATTACAAATTATTGAGGATTTAGTGATGAAGAACCGACTGAAAACATCATCAATAGCTACAGAAGTTGGAATATCTGAAGCTTCAAATTTAAGAATGTTGGACTTAAATTTAGGCCTTGGCCTGATGACTCCAGAACAAAAATTGTGTCGCAAGAAAATTTCAGCGCAAAATTTAGCCTGTTTAGAGGCGAAGCCAAATCTATTTTCAAAAATTATCACTATAGCACTGAAACTTAGGTATATTTTTGGGATCCAAAGACAAAACATGCAATGGATGCCTGAAGGTTCTCCTTCCCCAAAAAAAAGGACACAAAGTTCTGCAGGCTACGATTTTTTGGGATAGTGAGAGTATCTTTCTAATTGAATACATGCCAAAAGGCTCAACAATAATTGCAGAAGCTTACTCAAGAACACTTCGAAACTTAAATGACCTCATGAGCTCTGTAAGGAATTATTGAATTATTTTATGAAACTCTTCCATCGGTAGAACCTGAAGAATCATTCTCTATCGTACTATAAAGAATATAGCTCGTACTATAAAGAATATAGCAATGATTTACAATGCTCAAATACGATGTGGAATTATGACATGATTAAAGCCCGAGAACTCTTTAAAATACCTAAGTAATATAGGTAGTTTAGTTGAACATAAGATTTGTAAAATTTGAGTGACTTTATACACCAGGTTATTGTTACTATTATAATTTATGTGTTGTTGTTTTATTATTATTATTTTTTTGTAAAATGGCTTGCTTAGGGTGCAAATTGAAAATTTAATTCGGTGTAATCATGCATCAGCATAAATTTCTTTTTATGCTCAAAATTAATATATTCATATTGCAAGTGTGCATGAATACATAAATACTGGTGAAATATTCAATATCCACTTCGTTCTGTATAATAATTAAAAATTAATATTTCAGGTTTTCTTCACAAAAACGTTCGATTTATTTAGAGTCGAAGCAAAAAATAGTAGACAAAAACAGTTTCCTGTAACAGTTCTTTCTCATTTTTCATTTTATAAAAGGCATTTTAAAATGATTTCGTAGAAGTTTTAAGTTTGTTAAATTTTAAAGCTTTCAAACTTCTTATATGTCATCTGTGAAGTCGTGCTTAAACAATACCATTTTGAAAAAGAACAATTACAGGAAACTGTTTTTGTCTACTATTTTTTGCTTTTTACATCATATCACAAATTGAATTTATACACAGACAAAATGCACGATTTTTTCATCGCCTTATCCTAAGGTTAAATTTATCTGTCAGATAGGATGTGACATATAGTACGTGTACAGCAAACTATACGGCACATTCCAACTGACAGATAAATTGGACGTCTTTCTGCAGAAAGGAACCAACCCACAAATTGACAAAATCTGAGTTCCTCGGGCTATGAGTGTGTTAAGCATTTAAAATTCTACTACAGAATAATTGGCTGCTGAACCAACCTACATTCAATAGTGGTAAATAAATAGATCTGCAGAACAGAACCATATGGTTTGGCTCCTTTCTGCATAATGTCATATCAATGACAGAGTATAAGAAAATACTCAGTAGGGATACTCAAACGTTAGTGTCTAAAACTACACAAGTATACAATTAGCCCCAAATTGTTTAGGAATTTTAGAAATGTTCAAAGCTTAGATCACTGTTTCTTCAGTTTGACCATAACGTGGGTTGGTTCCTTTCTGTAGAATTACTTTAGGATAAACACGGTGAAAAAATCGGCCATAAGTAATTTAATTTCTATGATAAAATGAAGACCTATTGTTTACACTTCACAAGGTATCATATGTTTATGTTACTCTTGTTAAGTGTATCAAATGAGACTAAACAGGCACGACAAGGCGCTTATCAGAAAGCGATATGCATGAACATATTTTTATTTAATTACTAAAACTTGATGAGACATGAGACGTACAAAAAGTGACCGACGACGACCGGCTCTAAAGATCCCAAACAGTTAGTTGCACCTTTCTACCCACTTTCTCATTATTCCCAATTTTATTTTGGGACTCACTAGGAAGCACCCATTCGATTCACCAAGAGAAAACGAATCATACAATCTGATATAAAGCGAAACTTCTCAACTATTTTAGGGCTCGAGGAATCTCCTCCTAAAGTTAGAAAAAAGGCAGTAGCCCGATTCGCAAGGACCCGATTCAACAGGACCATGAACCAATTCTTAACTAAAAACGAAACCTAATGTCAGCATTCTTTGCGAGATATTCTAATCAGAAGACGTGTCCAGTTCTCTACAAGGCCGAAGACACCCGGAAAAATTCAATAACGAAAATGAAGTGCTTGGTAGATGAAATTGATGGGAAAGGCGACACATCGGTTGGTGATGACTATGATTTCCTCAATTGCATCCATTACAACTGCGAAGCTTCTCGTATTATCCAGAAAAGTCATCAATTCCAACACTCTACAATCTGGTCTTCTTACTCTTCCATGCGAGGATTTCCTCCTTTGAGTGCCTTCTTCACTTATCATATCGGCTGGTGGTACAAAAGTGATAAATTGTAAACATCAAAAATCGGAGCTGGAAGGGCACTACGAATAACGTAGTTTTTTTTTTTCAAAGATCCGGCCAAGTCTGAAGAATTTACTGAACCTAATTCGATAATATTAGTAATTTTTATTTTTGAACGATGTCGAAGCTTTCCACGAAAGCTTTTTTTCAACTGTATTCATGGTACTTTGTTCTAGTCTCGTTCCAAAAAATGTTGGTCTTTCCGAGAAACAACAAGAAAACCATCACGCCGGGAAATGAATAAAAATTTGCTTCTTTTATTATTCATATCTCAAACTCAGTTACCTACCTCTAGTGATATCGCTTCCACCTAATGAAACGAGGCAATTATCAGCAACTGAAATTATGCTTAGCACAGATTCTTCCACTTCTGAAACCGAGCCAGAAGAGACTGACTCTTTTGAGTCGGATTCGGCATTTTTTTTTTGGAAACCCAAATTCATATACATATTTCAATTGTGTATGTATATACCGAATTGTCATCAACCAGGGCAAATGTTTCCTAATAATGTTATTCATTTTTTTTTATTCCTGTTTTAGAAGTGGGAAAGTCCAATTCAATAAAAATGTAAAATTTTGGTACCATCAGTGATTGTGCCATTTAAAAACTTTATTACAGGCATCTTTTTGATTAAGAAACTTTGAATTTCCCCCTTGTTTAGCTGATATCCTGCTAGGACAAACACATTACTTCAATAGTTCTTCTTAGACTTAGTAGCTATCGCCTCTTGAAACTTAATCTTAAACACAAGTATTTCATTTTATTTTATACTGGGAGAGCCCCCTGAAGAAACCTATTAAGGCCCAATTTTACAATAGTGGAATAAGGACGGAATAACTGTTCGCCGAATATCCTTTAATGTTCCTCCATATCTACATCACGTTATTCTAAGAATAATGCTTATCGTACAATTGTAAAATCGGACCTAAAGAGAATAGTTTATTATTTTCTTTAATCTACTGTTTTCAATATGTAATTAGATTAGAGTATGAATCGGAGCCTGAAAGAAGAAATGTTAAGCTCAAAACACCTTAAGGACAAGACCCTAAAACTAGGTCAAATTTAGTGTTCATTTGGTAGTTAAAAATTTAAGAATCTAAATATGCAGTTACATTAGTTTTGTTTAGCATTTCATATCATTTCAGTCAACTGCAATTGTAAATTTCAAAAAAATACATAAATCGCATAATGATCTTTAGCCACAACGTTCGGATATTAGCCAATTACGAATAAATTAATGCAAATCAATTAATCATAGACGTTCTAAAAACTAAAAAAGAAAATCGCAGTTAATTAATAGTATGCAGCTCTTGACTAATTGATTAATTACAGAATTTGTTTTGGACATAATTTATTACATGTATAATATCAATTAAGTATCGTAAGAAGATATCACATGTGCTTGGATTTTGCTTATCTTCCTTGATACTGTTTTATATATCAATAAACTGTAGGCCAAAAATTTGTTAATGAAGATTCTTTCCGTAGTTGATTTAAAGTTGAAGCAAGTTGCCAAAAGAGTGATAAATTAAACACGCGCGCGGTGTTTTAGGGTTTTCACACAAACCCAACATTAAAATCTGAAATAATATTGTAATAATAATAGACAAGAAAGAGTCGTTTGGAAGCCGCACAGAATATCATCATTAATAATCCGGGAATGATCTGACTAATAGCCTTTAAGGAACCAGGATAATTTAATTATAAATAAAGGCGCAGACACGCTAAACTCTTATTATGTAACTCTTATATGAGTAGAGGGTTCAAGGCGTGACGTCAAAATCAGCTCATTGATCAAATTTGATTCCCTTAAGTTTAAGATTTGAAAGGACTCACAGCAAGCAATTCCGGGGACGAATGCCCCTTATCCCTTTCCGCTCGGTCCTCCAGTTTGACTCGCTTTATGAAACCAACCACTTTAAGGGGGTCAAGTGCCCAACGAACAAATGAAACCCGACACTCACGCACAGGTATCCGTCAGGTGGTCGACATTAATTGTTTTTAATTTTGAAACAATTGAAACATGAAAAAACGCAATACGTCAATAGCTGTACGCATTCATATGTTTTGATTCAAACTGACTTTAATTCATCAAACGCCACCTTGCTGATCCCCTCTCAGAACTACCCCACCGCGCATATAAATATCACACTATAATTTGCGTTTTTTGTTTTATTTTACTACGTTGCCCTCCTCTGTCAGGGCGGCCATGGATCCGTAAAGCCCGCCCAGTTAATAGCACCCTCAATTATTACGATCGCATTGCCCTCTGCATGTTACGCTGCAAATACTTGCCTTGTAGTTGAAGTCATTGTCGTCAGATGGCTTCACTTTCTAACTGCTTTAATCCCTGATTTAATCCTTCGGGCGTTATAAATCAAACAGACGAGACGTTTAAAAGTAAATTAAGTTATACTTACAAAAGTAAAAGAGTTGAATCAAATGAAGCATTAATTTTTAATTCAAGAAATGAAATCGTATTTAATTTCTTTTAATTATTTCATTTATCCTAAGTATATTTTATGGGAAATTTATGTCCTAACTATTATTCAGGGTTGGAAAGTTTAAAGCAAACTGTTTAAAACATTGTGTTTAAAACATGTTTAAAACACCCAATTAAAAACAAACCCTTTATTTTAAACAAAGTGTTTTAAACATGTTTTTTTAAATTGATGATTTAAATTCATTTTTGTAGTTTTAAGCGTAGAAGAAATACTTCTGATGTAAGTGTTTTATATTATTGATATAATATGTATTTAATAATAAAAAATTTATTGTCTTATTTAATCATCTATTGGAATTTGGCCATGTATTGGCGTTGGCGCTGATGGTAACACTGTAGCTCTCGATAGTTTCTTGATATATCTATTTTTTATTACATTAGATTGGTTATAATCAGTCTGATAATAGTTATGTATAGAATAAGAAATTGAATAATCAAACTAGTACACTAAATAAATAACTATAACATTATTAACAATATGTATATAAAATTTGCTTTTAGAAAGTTACATCTTAATTTTTAGTTTCTTTCCACATTTCCTATTAAATTTATCAAATTTATTTCATTTAAATTATTCCATTCTTGAACTGTTCTAGTAAAAAGAAAAATTTATGAATATTTGTTTTCGAAAATGGTATTTTATATGAAAATTTATGATATTTTCTAGTACTTGAATCATTTACTTTTTATTTATTTATTATTCATTCCATTATGTTTTGAAACGTAATATGACGTTTGCAATTAAAATATCAATACATCAATATAAATAAATTTAGGCACCCTGTAGAAAATTTCTAAATCGCTGTTTTAGTTAGAAAATGACAATATGAATTCGAATATTTGTATTTTATTGTTTTAATAACACAATCAAATGTTTTACAAGTCAGATATACAAATAAGTAACTAATTGAGAAAGTAGTAGGATGACCATACGAAAAAACATGCGTGTGTTTCAAACATTCTGAAAATTCGTCGGTAGAATAGAATCTTTTAAAAGCGATATTAATTTCATTTCAAAATATTTTGTAAGACCACTGTCTTATTATTATTGGCAATTAAATATAGAGTTTAATACATATGCTGTTTGGTCAATTTTTCGATTTGCTTAACCTGAAAAATTGAGGACGTATTTCAAACGTTACATAAAGAACATAGAACGTCTATTTAGTGCATTTAATTTTGTATATTCTAAATTAAAATATCAGTTAGAATATCATTAGAAGTAGAAAAAGTTGGTAAACTAATTACAATTTTCAAGGACGTAAATAAGAAATAAAAAATGAAATTGAAATTAGAAACTGCATATGTAGAAAAAAATTTTTAGATGAAAATTAAAAACCCACAACTGTTTTCTATTTTTTCTATTTCAATCCTAAAAATTGCAAAATGAATGTCTCTAGAATTTTTATTGTAAATATTTTTAAACTTTTAACATTTCGCAATACAACTAAGAACTACTTTTTCCTTTTTACTATGTATTTAGGTTGTGAGAGTATTTGAAGCAATTAAAAAGTGTTATAAATTTAAACAAAACATTTGTTTTATTTAATTTTAAACAGTTCTTTTTGTTTAAAACATGATTAATTTCAAGTCAATTTTAAACGTGTTTTGAACAAAAAAAACTGTTTAAAATTGAATAAAACAAATGTTTTGTTTTAAAAAAAAACTGTATTTTTTCCAACCCTGCTATTATTGTACTACAATTTAAAAATTTTTAAAAAGTTATTGATGAGCTTCGCCAATTAATAAAATTACTTTTGCTTTATGGGCTTTGAGAAGCGACATTTACTAAATTTAAACAAAATAAATATACAAATTACTAATTCTAATTTGTTCAAGCTTTAGAAAAAAATTACCTCAAAATTTCGCCTACCAGGAAAGCTCAATTCTGAGCAACCAATCGTTTTAAAAATCTTGTCAAAGAAGTTTATGCTCCGTAGCTCATAGTCTTTTAAAACTTATTTAACCGCACTTCAAGAAAAAGATGGAATTGAATTAAATTATTATAGTCATGTGATTTCTGAAAATTGGATTATTTTTAAAACGCTTAAAATTTTTTTTTACAACAGTGATACCTCAAAATGACTCCAATAATAATAATTCCTCGTTCAGCTTTTAAAAACATTTGAAATGTTCACGTTTCCCTGTAAATTTTCAAACTAAACACATAACAATTGTGAACCTTCAACGAAACATAGATATTTTAAATGTTGTCCGACTAATAAGAATCGTTTGTTCTTTGTCAATCAAATTAATTTTTATATACACACACTTCTCAAAAAGTAAAAATATTATGTAATATAAATTACAATTCAGTGTAGTAGATATCTAACTGTTGAATTCGCAAGTAAAAAGCGTGTTTAACACCGGTGTTAAACGGTTAAATATAAATGCATTTTATTAAAAAGCAGAAACAAAAACCACTGCTTACCGAAGCACAAAAGAAAAAACGTCTGGACTGGACAAAATCTAAATTTACATGGATCGAAGAAATATGAAGCCAGTGAAGAATCAGGATTTAATGTCTATATTGGTGATAGGTCTGTATTGGAAGAGAGTGTTCAGAACAAAATTCGGGGCTTTCTGTAAAAACTGTTTTAACGAACCACAAAATCCCAAAGGCCTTATAATTTGGGGGTGCATGTACAGCAAAGGTTTAGGCAAACTGAAGTTTATTGATGGTGCCATAAACGTAGAAAAATATTAAAGTATTTTAGAAAGAAACCTCCTGCAGATTGCAAGGCTGCAGTTCAGAACAGAAAATTTCATTTTTCAACAGGACGAGGTGTTACGCGACCAAATCTACAAAAAAATTGTTCAGGGAAAATGATATTAACGTTGCCTTGGCCCTCAAATAGCCCCGACTTAAATGTCATCGAAAACCTGCAACACGACATGAAAAAGATCTTACGAAAAAGTCCTCAACGAACAATTCCCGGACTGAAGGCTACAATATAGGAAATATGATATTCTTTCACCCCGCAATATTATGAATCTTTAGTGGACATTATGCCAGAAAGAATCCAGGATGTAATAAAAGCCAAAAGTGATTATAACCTGTATTAATTTCTTAAGTGTCAGATTCGTCCGAATATGAAATTGTCTGCAAAATTTATAGTTTTTCTTTAAAAATCTGGTTTCTATTTTTATTACATATTAAAAAAAAACTTGTTTTGAATACATTATTAGTTGCTGTTAATCATTCTTTTTGTATATATGTTTTAATATTTAAAGTTTTGAACATTTTCTTATGAGTTAGAGAACAATTTTTATAAAATCAGTTCTCGTCCGAATATTTAGTTGTTGTACAATCACGGTTAAAAAGTTTTGTCCAAATTCTTTCCTTACAAGCACGACTATTCTATATCAATAACCATTTGCTTTTCTTTATACAAATCAAATACAAATAAATTTATTAGCCAGAAGAAGATACAAATCTAGTCGGGCATTGTAGTAATTCCTTGACCTGTTCTGGCAGTTTATTGTAAATTTTAAACGCCAAATGATTGATCCCGTGTTGCGACTTCGAGATCCTGTGGAATGGAATAACAATGTTGTCTTTCTTCCTTGTATCGTAAGTGTAGAAATCTGCATTTGTGGAATATTTTTCAGGATGTTGTAGAACGTATTTGACGCAGGTATGTATGTAAATACTAGCTAAGGTAAGTACAGTAAACTCGCGCTAACGTGAACACTGCTTAACATGAACTCATGTATAACGTGAACAGTGCACCTCGCTAACATGAACAGCTACTTTATATACTATAGAAATTTACAACAGAAATCCAAAGAATCACTTTTTACTTCATTTTTTCCCAAAAATACATAATATGTAGTACATAAATAAAGGTTGAAAGTGATGTGTCCTGTTTTTAATTGTTTTTAAGAGATGAAGACTGCATTTCGGAAACATGAACAATCGCGCAAACATGAACACAGCTGGTTTTAATTAGTTCACGTTAGCGCGAGTGCACTGTATTTTACTTTTATGGAAGAGAGGTTCACAAGTTACTTTCTGATCGTGCATAATCCTTTTTTGCAAGATTAAAATTCGCTTTGCATCAGTTGAATGACCCCAGACCAATATTCCATAGGATAGCAGGCTATGAAAGTTAGCGTAGTATACGGTTTTTAGAGTTTCGTAAGCAGTGCAAGTAAATAATTTTCTGAGGCAGTATATAGTAGTTGATAATTTGCAACTGAGGTGGTTAACTTGCGTATTCCAAGTAAAGTCATTATCAAAGTGTACTCCTAAAAATATCGTACTACATTTTTGCTGTTCTAATAACTTTGTAGAGAACGTTAGTTGCTTTGTTTTGCTTGTATTCAATTTAAGTTTGTTGGCATCAAACCACTTTTCTGCTTCTGATAGGACCTCATGCATCTGTTGACGTAATTCGTTGCTGTCAGCATTTGTTATTAAAAAAGATGTGTCATCAGTTTCCGCTCTTGGAATATTGTTTGGAAGGTCATTAATATATATTATGAAGAGTAACGGGCCCAGTATGGATCCTTGTGGTACTCCAGATTTTAAGAGTTATTTCTGGGAAAGAATTCCTTGCCAATCTACCTGCTGTTGTCTATTTGTTAAATAGGACTCAAAAAATTCTATGGGTTTACCTCTCACGCCGTAATAATACAATTTTTGTAGAAGTATTTCGTGATTCTCTGTGTCAAACGCTTTACTCAGATCACAGAAAGCCCCTTGTACTTTACTCCCGGAATCAAATGCTTTTGTGATGTACTCAACCATTTCTACCATCGCTGATATTGTTGATCTGTTGTCTGTATAACCACGTTGTCTCTGTGTAAATAAATCGTACGTTTTCAGAAAATTTACCAACCTTTCTTTCACCGCTGTTTCTATTATTTTAGAGAAAACTGGCAATATTGAAATGGGTCGATAGTTATTACATGTCTGCTTATCTCCTGATTTATAGATAAGTACTACTCTACCATATTTAAGGGCGTCTGGAAAGGCGCCTTCGCCTTTGTTAGCTCAGTAAGTTGGTTAGCTATTTCAGGTACACAGCACTTTACACTTGTGGTTGAAAGATCATATATGTCTGGTGTTGCTTTGCTTTTCAAGGCACCGATAATTCTTGTGATTTCTGTTTCATCTACTGGACTAAGAAAAAACGATTTGAAAGTACCAATGTGTCGATTTCGGAGAAAAAAATCAAGATTATGTGTGGAATTTATGTTGGCGTTTGTTTCTGATCCAGTATTTACAAAGTTTTCATTTAGTTCCTCAGCTGTTAATGAATTTTTAATGTCTGTTCTTTTTCAAGGTTTGCCCCGTTTCTGTATTTATTATTTTCCATTTTCCATTTTCCATTATTGCATAGTTTTTTTGATTGGTCATTGCTGATTTATACTTTTTTTTATAGTTTTTGTAAGCGGCTTCTGACTCACCGTCCCGTTTCACCATCCTTCATATTCATTTTTCATATTCTTTAAGTCGTCCGTGTACCATGCATTACCTGTATCGCTATTAATCATTACTTCTTTTTTTAGGAAAGCTTTCGTCATGTATGGTTTTGAAAAGATCTATGAAAATGGTAAAATTGTTTGTTATTGACGCTTGTAGATGTTAGATATTGCTGCCAGTTAGTTTCACGCAGGGCGTTTTTAAATCGGTAAATATTTATTTCATTTTTAGTTCTAATTGTAACTTTTTGCTTTCCAGGTTTCGTTGAGGAAATTTTTATGTGTAGAATTTGTGCTAAGTGATCGGATATGTGTGGATTTGTGGTTTCCATGTTATAATGCTCCTTGGATAGATCACAGAAGATATTGTCAATACAAGTTGAAGTCAGCTGTGTAATTCTTGATGGATCAGATGTTGTTATTTTTAAGTTAAATGTTCTTAATAAATTCAATAAATCATTTTTCTCTGGAGTATTACTTTGAAAATTGATATTAAAATCACCTGCTACAAACGTGAAAGCTTTCTTATGATTTTCTGAGATAAAAGTCAAAGTCAGATGTAGTTGTTGTAAAAATATGTTATAGTTACCAGTTGAAGTCTATACAATGTTATTACTGCGTAATTTAATTTTGGTAATTTGATCCCTGCAATTTCTATGTGCCGCTCTACTGAAAAATCTTTTATCTCTAGTAATTCTTCAAATATTAAGTTGTCTCTGGCTAATATTAAAACACCGCCATGTGTGGTATCCTTTCTGTAGAAAATGCTGCCTAAATTGTATTTTGGAATACGAGCATTTTCAATTCCCAAGTATAAAAAACCTACTTTTCTTTTCGTCTATACTTCTATCTACAGCATTGTTATTTCTGTTACTATTTCATTTCTTCTGTGGATGTACTATTAATTCCGATTACACTAAATACTTCCACTTAATTTTCACTTCTTCCTCTTCATTTTCGATTGTTCAATTTACTGCCATGTCTTTGGCGTTTTGCTTCTCATCTCTATGGCATTCGTATATCAATGTTATTGATTTTTTTTCTGGAATGAATACGCTAAATCCTTTGCCTTCATTTTTCTCTTTCCGTTTGGATTGTTTAAAGCACCAAGTAAGCAGATAATAAAAAGAGAGAGTAAAATTCTGCATGAAGAAGACATTGCACACACAGCAAAACCAACAAGAGAAGTGTTAAGAGTGGAGCAAAGATTAAACAAAAAGGAATTAGCAAAAACGAGAAAATGCGTGTAGAATATCGAAGATTATTGAAACCATAAAGAAGTCTGATGTAAGGAGAAAAAATACTTAAAATGGAAAGGTTCAAGTGCAGACCATGTTATAAAATGGTGAGGTCGAAACAACAATTAAAAAGACAAAAGTTAAATGAAGATTTTTAAATAAGTTTGGGTTCTACGGTTCAAAAGTAAAATAAGAAAATCAACATACTGTGAGGGACGAGTGGTTAAGAATGACAAAAGAAAGGGGATGAATTATCCTTTACTTTCAAATTTATCAATTTTTCAAGGCTTTGTCGAGACACTATGGTCCTCTAGAGTCTAGACTCTGGACTCTAGAGTGATGACGAGAGTGAGAGGGAAATTCTATTATTACGCCCAAACTCTATGTATTATATACAATAATCAACAATTTTCACTTCTTCTTCTCCTCACTCTTGTACCAATTTCTTTGTTTGTACATTTCTGGTTTGAGCTTTTAGCCCTCTCAGTGTCCCCTTTATATGGAAAAAGATTTTAGCCCTTGCCCGCCACTACATATATTTTTCGGCATTGACGAAAATGCACTTCTTCTTCTCTTTTTGTACGTTCTTCCATTTAAATGAAAATAATTAATTAATAAATAAACAAATTCTAAATATCCTTATAACGAGAAGAAACAGCATTTTATAAATCAAATAAAGCACTTGTTAGTTTCTAATAACACAGCTAATTGGCAAATAAATTAATGTTTTCTCACCCAAACCATTGTACTCGATACAGAGAGACGAACGGATTTTCGAAGTTTGACCACACACTATGACATTCGGTGAATGTTACTTTCGGCTTCGAACACTGGGTGATGTACACGACCACACTACTTGTAGATATGTGATACCTCTGCATAAAACCCAGTCGTCTTTTATATGGTTTATAGCGGAAATTCCGATTTGGGAATACTGAAGTCTTCGGATTTTAACCAGTGTTCTGTCAAGCACGCGATATCAATAGCCTCCTTGCATAAAAAAATTTCGATTAAGTTTATTATACTTTGTTGCTGATAGATTGAATATTGATATTTAATATTCTGAAATAGTTTTCATTTTGTTGCACATCTTGAAACATCTGTAATTGCTATATGTTACTAATTTTATTTCGCTGTATATTTTGTATCCTTTTGTAACACGGGCAGTTTCTTTACAATCCACTAAAGTGTGCGCTCCACTGCAATTTCTGCAAGTTACCTCATTTTTACAATCTGTGGCAATGTGACCGAATCTGAGACATTTGTAGCATTATAAGATGTTAAAATGCTCTTGAACAAAACATCTTGACCATCCCGCAAATAATTTCATATCTTTTTCTTTTATTAATTTTAATATATCATTTGTTATTTCAAAAATTGCATTAATTTCTTTATAATTTTGGTTTTGTATTTTAATTTTATGTTTTCACGCGCTTCATCTGACAATCCATTTTGTTTTACTATTTTATCAATAAATATCTAGTTCATATTCTTTTATGCAGGGTCGAATTATCTTCGAGGTTTCAATTTTAAATAGTTCTCTGGCATTTTCAGTTATTTTTTCTACTGCTTCCTTGTTGTTACACTTTAATACAACTCCCCCCCGTTCTTGTAATTTTCCCCATTTTTGAACTACTACGAAAATGGCTTTCAATCACAAATGTTTTCTGCTCTAATGTAAACACCATTTATAATTCAGTAAATGAGTCCTGAAAGTAACTTATTTTTATATAAAACCAAACAAACCAAAACAAACAACGCAAACAAACACGAAAACACTTAACTTACTCGACAGTTGACAGGACGAATGACTGGTGACAATTTTGTTCACGGCGAGCTTAAGCAATGACATGCCTTTTGCGAAAACAAAATATTTCCATAACCAATCTACCGGATTATTAAGTGAACACATGATACTTTTTCAATCATCCCTTGTAGTTATGAAAGAGTGAAAGAGTCTTATTTCTCTTATTTTTTTTTAAATATGCAATTATTTGGTAAACTAGATTTCATAAATCCAAACATAAAATGTCCGGTAGCTACTATTAAGTAATGTTTATTTGTTCTGAGCTCAGATAAGCATCATTTTAGTTCATCTTAAGTAACATCTCAACAACAATTAATTAATGAATAGAACCTAATTTTAGCCTCCACGACATATCTCGTCATTTTTTTTTCTTATTTCGGAGTCCTAATTTTGATTTTTAAATTTGTTCGGTTAAACTTGTAACTCCCTGTAAAAACACTTAAAACATAACCAAGTGAATTTTATGAATATGTTTACAGGGTGTAAGCGTTCAAATATCGTCTTCGAAAAAAAAAATATCGAATGTCAAAAATTTACGTCAAAATGCATTCCTGCATCCAAAGTAATGTACATACTCATTAATAATAAACGACTTGCAATATTTTTTTATTAAATTTTTACGTCAGTTTCGGGAAAATAAATTTGTTTGTTGCTTTAAATTTCGAATAAACGTGGAAATGAACGTCTGACAACACCCCCCCCCCCCCCAAAATTCTGCAAATGGCCGAAAGTATTTTATGTCCTCATTTATTTTCTCATAACACGAAAACAACAATATTTAGGACACCACACTATATATAACAATTTTTGATCATCTTGATCCAAACTACGACCTTGTAAAATATTGTACTCAATTCGCTTACACCCAATATTTTATGTTATATTTTCCTTTATATAATTGTTTATCATCGAATCAGGATCTGGTTTGTGGTGGTGAATTGAAAATCGGTGAAACCGCTTTCTTAATGAATCTTCGGACATTTTTGGGCACAAAAGACGTTTGTAGGTACAGGCATTATTGAGCTAATCGTAATTAGTATACGTATCTATTACTTATTACTTCAAATTTTGCACAACTATTAAATTCACCTTGTATATTAAGTACTTACATGTATGTACTTGACGTTTAGCGAACTGGGGATATTTCCTCCTTGTTCTTTCCATTGGTTTTCAATTTTTATTTTTATTATAACGATAGCTGTTCGAAGAAGATAAACTTATGTAAACTGATAATTATGGACAATCAACAAGATTATAAGTGTTGTTTGGTTTCACCTTAGTTACTCGGTAAGAACAAAGATTTTTTGACTTAAACTTCAAGCCTAGCCCAAATTGACTGCGTTTAATTGCAACGAGATTTTCAACATTGTATTTTAACGCGTCTTGATTAGCAAATTCTGAAGAACAATGTTGGTCTATTTATCAATTATTCTTTCTTGAATCTGATTGTAACTTTCTCACATGGGGATAATCTTCTACACAGATAAAAATCTGGAGTTCCCTCGCGTCTGGTGTTTCCTCGCGTCCATCCGTTTTTGGTGTTAAAATAAACGGAGTTAGGACGTTTAACTTTAGAAAGTGTTAACGTGGTCTACAAAAGTAGCATTTTAATCCTTGCGGTAGTTATTTCTATATATGTATTATATATACATATATAATTTTTAATACCTATTTTTACACGCATTTTAATCAGGAAAAGATTTTAATATCACTAAATGAGATGAGCTTTACAACTTTTCAAGTAAAACTCTATCCGTATTTTTTAACACCGATTAGGAGGAGAACATTTTATCCCAAAAATTTTTATGTGTGTAGGTTTGTTGTAGGTTGGTTTTTCTTCTGCTTTGGATAATCACTTTTCCTTTGTCTGCAGCAGTTTAAATACAGTTCGGATTTCACTTTTCCTATCGTTGCACAAATCCTGTTCATCAGAACTTCAGCTTGCTCTAAAAGATTGTTTCTAATTATAATAGCCGTTTTCATGGTAGGTATTTTTAGATACAATGTAAATGTTCACAGCTATGGTCTCGTCAATATGAATCGTAGCATTGAAACAGCCTCGTGGAGGAACAATATGTTTTTCCAAATCTAGTCAAAATCATATCCGTTTTACCTAATTTAGGAGGACCAATTGATTCATAAATGTCTTTTCATGATAAATTGAGTTGACAACCACAGTCTTTTAATGCTTTTCTGAGTACAGAATTTAATTCCTTTAACTTTGAAGTTGTTGCTCATTGTTGAAATCACATTCATATCAGTAGCCTCCTTTTATCTTTCTTTTCATCTTTCGGACATTCAGCTGAGATGTGACTAAAGATATTACCTACACTTGAAGCACTTCTTACCTTTCGATTTGAATTACTTAGGTATATTCATTGGACTTCTGACCGATCACACCACGTTTGAAACACTTCTGATGTATATTGCCGGATAAATCTTTAGCTTTGGAATTTTCCTTTTCAATCTTCTTCGATGCTCGCTCGAATTTTTCTTTAAAATCTTTCAAATTTTGGGCTCCGTAGAGTACAAGATTTGTTCCTGAATTATCTTGAATTATAACTATTATCTAAATACTGCATCAAAGAGTATTTGTCAAAGTATCCTCTTCTAGCAATTTCTTTCAGTACAAGAAAATATTTTTGCAGATTCTTCTCGCTTCTTTTGTAGCTTATGAATGTCCTCATTGCTTGTTTTTACATCAAATTCTTCGTGTAGAGCTTTCTTTAGTACAGTCCATGATGTAATACTTCTTTCACCTTGAATGGATAGTTTCGCTAAAATAGTTGGAGTCTTCTTTGCAAAAATTTAAGGGACTTACTTAATGAAAAAGAAATGCCTTTTACTGAGCGACACACAACTGTTATTTTTGTGTCAAAAATCTGATTTCACTGAAAAGAACAAAAAGAGACTTCCGTATCTAGCCATTGCCTCGGCATATTCAAAATATTACAGCATGTTGATAATAGGTGGCTTTCTTCTTGAAGCGAACATTTTTTTCTTGAAAATTTATTCCCAAATATTACTGTAGAGTAAACATACTCTATCAAGTACCTATCAAATATCTAATAACGTTTTCGATTGACTGCTCTAGAACACTCTCAACGTATCTCCTCCTTCTATTACATGAGAGATTAAAACCAGACGAAAATATGTACTCTAATATTGCTCTAGAGCAGTGAATCGAAAACGCTGTAATGTTCAGAAAATGTCGAAAATAATTCAACTTCTATGTCTTTATTTATGTTTATCAGCCGTACAGTATCATTAATGATAGCGAGTTTAAAAGTTATGCCTTTAGTTGACTGACTATCCTGTTAAGTACACTTATAAGTATGATGAAAGAAAAAATATTTTTTAAAACAAAGAGAGGTTTTAAATTATATCTCTAGTGCAGATAATAAATTTACCTGAATCAGATAGATCTTATTCAGTGAAAAATATGATGAATGACTTGAAACAGCTTGAGCGCAGATTTTCACAGAACAAATGCTTCGTATTCATATATTCAGGTAGACAGAAATAATATTTTCTTAGAAAGAATAAACACGAGCACATCTCGAAAGGTCGCTGCATGCTTACTACTATGTATTTCAATTAAACAAATCAATAAATCTTTTCTGCGACACGTACGTTTTAATTTACGAATTAAATTAATTTAGAGAAGCTTGCAGCGCGTAACAAACAAAAAAGTAATTAAGAAACTTTAATTGATGGAAACTTTAATCCGAAGTGATTGTTTATTAATCGATTTGATGCAAATGAGTTGTTTTTATAGTCACTCGGAACCAGCGCGTATGTACCTTTTAAAAACAATTAAAAAAAACATTGTGTTCATCAGTTTTTATTCGTAATAAAATAGTTTATAAAAATATAGATATTATTTACAAAAATTTACAACAAATATTTGTATGTACAAGTGAGCATGGTCCCATCTTGTGTATCAGTTAAAAATATTCCATGGCAATTTTAGAAGTACACAAAATATCACCGTTTCAGTCAAATTCTATTATTAATTTTAATTTACTTATTGCTCAATCAGCGGTAAATAATACGTGGGGTAATAATTGGAAGTGTTATTTCCTGCGACAGTGCTTTCTTCTTGATTTATTTGAGTCACTTCAATTTTTGTTTCCACTTTTTCTTTATTTTGGGGATTCCCATTGGATTTCTTTCCATTTTTATGAGTCTTCACATGTTTCGCCAGGTGATCCGATCGCATAAACCTCTTACTGCAAATCTGGCACGCGAATCTTTTTTCGCCAGTGTGCGTCCTCAGATGTCTTTGCAACTCGTCGGATCGCGTAAACCTTTTCCCACAGAACAACCAGTTACACACGAAGGGCCTTTCTCCGGTGTGCCACCTCAAATGTGCCTGAAGATGTGAAGTTTTGCCGTAGACTTTATCACAACCGGGATAATGACACACGTGCATTTTCTTGGACGAGGGTTTTTTAGTTCCGTTTTCCTCGTTCACGCAATTCGGACACTGGCACTTAATGCAACGCCTTCCTTTGACGTAGCCGGGAAATTCAGTGACGGACATTTCCGGTTTGATGATAGAGTTATAGGGGAAACTGACGTACGAGTTTTGCGTCCACGGATATTGTTGCTGGAAGTTTGTTTGTTGAGGTTGGTAACCGCTCGTTGCGGTGTCTGCTGGAGGAGGGGAATGTTGAAACCAATACTGATTACTGTAACCGTGACTGTAGGCCGATTGGTAATGAGGTGAGTATTCCAGAGGAGACCGGGCTGTTTCCAAAGGAACTTGAGAAACGTAACCGTCACTGCTGCAGGAAGACGTCGAAGGAGAAACCTGAGGATGGCTGAATGGTTGATGCTGATACACTCTTGTGCACGTTGCAGCCAATAAATTCAACGGAGACATCTGGAAGAAAAAAGAACGTTAAGACGTTTAGGAATACGAGATTTTGTTTTTAAAGAAAAGAAGTACATAGTTGAATTAAATAGTAGCAAACTACTTGATTGATTCATCTTCATTATATCTAAAATTTTTAAAGAAAAGCCATAAAACTTGTAAGCCATAAATGAAAACACTATCTGCAACCATATTAGAAAATACTACAGTTAGGATACTTGACGGTAGAAGTAAGCAGAATTAAGCAAGTACTTGAATGAAATAATCCTAGGCAATCATGACTGACAAATTCAGACAAAGGGATGTCAATAGATTGCTGACAACAGGAAACAATAGACCCCTTATAACATACATATGATATCTAGGGATATAAAATTAATTGTGGACAATCCTCCACATTTTGTTAAAGATAAGAAGTACCTCAGAGTTATTATTTATTACATGTTTTTGTAATACAGTGTGATCACAAATTTTCCGACAAAAATGGCAATTAATTTTAAGTTACAAGTTACTTATTATGATTTTATGAATTGATCAAAGGTATTCCTTTTGCTTCATTTCCGATAATTTAACAATTTACTTAAACTTTCGAAATTATTATGTTTTCTATAACCCATTCCTTCACTATTAATTTGTTATCGCAGTATAACGTGAAAGTCTAGTGAGAATGTGGTATAGTGGCACTCGTGTAGGTATGTAATTAAATTTTGACAGAAAATGTCATATCGATTTAAATTTTAAGGTAACTCCGAAATAGATGCAATGTTGCAATATTTCCTTTTCATCACGAGATGTGTATTCACGGCCAAATTTACATAAAGTTGAGACTTGACAACACCGGTAAATCTATCTGATTTGAATCGTCACAATTTGACGTATGTTATAATGATATCAATTAAATTTGTCTAATTTAACATGACAGCCAACCTACTAACTTAAAATCACAGGCTACTTCTACAACAAATAGTGAAAGAATGGATAATATATGATGTGGACGAAAGATGTCGCAAGTTGCACAAAGCATTTAACAACATACAACAACTGATACAGTAATTAAAAAAGAATTAGATACTCGTTCATTGTAATTTAAATGACAGTTGGACTATAATTTAAATTCAGTACTATTCATTCAATATGTAAGAATAATGATACTTCTTCAGAATGAAAGTTGTTCGTTTGATTCAAATTCAGGTTGACATTGTATGCAGTCGTTTCGAAATTTCAATTAGAAAAGGCTTTTAAAACTAAAAAAGTCTATCACGATTAGCAAGTTTTGAAAGTTTATGGCACTCACATTTCATGTAGAGTGGGAATTTTTTATGGTCACTCTATATATTATTAAAAAACACAAATACATATTATAGAATATGTCTGTAAAAGACTATTATGTTGTTGCAGATGAAGATCTTCTTCTATATGAATAATGCAGTCAGAATTAAAAGTAATGTCTTCTCAATAAAATATTAAATGTTAATTCCTTCTGACCTGAACAATTCATTTCATTTATTTGCTTATACGTAACTGCTCGTAACGCGGGTTTAGATCGCAATTAACGTTTTATTGGGAGACATTATTTTTAATTTTGACTGTACAAGCTATATCCTACACTTCCAAAGCTTGCTTGTCCTGCAGATCTTTTTACAGACAATGTACTTTATTAGAAGTACATAAATTACAGTACATTAATTTTAGTTTACTTAAGATGTAAACGTAATAACAATGGCCCGTATTCTCATCCAGTGATTAATTTAATAACGTGTTTAATTTCCATGGCAACGCTCGTCCGTCACTCTCTTACAAATTCAATTGACATAAAGCTACATCGTTTCTTATTTATTTTAATCACGAGTTTAGTTAAATACGATTCTTATCATAAGATCAAAATACGGGCCATTGTATTTATTTGCTTTGCTTAAAATCGTACAACTTTTTTTGTGAATAAAAGCTGATTACTCATTTTGTATAAGATAAAGTCTTGCTGGTGTTTTATACTACATATTTTACTTGTTTTTTATTCTGTAAACAATCAAATAGAATCGATATTAAGGTGTGCCTGTTAATTTTTTTTTATTTTTAATAATAAAGGTTTAGATTTGTCTTTGGGTTACTAACAATAAGAAGAAGACGTGAAGTTTCGTTATTAAATGTTTAATTCCGACATGTTTCGGCCTCAGAGAAGGCCATCCTCGGAGCGACTACTAAGTCTCGAAGTGTGTTATACAGGATGTCCCAACAGTGTGTTCTCGGGCCATATCTCCATAACTACTGAAGATACAAAAAAATTTTCAACACAATTTCTTTTTTAATTTAAGAGGTCTATAACACAAAATTAGTTTCATCTATACAGAGTGAATCAAAATAGTGTTGCCGGACACAACTTTTTTATTTCAAATAGTATGCACTATATATAAAACCATATTTGGATTGCCCATAAAATTCTACACATTTTCTGTATACCATTGCCTATACCTAAACCTAACCGTTCTTGAGATATTTAACATTTTGTCTAAAAACTACCTTTTGCAGTCACTCTTTTATTTATTCATATTTTATTTATTTTTAACTTTAAGAAAAAGATTTTTGGTACAGATGTAGTTGATACATAAGCTTATCATAAGCCATTATTAAATGTACTTTTATCGCTACAGGGTGGTCTTGGTAGTAAACAAAATCTCAGAAATTTCAAAACGACGGAACTCAATTTTCTTAAATAGCATGTCCTATATTTTTCTATTCTAAATTCTTCATTTAATAAAGTACTTTCATTTTTGTTAAGTACGTCTTATACCTATCTGAGATATTTTCTGAGATTTTTAGATTTATTTGAATTACTTCTTTTAAAACGAATTATTGTCTAAGGTAGCCGTGGAAAACGGCAAACAAATGAAGCTGTTGACTTTAATAATTAATTTTCACGCGACAATAATGTACAAGCATTAGTTAGTTCTAGTACGTGACTCCTTTAAACAGTTATACATTTTTTTGTACTTACATCATACGTGCCACAAGCTCTCTATGAGCTTGTCAGAGATGCGTTAAGCTGGCTATTGTAATATAGCCCGCTGCGGCTGCGACCGACCTACTAGGTGTTTTCCATCGGCATTCGTCTTACAAACCGAGAAAACGCAGAAAACCTAGTTCGAAGGGGCCGAATTGAATCCTGAACACAATCCGACACATAAATGTTCCATCTCTCACATAGGACCCATATGTACCAGGAGGGGATTCGAACACACACCTATAATTGCCTGGCCAAGCGTCAAGCCGGTTGCCAGCGGATCCAACCAACTTTGGCTATGCAACCATTTAATAAAGAAATAATTCAATAAATCTAATAATTCATGTTTTAACAAGTTCCCAACCACATTCCCAACAGTCTAACACTTTGAAAAATAATTATTAATGTCAACCGGTTCATTGTTTACCGGTTTTCCACAGCCACCTAAGACAAATGTTCGTTTTAAAAGAAATAATTCAAATAGATCTGAAAATCTCAAAAAATATCGCAGATGGGTATAAGACATGCTTAAGAAAAATGAAAGTACTTTATTAAGCGAAGAATTTAGGATAGAAAAATATAGGGCATGCTATTTAAGAAAATTGTGTTTTGCCATTTTCAAATTTCTGTTATTTTGTTTATTACCATGGCCACCCTGTAGCGATAAAAGTACATTTAATAATGGCTTATGATAAGCTTATGTATCAACTACATCTGTATCAAAAATCTTTTCCTTAGAGTTAAAAGTAAATAAAATATGAATAAATAAAATAGTGGCTGCAAATGGCAGTTTTTAGACAAAATGTTAAATATCTCAAGAACGGTTAGATTTAGGTATAGGCAATGGTATACAGAAAATGTTTAGAATTTTATGGGCAATCCAAATTTGGTTCCATATATAGGGCTTGGCATTTCAAATAAAAAAGTTGTGTCCGGCACCACTGTTTTGATTCACTCTGTATAGATGAAAATAATTTTGTGTTATAGACCTATTAAATTAAAAAAGAAACTGTGTTGAAAATTTTTTTGTATCTTCAGTAGTTATGGAGATATGGGCAGAGAACACACTGTGACACCTGTATATATTACAATAATTAAATTGTGAAATTTATGGCTACTAATATGGGAGCATCATGGAGCAACTTATCACCTTTTTTTTTACTTATTCAAATCAAATATTGTTATTACATTTGATTCAAATAAATAGAATATGGATGAATACAAGAGCCAAAAAACAAGCGTTCTAAAATTAGTGTCCCTTCAAGACATTGTAAAGACCTTCTGGGAAGGTAATGTATACTAACAAAACGATTAATTGCATTTGTAGTTAAATTAAAAATTTTGAATACTACAGTTTTTCTTCTCTTTAAAAAATATTTATAACAAGAACTCACAAAAAAAAATTACCTTATTTCGCTAAACACCTTTTTCTAACCGATTTCAATTGACTGCCTGACATTTTTAATTAAATTTACGATATACATTGAAGTTAGAGCTTTACATTTTACTTGACTAAGTCAGAGACAGAGAGAGAAATATTGAAGAAGATTAATATTACTCAGAATTTGAACAGATTTTTTTCTATTCGCCCTTAAAGAACAAATTCTTAAACATGTAATTCATCAAAAATTGAGGTGGGAAGGATCAAAATTTTCAGATTTGAAATTATTCTTGATTACGTTTTTTTTTTGCTGAATGCTATTTGTTTCTTTTTTTATTTTGATCTAATAAAACAGTTAACCATAGTTTGAGTTTTCTGTAGAGTTGAACTCAAAACACGTTTTCTTTGGAAACATGCTTCATCACGTGACTTTCTTTTAAACAAAATCAAAATTTATTTTACCTCAAAATAAAAAATAAAAACACCAAAACAAAAATCTCGATTTAATTGAAATTGAATTGATTTTCCTATTGCCACTATTTTCTATTACATTTAATAGTAAAATAGTGAGTTATAGATGATACGTAGAAAATTGTCAATTTTCAAAAAATTTCAATAAAATCAATAAAGAAGAAATCTAAAACTTGACAAAATTTTTCGATTTTACTTATTATAATAAATCAATTAAATAAAATATTAATAATAATAATAATTTCTTCGTTTAAATAAATAAAATCATTATTACATTTACGTAATTGGCCAAAAACTAAACGTAAATAATCACAAACACAGTTCATTAAAAAAAAATTCATATAAATTAAACACTTTGTTGAATGGGTGTCCGAAGATTTCAATTTGGAACCGGAAGCCGAAGAAAAAACGGACACCGCAAAATAGCCGCGGAGCAATTGGCGATCGAAGGAAAACGTTAATAAATTCGTAATATTTAATGAAAGGGTGTCGATGCTGATTACTATGATTAAAATCACACACACCTGCGACTGCGCACTGGCCGTTTGATACTGCAGCTGAGAAGAGGCCATCATTGTAGTCACTTAAACGGCGCACTAATAACTGAGATTGAGTCTAGGAGGCTGTGGTGAGATGACGATCGTCGTATTTAGGGGCGGAGCTGCGCACGATGCTTGCGCGACAAGTGACCGTCTCAAACAACCCCCGGCCTACCCCCAGGGTCTTGGAAATTTACCCCGCTTTATTAACTCCCAAAGCCGAAGCGAGATCTAATCAAATGGGATGCGTTATTATTGAACGCTTAGCGGATTATAACTGACGATGTCGGATCTTTTGATGAGAAAATTGATTTTACGACCTTTATAACTCTTATATCTTTATGAGATATTTTCAGTTTTAAACATGTTTAACATGTATAAGAAAGGCTTGAATACATTAAAGTTACTTACCTATACATTGCGCAATGTAGGTACGATTTACATTTGAATGCAACTGTACATACTTATCTGATAATGATAACATTCTACCTAGTTTGTATCAGTATCCGTCAATCAATTGTCCAAATCGAAGGACACGGACACAATTTCCCCATCCTTGTAAACGAACGTTATATACAAGATGATTAAAAATCTTCGAAGCACAGTTGAAAATATCCAACATGTCAAGAAGTATCTTAATATCATTATAATAACTACTACAGCATATATGATGATAATAACGTTGATGATGATGACGACGTCGAAGAAATTAAGAATATAATCAGCAGCAGCGAGTGCGCCAGTTTTTTTTTTTTTTGTGGGAGTGAGGAGGAGGAGGATATATTATATATAAATATCTTTAAGAACTTGAATTCAAACCCTTCGAGGAAGTTGAGATCATAACCATCTTGGCCAAATAGAACATAATCACGTTCAAAAGTGGGTGTTCCATTTAGTAGTTGCTATTATAAGTAACTATTATAACATCAAGTTTTAAACAACTATAAATTGTAACCCCCTCACTAGTAAAGCAGCTACTGCTGAATGGAACATCCTCCTTACATGTCCGAATAATAGCTGATAATTACTATTAAACGAATTACGACTAGAATAGAAACGAATGCAGAAAAACTTCTGAAAATAACCGAGAGGTCAATGGACGTAGCACAGATATAAAGAACCTAGATTCAAACCATTTGGGTGAGCAGGGATTCGCAACCTCCGTACTTAAATAACGTGAAAAATTCATTAAAAAAAAACGACAGCCACAAAAATGTGGTACAGATAGAAGAGTTGCTGGACAGAAAGCATCACAATCATGTGCAACATTCAAAAGAGTAAATATTAACTAATTTACAGTTGTAAAAATCAACTCAATTTCGCCGTACATTTACAGCTTCCTCAAAATAATTTTTCCCTCAGGATAAGTTATCTTCAACGTACAAGAAACTGCTATGAAGGGAAAAATGAACTAGAACAGGCCACGTATAGGGAATGTTCAGCGCTGGAGATACGAAAAACAGAACGCGAAATGAAACTCAAGAAGAAGAATATCTTTAAAGATGATAAGTCAATATGAGTCGACGAACCGAATTAAACGAGCCTTAGCCAAGATTAGATTAGATAGAATCAATACAACTAATAAGGGAAAGCAAATACCAAGGAGTATAACTGAAATTTATCTCCACCCACAATAATTTTATATCAGTAGATACGTATTTCGGCAGCTATGCTGCCATCTTCAGTACAATTTAAAAAACACTAAATGAAATCTAATAGCTACCTACCTACCTACCTACCTGATCATACTATCTATACTACTAATACTATCTAAAATTAATTTGTTAATTTTAGATAGTATTTAATACTATAATAATAATAATAATAATAATAATATGTCTTTATTTTCCGCCCAGAATATACAATACATGATACAGAATACAGAATATACAATACTGGGAAAATCAATAGGCGGAGTTCAGAATGATGGCTGCAGCAACCTGCAGTCATCTTCTGCTCTATCTAAAATTAATTTGTTAATTTTAGATAGTATTAGTAGTATAGATAGTATGTAGTGTTTTTTAAAATGTACTGAAGATGGCAGCTTAGCTACCGAAATACATATCTACGGATATAAAATATTGTGGGCGGAGATAAATTTCAATTATTCCTCAAACCACAGTCTCCTTTACTAATTTTAGTTGACCAAGGAGTATTTTTCAGGAAAGGACATTGTAGTATACTCCTATTTACTTACAGTGCTACAAATAACTGGAAAAACCACTAACCATCCTTAAACCATATGGTCCTTTAAATTATAGAAAACAAACGAAGGGGTTAGAACCATAAGGACCTAGGGGATTATTTTTGGAAATTGACGTAGGTGCTAAAAGGGTAGATGAAATACTAAGTAATTAATTTGATGTCATAACGAAACAATTGCTCTTACATCTTGTAGTCAACATGAGTATAGTGCCATTTATAAATTGTCAAATATACTACACGAATAATTTGCATCAAAGTTTTAGCTTCGAAAAGCCCAACTGACACTTATATCGCTTAAATCCTTTTGGCTTCAAACCTAATGTTTGGACTGTTTTAGACTACCCTATTTCTTGTACAAGGTTTGATTCAATTTCTACAATAAAAGTGCAAAACAAGAAATGTTTGGGCTGCAGATATGATTTGAAAATAGAATACGTTCTATTTTTCCAGGTAGTTTTTAATTCAATTTAAACTTTGATGCTACTTACTGTACAAATGAAATTGTTTGAGAAGTTGAACTAAATCTTGTACATACAAGAAATAGGCTAGTCTTAACATAAGTTGCTTAATTATTAAATCAACTCTCAAGTTAGAGTTAGTGCAAGAAAATAGTTTGCACACTTGAGCAATGTGAAATAAAAACGCTAGGTGAAGCCCATTAATTTATTTTTTGCTTTTAGGAAAAGCAATGCTAGGAAAGGTCTTTTAAGGCCCGATTATACAATCGTCGGATAATATTAGTATAATGGTATTCTTGGAATAACATGACGTTGATATGGAAGAATAATTAAGGATACTCGGCGAATAACTATTCTGTCTAAGGACAGAAGTTTTACAAATATGTAATAAGTTACATATTTGTAAAACTATGGACCTTAATCGTATTGTATATAAGAGATATTGCTTGAGTTTAAGAAAGTCTATGATTAGATACAAATAACGAATTCGACAAGACATTGACTTTGAAATGTACTACATACCAAGGGCCACAGGTTTTTTTTTTTAACAGAACGGCCGCATTAGAACAAAACGACTAGAAATTAAGAAATTGAAATCAAAAGCCATCGAGTAATACAAATAAAAAATTAAATAGGAACTAAACCATTGAGGTAATGGGGAAATTTAATGGTGCAAGGTCTAATTGAAAAGGCTTCAAATTGACTATGTATGTACTGGCTTTTTTCATGACCTCAACAAAATACTGTCAGCACCAAAGTTGGTTGCAATTCTTTTTAATTCTACATACACTTAAAACGTTGGCTCGGTGTAGGTTTAACTTTATTCGTTCTGTAATTTCATTTGTATTTTTGGCTTCCCTGCCACCAGAATAAATATTTCTTTGGGCGAAGTTGAGGTACATTTGGTATATCTATTTCTTCCTTTAAAAAAAATACGATCTCTTTTATCTCTGCAACAGCGTTAAAGCGTACTTTGCTATTGCCATGTCTGAACAAAGGTGTTAATACACTCATTTGTAGTGGTTATATTTTCGCATATTATGACATTAAATAAATATTACCCACACCCATACAAAAAGATAATGGGCAGAGTCGTGACTTGAGACAACTGTGTGAAGATCTTATGGTTATGGTCACATGTGTATGTAAAGCAGATCGACCATGTCAAAAGATGAGGAAAATAGAGCTGTTAACAAAATAAGGAGAGATAACAAAAGAAAGAAAGACGTAAGCCAGGTATGCAGATTATATTATTAAGGGTGGGTTTACAGAAAGGAAATCAAATAAAAAGTGAGCAAATAAAAATCAGATTAGAGTAGGCGGTGCAAAGAAAATGTATGTCTGTGATTAACTGAATTAATTAATGTAATACATTCATGGACTGTCAAATTTATTGACTTTTTATTTAATCACAGACATACATTTTCCTTGCACCGCCTACTCTAATCTCATTTTTATTTGCTCACAGGTTATTTAATTACGATTAACTATTTGATTGAGCTTAAAATTCATGTTGCCACAGAAATCAAATTGTAAAACTAAGGGCCAGTTTACAAAAAATTTAATTGCAATCAAATTTTAAGGACGTTGTTAATTGACAGTTCGCAATGTAATTCTTATGGCAACTTAATCGTGATTAGTTTAATTCGAAATTAAATATTTGATTTGCTTTCTGTAAACCCACCCTAAGGCAACGCTAATTTTAATCTCAATCAAATAGTTAATCGTAATTAAATATTTGATTTCCTTTCTGTAAACCCACCCTAATAATAAATTGTAAAATTATAAAAGGACTTTTTTGAAATGTTCAGGAAAAAATTTGTAAACAAAACACCGCTTGCTTATTATCGAAATTCAAACCAATCGATGTTACTTTTCACATCTTGGAAATTGAGATTTTTAATTATAGTGTTTCATTCATTTTCCGGTCTTTGATTAGAATCATTATGAAACAACCAAGGTAAGAAGTTAATTGCAAGAGCTTTTGCATTCCTTTGATACACAGTACTTATGTTATAATAATGTTGTATTTTGGTTCAAATTATGTAATTTCTAAATTATTCTAATACAGAATGCCCACTGTAAATCGTGACGCCTTAAAAACTGAAAATAAGCAACCCATTCTACTTCAGTGCTTTAGTTTTAGTACATCACAGGTTTGTTCTAACAGCAATTAGTGACTAGTTCGAGAATGCTTTCACCAAAATAGTAGGGCAACTGATTCTGACGGTTTCGAACTTGTCAAAAACTAGTGCCGGAACAAACCTTATGAAAACAAGAAGTTATTTCTGATTTGATTGATGGGTTGCCTATTCTAAGTCTCTAGAGGTCACGATTTAAAATGGGCACCCTGTATGCACGTAGAATGAGTTAGGGTACGTGCAGCAATTCACTCTATGTTAAAAAAGATAATACTCACAGAAATTAACACATACAAGAAAATTAAATACTTTTTAAAAATACTGCTGCCAAAGAAGGTTTTTAAATAATTTAACTTGGAAGAGATATCTAGCAATTTAAAATCAAAAATGTATTTACTTGTAAATTTATAAAAACTGTTGTAACTTCTAGCATATTTTTTTCAAAAAACTGAAAGACGAATTTCAATTTCTTCTGGAATCCTAAACAAGTGTCATATGTCATATACTCTTTCTGCTTCATATATTTTGAAACAGACACATGTTTATGATTTTGCTATGTCAACGAACAAACCAAAGTGTGTGCGCGAGTTCTTTATACTTACTCATTTTAGAAATTTAATGTAGTAATTAACGCTGGTAATTTTAAATTATGGATTGACAATCCAAGGGTTTATTGTTACAATCTTGCAAGCGCACGATATTAATGTAAATAATTTTGAATACAATTTAAAAAGTAAGATTACAAACGATAAGACTTTCTTATAAAGTTTCACGCCTAACAGCAGGACAATATGTGGTGGTTTGTACTTCTTGCTCCGGCTCCTCCTTTTTGGCAGACCCAGATGATGGGGCCAGTATGTAGCTAAATGTGCGGCATTGTCCAGTGGCGGTCGTCATCAGCCCCGCGGGTCATGATTTATGACTGCGGACCGTCCGGTCAGCGTTCGCTTGATTTACAACTTCTTGAGGCTGCCTTAGATGATGTTGCGCTTTTCATGACCATTACGACCCTTACTCGGAGACCTTTCTTCATTCGACTCGGGGTGACGCTTTTGTAATAATAACAAGACAAAAAAGAGCGACATTTTATCTCGTTAATTCATCACTCACACAAATCGACTTCTTCTAAAAGTAAGCACCGCTATTTCTCTAACTAAAAAGGAAAAACGTAGTTGAAAACAAAAATAAACAGAAGTTTAAAGTAATCCCAGCTATCCAATTATATTATTCTCCGCCGACCCCTGTAATCTTTTCCGTCAAAAGCGTTTTTGACGTAAAACCGATTAAAAGGTTGTAAATTAACGGATTTAATACTTAGGATGTTTTCCGAGAGAAACCTACCTACCTACCTCCCACATTATGACCGCCAAATAAATGACGTTTGTTTTAATTTTCGACACGCCATGCCCGGAAACTTTATATCATCAATCTTTCCGTCGGACTTGGCGTTAATCTCGAAAATAAACGCGCATGATAAACTGTCTTATAAATGGCAGATTCTGCTTAATCGGACAACCCTATACAAACATCGGCAAGAACGGTCCTTTGTGGGAGAAATATCGAGTGTCAAGTGCGTTCCCATGCTCGTAAAAAGAACTCCTCTTTGCCAAGTAGGTAGGTATAAAAGTTACAAATTTCGGGAGCACAAAGAGCTTACATGTTTCCTGGTGCTCTTTTAAAAATTTTTAATGCACCTGATTTAACAGGTTGTACGATACAGAAGTTCTAAAAATTTTATAAGGATTTATAATTTGAAAATGTTACTTGAATAATTGTGCTTTATTTCTAAAATTTATGTTGTTAATGTACAGTCAGAATTAAAAGTAATGTCTCCCCAATAAAAAGTTAAATTGCGGTCTGATCGCTATAACGAGTAGGCTGACAAGCGGAAACACACACGATTTCTTGTCGTGGTCTGATCTTGAAAGGTGAAGGTATAAGTATGAAGTAAGAGAAGATGATTATTAATTAGTATGAAATTTAAAATCGAGCAATCAGAAGATGTATCGAATTTATCTGAGTTAAAAACTATTTAGCTATTGGTCCTTTCCCTACAATTTGAAAAGTTTGAACCAATAAACTCGAATAGGTAGATATAAATAATTCTAAATTATAATATTCTGTGACACTGTAAAATTAAAATTAAATAGATTCAACAAATCAGAGAAACTTTTTAGTGTCACCGAAATATTAGAGAAAGACCTATGTGCCGGAGCAACGCTTGTGAACAATAGCCCAGTCGTGTGGAATTCTTGTAAGGGCGAACTCTGCAGGGCGCCACAATTTGCTACAGCCCTCACTCACTAACACTTGCCTTAAGCAAGCGCATCTTTCCGATTAACTGTTAGAATTAAGTTAAATTTAACTTTCCGTTTATTCCCATAGCAACAAGTTCTACTATGGTAATTAAAGTTAACTTGCGTTTATGAAACTGGACCTTTAAGTTATATTACACTTAGATCCACTCACTCAGTATAAAATGTAACTTTTAAAAGTATATTGCTGTTTAAAAATGTTATTCTGAGAAGTTACGTACAAGTAAAAGTCAGAAAAAATCATATTTTTAAGTAGAAGGTAGTTTTAAGGAAAGACGAAAATGAACCGTGACATGAATATTGCCGGTGAACGTGTAGAGAGGATGGTTTACAGTTTAGTTCGACACTTTACGTTTGTCGGCCCCGTATATCCACAGGGGGCAACATTTTGGGTCGGACAGTATAACGAGCGGACAGAGGGCTTTGTTTTATGCCGAAATATATTAGTTTCTATAATTATTTTTAACTTTTCCGTCCGTCCTAAACCACTTTAAAATTCCATTAGCCGCAGCGGTAATCAGTATCTACCATATAATAGTGATATTATTTTGGACTTCTTTTGCTTTGTCCTTGTCGCCAAAAAATAACACTTTCCGTACCATTAGTACAACTATTGAAAAAGTGACTACAGTTAAGTAAAAAAATTTTTATATACCCATAATTCACAAAATAATAAAACTGTAGATAATTAAAAATGTGGTGTTAAGGCAAAATATTCTCTAATTTACATATTTTCTGCTTTCTTTTTTATTTTAGTCTTAGGTATATGTTTAAGCTTATTGCATAGGATTAAAAAAAGTAAATGCAATATTAACAATATTATACAAGAAACTATACAAGTGTGTATACACGGTGTCCCACCTAAAACATTTCTTCCTCGATAACTTTCTTGACATCTTTGAAATCATCTTATTCAGGATTAAAAAATAAATAAGGCTTGCAGTTAAACGTTAAAATGAAACATGGATATGTTCGAAGACGTGCCTACAAATTTGAGTCAAACTTTGTGTCAAAGTTATTAGTTATACAGTGTGTAATCGAATACGAGAAGCGAAGTTATGACATACGTTTAAGGCGAAGATCAATAATAGCTCCGGAAAAATCTGTGTTTGCTTTTTACAAAAAAACGTTTGAGAAGTACTGGATATCATTTAAATGCTCCAGCTGAGTGAAGTTTACTATTATGGGCAATAAATGATAGAGCAGAAAACGTGGTACGTAAGCAATAAAAAAATAATAATGAAACATTTACATCTTAATTCTTTATTAATAATTCTTATATCATAAGATTGATTTATTTCCTTAATTAATTAGCTTAGGAAATTAAACTAAAACAGTAATTATGAATCATAACTAAGAATAAGTAAAAAATTAGTAAATAAATACAATAGAAGCCACATTCTAAAAGCATTTTTTGCAAAAAAAAAAACGCTGACCCTCATCATCGCTTAATTTATGATTTCATTACGTTCAAGCTACACAAACAAAATTCCAAAAGATTGTACAGATTAACATGTATTCATACAAAGAAATAAATAAATGCATTTAATGCATTTTTTTGTTCTGAGTATGGAGGTCACTTAGTGTTATAATGTACTTTTTTATAATGTGTTTTTTCTATCATTTAATAAATTAAATTAGCATATTAAATCACATACTTTGTTTACAAAGTATAGAATAACATAATGTAATTATTGTCGATTATACAATGAAGCAGATATTCGAAGATTACAATAATTTATTTTATTGAAGTGGACTGCTACACTATTATGAGTGCAGTTATAAACTGTAATTAACAATACGTAAAAATAATTAATTAATTCAGTAGTCAATGCGAGTGGATATTTAGAATTTTCTTCCGTTATTAAATTAACAGAAGCGCTAAGTGACCGAGTGACCGTAAATTTTGCTGGAGCTTTATTGTTTTGCAGTATGTTTATAAAACCGCAGGCGCACGTTTACCTCGCGAACGACCAGAGGTTTTCAATGTGCTCTTGTTATAGGTCAGCCTTTTATTTTTGAGTTATACCGTTGATATTTACAGAATTCAATCTCTTCTGTGATTTTATTTTTGAACTATACCGTTGATATTTACAGAATTCAATCTCTTCTGTGATGAATAACTTACTATATTAATAAGTGAAACTTATTCGATTACACCCTGTGTTGCTCTCATTGATAAGATAAGTAATTTTTAAGAATAACTCGTTAAAAATGAAAATAAGTTATGATTATAGAAAATTAAAAACATCAGTGATGTTTAAAATATTGTGTTCAAGTGCTGTAGATTGTTGATTACACTAAATGCACCAATCCTACTAAAAAAAGATTAATAATTTTCAACTAGGTACTGCAATGTTTCTTTTTGAGTATTAGCCAAAGTTTCTAGTCAAATTATAGATGATCATCTAGATGTGATTGTGTTCCTTTTTGTTTTGACTGATGCACAAACTGATCCTGGACTGATTTCCCAGAAATTAGTAATAAAAAGTTTTCCCGTATTCTGCGAACTCTATGAATGATGTATATTGAGCCATGCTCCATAATGCAGTTTATATCTCTGTTAAATATATGACTTATATCTCCTGGATACAAGAACCATATTACATCGGACATCACGTGGACAGTAGCTAAAGCTTGCTGTATGGGCAGCGCATTGATGAACAGTGGCAGAAGTTTATTGTATCGATAGCGTCCCTGATGGAAGCTCCCTGTATAAATTAATCCCTGATGAGCAATAGTCGAAGTTTATTGTACCTATATTATGCATTGTATTTCTCTATGAAATCGGCAAATTCAAGAAACAAACCGCATAAGAAATGCTTTCATACAGCAAGCTCAAATCACCAAACTTTTATCCACCCTATGGGCTGCGTCATTGCATCTGCTAGATATGCCATGTCACTAATATCAAGTGATTTTTAAAAAAATTTATAAATATTGCCATGAAATCTGGAAATGTCTTAGCGAAAAGTAGTGAAAAATACGTCATTGCGCTCCTTGATGCTGTTTTACAGTAAAGCTAAGACATGCCGTCCAAATTCCATGGCAAAAATTGATAAAAAAATTACCGGGTATAACACATATACCAAACAAATAAACCACATATCCACTGTGGTCAACAATGAAATATTTCCCAAATATTGTCAGATTTTCTTTCCCAATGAAGGTATTTACTAGGTATGCGAACACAAAAAATCTATTGTAGAGCGACACATCAATCATCATGTTGTATGTACAATGTGGTCAATAAAGGCTGTCTACTTTCCAAGAAGGACTATGTCAATATTTAGGTCTGAGTTACGTCAACTCTATAACCTGAAGTATGTTCGTTTAAAAAAGTTTATTTTTCCTTAATATAATTTACCTCTACATAAATAAATTTTGTACATACATATTAAAATACAGTCCGCATTAATACTTAACTTATCTTTAAAATCTAGAACTTAAAACTATTTTACTACTGGGGAAGCCCCTTCAGTGCACAACACTTTTTTAAGGATTCTACCCTATCTTCCGCTGAGTTGCTCTCGTCCGATGATCTGAAAGAGTAAAACAACTAGCATAGTTAAAATAAAACTTTCGTTTGGTTTTTCTTACGACATATTTAGATCCCCTAATGCTGTTTTAAAGTGATCTTTGTCATCATCCGAATCAAATTGGAGGTCGATCTGGATTTCAACGGACATTTGGAGTCTGTACTCTTCTATCATCAAGGGGGGCGTTCAAGTTTTACGCCGAACGTTACCGGACGTTGTGTTTGTCGTTCACAAATCAACGCCGACTATTTTGTCAAGCGTTCATATTTAATGCCAGACGTCGTCGGACAGAGCAACTTTTTACCTATCTTTAACAGATGGGTAAAAATTGTCCCGCATGCGCAAAAGTATGTTTTGTGTTATTGCACGTGTTGTCTGTCGTGCTAACCTACGTATCCGTTACAAAACAACACCACAAAACAAATAGCAATATTGAATATAATGGAAAATAATAAATTGCTATCTCTATTTGATGCAAGCTCTCGTCAGACATACAATGTGCTTATATCTGTCCATGATTATAATAAAGCCATTGCAGGTACTTAAAGAGATTAATTATCTTAATACAAAGGACATACTTTGAATATTTTGCCATAATTGTGGATCTGATATTCCGCTATATCCGTGCTATACTTTAATTACCCGACCTTTGCACATAACCTATAATGTAAACACGAATGAATACTGCTATCAGCTGTTTTGAAGCGTTTTGAGCGTTCACAAATCAACTACGTCCGGTACATTACCCGACGCTTTTCCTAAAACAACCGGTTGTGAAACTTGAACGCCCCCCAGGTCTATCAAGTTTTGCCTTGGTAGATGAAATCCTTCTCGAAAAGCGGACGGTGTTATTGAAATTCTTTTCTTCCGGACTTGAACTTCGACGCGAGTAGTGGGGCCCATATTACAAGTCTCTGACAAAAGCCTTCCTTTTGCGTTGATATTTTAAACTTAACTGAAATCGCCACAAGTCTTCAATGATATAATTTTTTACTCCAAAGCGTTTATCGGTTACCCGTTATTTTTGGCTCTCCGTGGTAGGCAACTCAACTAACGTTCCGCCATACAATTTGTATGAGTAGTCATCAAAATATGTCTATGAAAATATAGTTATCTGATTTTGGTACTTATAAATACAAATACACCTTTTCAAATTTATAGTCTTCAGTTACTATTTGAATATAAATTTCCAATTTGTATTTCTTTATTATAATTATGTAAGTAATTGTATGATGGAATAAAAGCGATAAATAACTGGTTCAACATTTAAAGTTTTTAATCAATTTCAAAACTATATGTAAAGCTTGATAAAGTCAGTCCAGATTCGATGTTAAAGCCACTTTATTTAATAAATTTTTTCCATTTACATAATAAAATAAATTATTCATTACCTAGTAACAATTAAAAAAAATATTAATTATAATTTCCAATTGATTTAACTTGAAGGCTTGCGCGGCTGTCGTCCATGTTTGAATTGGATTTCTGTTGGAACCGCGTCACGTTGACTTCTTCTACTGCCGACGTTCTCCAGAAGAACTTCCTCAGGGCTGCTGCTGCTGGTAGTGTTGCTGCTGCTTCTCGTTAGTCGTTGAGACTGAGTGGGTATGTCTGTTGTCGTGGTATTTATAGTGATCGGTGGGGGTAGTGGGTCGGAACGGTGACCGGGGATTGGTCTGTTGGGGCGTGACGGATCGTTAATGAGATGTTTCCAGGCATTGTGGAGGTAAAAGCCAGTATCACGGTTCAGGTTATTGGGATGTTTGAGAATTCTATGGATTCACGGATTTTACGATTGAAAAAATGAGATGAGCGGGCTAGAAGTTTTGTATCGGAGAATAGGATTTGATGACCGGTTTCTAGTTTGTATTCAGCTAGGGCCGAGCCAGTTGTTTATTGTAGTAGTTGTACGAACGCTGTACGTTCATGTTCAGAAACAAGAGTGATAACAAACAGTTTTGTTTCACCGATGTATACACATTCACAGGAACAAAGAATTCGGTACACACCTTTTTTATTACTTATATTTATAATTTTTTATTAATTGTGCACATATTTATTTTCGAAATTTAACAATTGATTTTTTTACTTCAACTTTTTATTTTTGTTTTTCATTTGTTTTTTCCCTAATTTTCCTGTTTCTTTTAGTTTTTTATTTTCCTTTGATGTTTCATTTGGTTTTCTTTCCATTCTAATTTTCTCCTTTTTTTATAATAATAGTAATAACATTTATTTTGAATAAAAAACAATGACATACTTCAGTGTTAGAAATTGAAAGTTACCTGTTTTTCGCTTGTCTCTCTTTTCACTTTTTATTCGCTTCCTCTTTGTTTTCGATTTCCTTCTTTTTCAATTGCTCTATGTTTTTCTTTTCTACATATTATTTAATTCCATTTTTCATTTGCTTTATTTTCTACTTTACATTTTGTACGTCTTTTTGTTTTTGGTTGTTTTTCTTTTTTTTTTTTTCAAATTTTCCTTTCAATTGAGTTTTTCTTTTGCCTTTAGTCTCTCATTTGATTTTTTCATTTTAATTTTTCTCCTTGCTTTTTCACTAGTCTCGTTTCATTCTTTATTTGCTTTCTGTTTTAGTTCTTGATTTCTTTTCTTCAACTTTATTTTTCCTTTCATTTACTATGTTTACTATGTTTCATTTAGTTACTGTCTGTCCTTAAATACGTACGAAAATTACTCTTTTTAATTTAAAAAAACTGCAACTTTTCTATTTTAATTTCACAACTAGCGGTATGTAAGTACATTACCTTCCAAATGTATTAAAGCACTAAAATAAAACTCGAGCGGTTTTAACACAGTATAGATATTTAAACTTACGTTTATACAGTAATGAGTAATGACATTAGGTGTCGGCGTCTTTGATGTGGAACGTATTGCTTTGGTTGACCGCCGTTTTGTGGATAGTATACTTAGCGAGCGGGAAATTTCGTTTTATAAACAAAAGGTCTCAGACATAGCTCAAAGTTAAACACACGAGAATTGCCATCCTATTAAACATCTGTGTCCAAGTTTACAAAGAAGTTTAATGCAAACGCTGAATGAAATATTCAACATCCAAAGCTGTCGTGCAACCAGCAAACATCAGCTGTTTGCTGGTTGCACGACAGCACGACATTGTTTGCACAACGAATACATAACCTCAAAAATATAACTTCAATAGTGAAATTGATTCAATCATAGCTGCTGTAGCTATTTCTAAAGTGTAATGTTTTGTTTATAATATGATTATGATTAGCTGATGTCCTCATACGCATCTCACACGTTCCATTTGGAACATAAGCGCTTACGCTTTTGCTGCTCTACCTCGATGGAATAAGCGATTGTGAGCGAAGACTATGACGTCATAATGACGTTACTATTTCGTCAGCCGGCGCTTTGTGAGCGTTTGCAAAGCCAAAGGGAACGATTTAAGCAATGCTTATGAGCGCTCAAAGCATGTGAGCGTGCAAATGAAACGCACCCTATAAAACACGTCTTTGTCACTACTGGATATGAAGTAAATTTCTATACTGTGGTTTTAAGTATTTTAATAAGTTTCGCTTTCGGTCTGTTTTATTGCGAATCGGACGAATTAATTTGAAAAAGAACAAGTTGGTGACATTGCCTATAAGGCTATAAGAAATCTGGCAACCCTGATTCCAGTTATGATAATTGATAATATTGGCGACACTGTATCTTCCTTTATCTATGATGTAAATGTCAAAACAATTCTGCGTGTTTGGTTGACATGTAATTAATCCTCTTTTAATTAATAAAAACGTGTTAACACCCACGTACGATATGAATGAACTACATCTCTAAAATTGATTTACAACATATTGTAAAGATAAAGTAAAATCAATATTCAGCGGCGGAGGGATTTGATCTCGTCTTAACCTTTAATGTGATATAAAACACATCACGCACGCACGATAATCTCTCTAGTCTTCTTCAAAGTAAGGATGACGTCCTTAAGAATAACAGGGTTTTTAGTTGTTTACTTCTTTGTGTACGCTAATCGTTTAGGAGTAAGTTGCATACGTAAGTACTTGCTTAATTTATTTACGATGTTGATGTTAATTTAGACCGAAAACATTGAGATTCAAAGCAGGTAGAAATTTATAACATGTGAAAGAGATATCCAATAATAAGACACTTGAGGTACATCTCAGTTATTATTTCTTACGTGCACATATGTTTCCTTTTTGTTACAAAACGCACAATATAAAAATTAATTTGTGTCTCATAGCATCATTGTGAAGGCAGAGGAAGAATTGTTGCATTGTGCTAATAACAAAGATTGCAATAAATTGGGGTCTTTGCCACTTTTATACCAATGTTCTTCTTTCTTTGTGTCGACAATTGTGCAGAGTTCTATATACAGTCTTTTTCTTTTGGTTTTCCCCTTTTGTCAATTATGTTTCCGAATTTGTCAAATGACTTTCCAATCCACAGGCCTACTATACCACACTATACTTTGAACAGATTGGAAAGTCATTTGACAGATTAGGAAACACATTTGACAAAAGAGGAAAAGCAATAGAAAAAGACTGTAAGATACAAATCGATTTCTCTTTCCACATTGTATCCTGTCACACATACGTTCAGCTTACTGAGTTAGATTTTCCTATCAGCATGGCCTTTTGGAACATGGGAACAAGACAGTAATGACAATTGGAATGGAAAATGGTTTCCAAATGCACCAGGCACCTTGGATAATAACGAGGTTACCGAGTACAAATCTGCAGAAGATATACCTGATAAATTACATGGAATACAAATGGGGATACCTACATACAATTGTGATGATGGAAAGGTAAGATCTTAAATCATCTGAGACTGCTAAAAATTGGTTTGACCAGTTATCAGTATCAGAAAACTTTATTTAATTGTTTCATATTTATTTACATCCATTGATAGAATAATCATACGGATTACTCCATGTAGAAGAATAAATTTATAAAATCTAAATCCATTATCACAATCAGATAACCTGAGAATTTGCAACGAATTCTCAGACATACCTATTATTATCAAATAAACTGAGGCTGATCTCAGTCCAGGTTCCTCTTTCACTTTACTTCCTACAATATATAAAATGTAAAAAGGTCTTCTTGATGTTTTCAACATTTTATTTTGTTATAAGTTAATGTTTTACATTTCAGTCCCACCTAGAAGTAGATTGGGACGATTCTCCTATTAATTACACTTGTTATGATGATCGCAAGTTATACAGACCCCACAGTGACATCAGTCCAGAATATTTTCAGGATCACATACCAGTGGAATACCACGTTAGTTATTCATTCACACGCCATCTAAATCAATCACTTTGAATTTCTTTTTCATTTTTTAGGCACCGCATAAGTGCATGAGCACAAGTATTTCTTATGACAGTGAAGTACCTACCTTGTAAGTTCAATTTTTTCTCCTACCTACACCATACACAGGCCCGCCGCTGCCCATTGTGCACCTTAAGGGGCGCCAAATTGTAATTATTTAAATAGATATACACAACTAAAAATGAATTGCGGTTAAAACATAGCAAAAAGCACCTTGTTTGTAAACTTTATTTCAGCAGAGTTAGTTTCTATCAAAGTACTACAGATAAGTAAGTATATACAGGGTGACTGACAATTCTTTCGCCTAAAAAAAGAAACACAAAGAGAAGGGATATCCCAGAATATGGGGAAAATGTTTAAAAAAGTTCTATGTACTTTAGTTTTTGAGAAATAATCAAAAATTATACCCAAAACGACGATTCGTCCCTGGGTTAAGAAAGAGCAGCAGATAAACGCAATATAGTTATAAAAGTGTTTTATAGTTTTATGACTGTTACGACGTTAGACCTTAACTTTTAAACGGAATGATTGTGATCAGCTGAAATACGAGCTCCAAAATAACGGGTGATTTTTTTGCTATTTGGTTTTTCAGTGTAAATTTTTGCAGTGTACAAAAAAGATTCGTGACGTGGCAATGCCAAAAATGCTCAGTAAGGTTTGCCATTTCACCATGAATAGACTAACAAACGAACAACGCTTGCAAGTCATTGAATTTTATTATCAAAATTCGTGCAGTGTGAGAAATGTGTTTCGTAAATTACGTCCATTTTATGGTCGTCATAATCGACCCACCGAACAGACTATTCAAGCTGTTGTGACAAAATTTTTTGTGGGGATACGTGAAGTCTCTCGTGTACAGGGACAAGCCAGCCACAATTCCAGCCCTGGAAGACAACATTACAGCTGCCATTGTTGAGATACCGGCCGAAAAGCTGGAAAAAGTATGCCAAAATTAGAGCTCACGGATGGACCACCTATGGCGTAGCCGCGGGCAACATTTACATGAAATAATCTTTAAAAAGTAAATGGCAGGCATTCATTTATCGGCCCAAATAAATATTTCATTCACTTTTGCAAATTTTATGTGTTTTTTTTTCAATTTTCAAAATCCAAACGGTTTAAAAATCACCCGTTATTAACAAATGCATGCGAATCACCTGAAGAAAATTGTATAAAATAAGGAAAACAAGCGCTCCACTTGAACAACTGCTTCAACAAATAAATCAAATCAAAATAATTCAAATTTCCGTGATAAAAATTCCTATTGTTTTTCTTCAATTGTAATTTAAATTGTATTGCAAATACTCTACACTACAATTTTTTAAACATTTTTCTCGTAATCTGTGACATCGTTTTTTTTTTTTTTTTTTGGCAGAACAATTGTCAGTCACCCTGTATGTACACTGTGTTGATTCATTTTTCAGACAGGGAAATAGTATGCAAATACAATTAAATGTTTTGCAAATATTGGCTCTCCTATATATTTTCATCACAAATCTTTTAACCGGACACTAAATCGCGCACTATACACTTAACGTTTCACCGTCGTTCGACAGCTTCATCAGGTGAAACGTTAAGTGTATAGTGCGCGATTTAGTGTCCGGTTAAAAGATTTTGTGATACAAATTTCATCGGACAAGAACCAACTTTAAATATATGTATATTTTGACTAAAATGGTAAGGGAATATTTGTTCAGAATTTTAAAATGCATTATTCAAGGGCGCCAAAATATGTTTTGCACAAAGACGCTTGGCACTAGCGGCGGCTCTGACCACACAAGCTTTCACACTCACTCCATACAACTAACTATTATAGAAAATTATTTATTACGTAATGTTTGTCTTGCAGTGGTCCTCACAGACCATTGTGGGCAAGATATGGCGAATATAAGTTCCTACCGAAACAACGTTGGTTACATAACTTGGAACACGGGGCCGTAGTTATGTTGTACCATCCCTGCGCTTGGCAACCCGAAGTCAATAAGTTAAAGCAACTGGTGAAAAGTTGTTTGGTCCGCCACGTTATCACACCCTACACTTTGTTAAAACCGGAAAGGGTAGGTACCTAATTAATTTATTTTTGTTTAATTTTTCAAATTTTCGAACCATATACTTTAGCCTTTAGCTCTAGTAACGTGGGGATATCGCCTTTTGATGTCCGAGGTTAACCCGGGTCTGGTGGTGGACTTTGTTACATTGCATGCGAAACACGGACCCGAACAACTATCCACTGAAGGGCAGTTTTCTCATGGATTAATAGAGCGTGCGAAGATAGTATCTGATGAGTCTGACACGCAACTTTGCCCCTTTGTGCAACAAGAGCAACACATCATGTCCTAGAATGTTCAAATGAAACTGCAAGTTATGTCCAATTACATTTTAAGTTGACCTTATCCTTGTAGTCTAAACGTGCAAAAACAGTAATTTATTTTTTAATTTATGGTGCTTCACCGACCAACGTTTTTAAAATTTATTTAATTTTGTAATGTAAGCACCAAATTTACTTTACATGAACAAAGAGCTTTATAATTGAACAACGGTTAAGTTATACCAGTGATTAAACGAACCAAAATTTTCTACTTAAAGCAAAACAGTCGTTTTTAGAAGCATTTACATTTTAAACGGAACTGATTTGTGCAATTGACGATTCAAAGTACTTAAACGTATACTATTTTCTATGTTGTATGTATTGATGTAATAAAAATGTATTGAGCATTTATTGTTTGGTTTTTTATTTAGGTTTTGCAATAAAACTACATAATAATATATGGAAGATATTTATAATTAAACTTCCAATTTCAAATGTTATATAGTTTTAAATGATGTTTCCTAATTTACAATAGGTACAACTCCATAAGATGACACTATAAGTAATAGCGGGGATACTCTCGTATAATACTTAGAGAAAAAACAAATTTGCCTACAAATAATATTCGTACTTTTATTTATTGTCTAATGTATATATCAACTCGTAATAATGAAAGGCAAGAAGAACTTCGGTAACGACTAGTGTATATACAGGAGGGTGCGAAACGCATGTGAACTCAGCGTCATCTTACGGACTTAACGTGCACATTCATGTTTAACATATAACAAGAGCGGACACAGACACAGGGTGCAACTAACTAGAGAAGGTCACAACACACGAGTGAGGGATTACGTCTACGCCCAATACTGTTGTCAATAATTAACCGAACAATATCGGGCGTTTTGACTTGCCAGAGAACCTTCTGTTTGCATACACTTACAGTTTTTTTTTTGCACAATGGAAAAGATGAGATGTCCAAATCAACACAATCGCTATTATATGTCTAACATTGGTGTCTAACAATGAATGTTGGAGTTTGTGCATAGATTTGAAAAGGACACATTCATTTTTAATCACATTTTCTTACTCCTATAACCAAAGGACCTTTACTACTCCCAAAAACACTTTTATCAACAAAATTATATTCGAATTCTAAATTTTTAAGTCATTTAAACGACCATTTGAAGATCACAGTAATTTTTAATTAGAAACTCGTTAAAAGCTTTTACAAGTATGAACACACCTGTATAAAAGAAAATTATTTAGATAAATAAAATAAATTTAAAAATAAAAAGAAACTACTGAAATATTTGAATGGTTATTATTATAATGACTTCATAACCATTGTAACTTTTATCATAAACAATTTATGTACTAAGAAAATTGTATGAGAAAACCTGAATTTTTTACACTCGATTTATATACGGGGAGTATTATAACAACTGGCATTCACTCCAATTTGTAATACACCCTGTATAATCTTCACTTTTATTGTACCAATATTTTTATTCTTAACTAAAGAATTTCTTTTAATTCTGTTTGTAAAAAAATGAAGTGATTTAATAATGAAACTAATTAGAAGATAAGAACAAATACGATTGGTAAAAAAAGACTTAATTAATCCTGCAATTAAAAAAGAAGAAAGAAAATGGAAAATGTGAAAAGGTCCATTTTAAATGGTTATAGAAGTTGTATATACTATAATAGTATTGCCATATTTGTACAGTGTGATATCACTATCAATAAAACTAACAAAATTAATAATAATTCTCGTGTATATATATATATTTAATGCGAACACACTTATTTCTCATTAAAATAGCCTATCAATAAATCTACAACATTTGAATATCTCAAAGATACTAATATGATAAAAAGTTTTTTTTTTAACTACAATAATATCTCACTTTGTCGCATCAACATTCAGAGATGCAAGAAAATTTAATTATAGTTAAGTATTTAAGTTTAAAGTTTCCAATTGACACTTATAAAGTTTGAATTGATGAGTTAGTGCTAATGTGACCAGCTCCTAAAACTGGCTGCCGACTACGTTTCTATGATCTTATTCTTCTTCAGCAACTTTCGTTAGATGGTCTTTTTTTTACAGGCAGATTTTGTCACATCCGAATGTTGATCTTGAAAGAATAAGATCGATCTGCACTGGAGCTACGCTATAACAGGTCCAGTATAAAATTATCTACACACAATTATATTTATATACGACGAAAGACTTTATTTATATTTAATTAATTATATCCATTAGAGATCTTTGAAAGCCTACGAAATTCAATAAAACAACGTTAAAACAACTCAACGACTTTCATAGAGGACATTGCTACACAAATCGGAAGACTAGGGTAGTACCGATGAATCATTACACAAGATTATTTATCCCCATCACCATAATTTAGGTACTTAAAAACTAATCGTCACTTTTTGCGATTTATAATTTTGTGTAATGTTTTTTTCTTTTGCTAACGTATAGGTCTGCTGACACACCAGACGATTCTACTGATCAATTTACTTTCCTACTAAATATCAATTTGTAAAATACGCCTGATGTGTTCCCGATCTAAAAATATTTTAGTTTAACACAAACAAACAAAAAATGGCAAAGGAGAGGGTGCTATTTTCTATAGCGAGCGACATCAAATTTAAATTACTTTGCTTACATTTTGAACGACCCCTAAATTTGCTCTTGTGTGCAATTTCATACTGGAAAGTGTTCGATTAAATGCAACGATAGAAAATTCTAAACCCCTACGATTTTTACAATATGAACATAATCTATTATCACGTTTGATTGACGACGATAGCTTTTCTCGTGTTTTTTAAGTTACAGAAAGATTTAGATTAATCTATTTTAATATGAACACTTAGTTTACGCTACGTAGTTTTCCTCTTTTTTTTTATTGAACACACTATTTCTCCTACTGATTATTATTATTTTTTATTCATTTTTCTCGTTTCCGAATCAATTGACTGCAGCAATGAAACGAATCGCTGTTAATTACACGTGAAAAATTAAATTTTAGGCCCAAAACATTGCATGCACGTACGTCAAAAATGAAAGAGGAGTTCTTGAATGGAAAGTTTCTCATTAAGTTGTGTGTTTTGATTAAATAAACCCCTGTTACTTCGCGTTATTTTCTTTTTCGTTTGAAAAATGTATTCGTTCGTCGACATTTTATGCAACTTCTTAAATGACTCAGCACTGTAAACATAGTCGAAATGATGATAATTTCAAAACTTTTATAGGTATAAGCACTACTAGATTTCAAATATTTATTTATATATTATTACTTTCTTCTGTGCAAACAGTTGACATACTGGGGTCCCATAAATAACCTCACCTGCGCAACAGAGGGCATTTCGAACACTTGCTGTATACATCGCGGTAAGTAATGACATAACAATACTGGAGTCCAAAGATCCCAGCAATGTATCTCATTATGTTGAGCAGGTCAGTTTTATTATCGTTTTACAATCAAATTACCTCAGCTTTGAATCACATCTGCGTGCCAATGTCGCATAGAATTTATAAGCAAAACAAGAAAAACAAATTCCCAAAAAATGTACTGAAGCAAACCATTTTCATTTACATTTGTGGACACTACATTATGTATTTTTGTGTTAGCCCTTGCATTATGGCCCCTTATTTATGGGACACTCTGTATAGGGTAAAGAAAAAATAAGGAACATCGATTATGTTGTATAATGAGTTTCAAACAACAGTTAAGTAGCAATAACTATTTGCCACAAATTGACATTTTTTTTGTCTTCCAGTTTTCCTCTGACAGTCATCAATACTGTCTTTTTTAAATTACAATCTATATTTTTTTGGATGAAATGGATAGATAGCGTATTTTTTTTACTCTCTTTACAAGCCATGTAAAAATATAAGGCTGTATAAAAAAAATTAAAGAAAAATCTGTATTGTTTGAGACTACAATATAGAGCACTTTTAATGAATAATTAAAGACTGGCTGTTTCTCATGGAATTGTACATTGCCAAGTAGATAATTTGATGTGATAAAAGCACGAGCGTGTCCAAAAAAACACTCAAAATAGCAAACTCAAACAATACAATTAATTTTTCTTATAAAGTTCTACAGGTGTTTCAGAATAACTATTCCTAACTTTCAGAGATGATGATGGAGCCCATCGAATTAAGTATTTTTTAAAATAAAGTAATTCCGGAAATTCTTCGTTTTCGAGATAATTCGATATGAAGAAAATACAATTTTGAAATAAAATCAAAGCGAAAAGTAACGTTACTTTATATTTTTACTAACTATAATAATAATAATTATGTAATATTAAAAAAATAATTTAATTTGAAGAACTGTTCGAAGTTACTGCCGCCATTATCAACGCACAAGGTAAACCGACATATAATTGAACGAGGGATTACCTCCAGAAATAACTTTATTAAAAAATGCTCTATGGCGTTTATTATTTCTGAAACTTAGGAATAGTTATTCTAAAATACTCTGTATATAACTTTTACTGTATCAATTTCTCCAGAAAAACAAATAACCTCCTTAAGCTAAGTGCACATGCATTGCGGATTAGAAACGATCCGCAATAAAAATTTTGCGTAACCGCAATGCATGTGAACTTAGCTTTATTCTGTAATTCATAATGTCATCATTAAATAACGACAATCGTTAAGTGACATACTTGGTCAAAATATGTCACTTAACATTTATCGTTTATGAGTTACAGTATACGCGTACGTGAGCAAGTTAAAAAATTATCGATAAACGATCACAAGGAAAAATGAAAAACGTTAGTTTGTGGTGAATAAATTAGTAATTTCACTTTTGTTTGAAACTTATGTCCTTAGGTAAAACCTAAACCATAAACGCTCACACTCGTTCAACATCTTGTAAATTACTTATTCAAGGCAAACTGCCTATTTATGTTAACAGAAACTTAAAACTGGCCGTTTTCTACTTACAAGAAAGGCTCTACCATGGATGTTCCTTACTTTTTATTCATCCTATATAATGTCTAACGTTAATAATTTTAATCCAATCAAATGGACAAAATGAACAATATTTTTATTGAATGTACCTATCTGTAATAATATTATCAATTAGTTATTAATTTATAAGGCTTCAATTTCTCTCTAATTTATTTATGAACCTTAAATTTGTTCATCAACTGTTGTTATTGCTTTACGTATTTCACATCTCATTGATTTATATGAATCATGAGAAGAACCATTTTTTGTGAGACGTGCGATTTAATAATTGGGAATTGGTTATTTACGAGGGCATGTCGAAAATTTCTGAGCCAACTTCCCAAGATCTAAGCGTTATTTTGTTACTAGAACTAGAAAGAGTGTTATTTCACATTATACATACACACACATATGCATTTGAATATTTTTTCGGATCACTAAGGAGATTATTCAATGAAGTAATTGTTAAATGTTGAGAGTTCTTGTTCCAAAAGCAAATTCCTTGAGCTGAATACAGACTTGAATGCGAATGTGAATGAGTAACTGACCACAGAAAAAATACAGATTGAATGTTGAAACAAATCTATGAACTATGTGATGTAGCTACAGTTGCTGAATTTAAAAAAGAACGCATACACTCAAAATGTCTCGCTGTGAATTTGGTTTTGTTTGAAATTTTCGTCAAAATAATTGTCAAAGTGACAGACCGACATGAACATACCGTAATTTAAGTGTTTCTCAAAAAATGCAAATAATTAGGTACATTAATTGAAGAAGGGTGGTCAGTAAGATTAGCCGAAAAGTTTGGGGTTAATAACAGCACCATACAGAGAATTAAAAGTTTTTTTTATTGTTTTCTTTTTGACCCCTAAAAATGAATAAATCAGTGATTTCAAATTGTGTCATTTTACATGATTTAATTGTCAGTGTTTTTGTCAATCAGAGAGACTACTCTAATATTGCAAAATACAGTCTAAAGACTTGTGCGCTTTTTTAAATTTGGCAACTGTACAGCTGCGGACAAAAAATTTCGGACACCGCCGCCTGACGTAAGAGTGCATAACGGATTTTTGCCACTTTTGTCTTTAATCGTATTCATAACGTCATCTTCACAGCAAGAGTAATAATGGTAAATCACAATCCAAACCTGACAGAAAATAAGTTTCAAAATTTAATTTCCATACGTCAATTAAAACGACAATAAAGACTGGTTTATACCAAAAACTGTTTTACAGTCTTATGAAGTGATGTACGAAATTGAATGTCCGTAACTGTACACCCTCGATCCGATCCGAAGATTCTCGGTTAAAAAAAAAATAGGTTTAGCATGAACGCGTCTTTGACATTTGGTAACATATCCAAGGAAATCGGTCTCATTCAGGTTCACGTTCAATTTTGTACTGGAACTTGAGTGTATAATGCAAACCTAGATATTTTTGTCAGTCATACGCAATTACAAAAAAGCGACAAGTCAATTTTCAGCCTTGAAATTTATTGATAAGTTTCAGAAGGTCTTCGACAGTGACAACTTCTGAAATTGCTTATGATCTAATTTTGGCTAATCTTGGGTAAAGTAATTGCTGATATACGTCATAATGTAGGGAACGCTTTGGACCTACAATTCATGAACAAATTAGTGAGTGTGCAAAAGCTATTAGTGAAGTAGAGGTCGAAACGTTCAAACCCAAAAACATTAAAAGCACTTCCAAGTAGATTCTGTAAAATTTAGATTGTTGTGATGATATTTTAGAATTGTTTATAGAACATGATAATTTCCATGGCTAAAAAAAAATTCAAGGCTCAAAAGTAAGGACTTATGGGATAAGAAGGAGTCCTATTAATAAGTAGAAAATGTCCTATTGATAAGTAGGAAAAAAAGAGAAAAATAAAATTCGTTTAAATACGTTTCCCTTGAAATATTGAACCTTTAGGGAGAAAATGACTCACATAATCAAAGCAAATAGTGTATCAATCACAGTTTTTAAGGAGATGAATTTCTTTTTCCATAAAATGTCAACTCTAATTTTTAAAAATTAAAATAGGTGTAATACCGTTATATTTCTTTTTTTTACATTTTCATTTAAGTGAAAGTGAAAAGGCACTAGTAACAAGCGAAAGAAAGTAAATAATTTTAACGAAAGCAAAGTAATTTAAATTTGAAAATACGACAACGAAACCATCCTCAATATTTTTTCAAAAAGTCTCATGCAACAGGTACATACATAAAAATTGTATTCATCAGTGAAAAAATTAGGCCTCTCGAAATTCTACTGATTGTGCACCTCTCTATAAGAAACGTCCTACGTTGTCGCTAATTTCCTCTCGACTATTCGACTACCCTACATTTGGTAGATGTTCTTTTTTTGTCGATTTGTTCCAGATTTTATTAAGAATTTCTCTCTTTCAAATGTACACAAAGTAACGCTAATTAAAAAAAAAAACTGCACGCTCTAAAAAGTAGTGCCCGTATATCGATTCAATCCTACGTTTCTACTTCTGAAACTTTAATTAGCACACCTGTACACTAAATAACGACCTAACGACAAATCAAAACGACAAATTCTGCTTTATATCACACGTTTTTGAAAATAACGTCACATTTCATCATCAATATTATTGCTAGAGCAAATGTCAATGATACACTTAAAATATTACACATGTTCGCCTACTAAAGCTACTTTATGATCTCGTTCCTCTCAACGGAATGTTATGAAATGATTTTGCTGTTATCAACGAAAGCTCAACTTTAACAACAACGGAATAATTTTGCGGATGAGCAGCCCAACGATTTTGTGTTCTCCGTGTTTCGTTCTGCGATTTCCTTCACTTGGTAGTACGATGATGCTGCTGTTGTGAGAATTGAGAACCTGCAAATCAGATTGAATTTAATTATATTAACGACACTCACACATTCCACATTACAAAAGTAAAAGATGTGTGAATGTCATCTCGATAATTGAAACAGCTTCGTCTTGCCAACTTACCAGTTCCTACTTTTTTGACCTTTTGTATTCTAATTAGAAGTATTTAGTTTTATGAACGATTGTTTGGTTTGTCCAGTCGGCTGTTATAAAAAGCCTTTGGCTGAAATTTAAATCGTTATATTGCACAATCCAAAAGTTTTAGTTTCTCAATATAAACACTTTTTTATTTTGCTAACGAGATGTGTTCTGATCAGTTAAAGTTGTTTTTAAAACGAAACAAAATAGAAACAAACAGTGGGACCAAAATCGAAAGAAAAAACTTGGCTTTCAGTATATTATAATACTCATATAAATAAAATTCATACGGTGAACAAACGAGAAAGAAATTCCATCTTACACGTACCTTTACTTTCCTAATCCGAAATATCCACCGATGGAACTGATGAGTATAACTCCCAGAATTGTGAGGCAAATAAGGATCATAATCTTCTTCTGCAGATGAAAGACACAGAAATGTTACAGACTGCTCATGATTTACAATTGCCCGGTCATAACTCTAGTATGTTCCCGTGGTATTGAGGTGGAAGGAAAACCAAACAAAATTAAAACATCCTAACGTATAAAACGATAATTTAATAGTAATAATAATAATTTATAAATAAATTTATACAAATTAGATTAAGTGCGTGTAGGATCAACAAATTAAAAACGCTCGTGGTTTGGTAGGTATTCAGTTTTCCTGTAAAAATCACATTATAACACCGCCTCATTTTTTTATTAAAACAGACGCAGAGCGGCGATGTTTTTCTTTCAACTTGGAAACTCTGCAATTAAAAACATGCAACAGAATTTTATTGTACAGTTAATTGCAAAAAAATCGAGTACATCGAGTAAATCTGCCTCTTTCTTTAGCATTAAAAAAATAAAAATTATATTTTATTCAAACATCTGTTTTTAGCCACACATTACATAGTTTGGCTAAAAGCAAACCTACCTCCTCTAATTTAGAGAGATTTAAATCTTTGTCATTTTCAGTTAACTGTGGCATTTTGTCACGAACGAATTAAACCAGAGAAAATTAACTGTACTCGATTTTTTTAAAACCATCTGTACTCTCTCGATGAAAAATTAAAAAAAAAAAACTAAGAAAGTACAATAACTTAAAAAATTAAAAATCTTTGGTTTTTTTATTAGTTAAAAATACTTCAATTAAATTCCTGCAAACCTCAACAGCTTGACTTGGAAATTAAAATACCTACCAAACATAGTATTAACAAAAATTAAATATTAACAGAACAAAATAAAATAACATTAAGATATGTTATGGTAAATTGCGCAACAGAAGTTTACTTTATGGATTGTTACTGAGTATTGCGATTTTTTTGTTAACAGTAATGGCGTGATGTAAAGATGGAATCACGTTTTATAAAACATTTAAGATCTCTGTAATTTGATAACTCTCTATAATGCTACTTGTTGTTTTCGTCCCTGAAAATTGTATAACATTCATAACTTAAAAGCAAAAGTCATTTATACTTAACCGAAAATGAAAAAAAAAATTGAATCGATTAATTATATTAGAAATGAAATAAATAAAGCAGAAACGGTCATTAAGTAGTACATACCTCCAATATTATTAGCGGAATGGTCATTATCGTAAATTACTATCTCTCTAAATCAGAATTACAGCAAGTACCTACTTTAATTACGAATCGATATCCAATACTAAAACAACTAATAATATGTTTGATAAAATCTTGAATGTGGGAAAAGTTGACGATTGAATAATTACCGTTAATATAACGAGTATTCAATTGAAAAATTCATCATTTTTTAATGAAAGAATATAGCGCGAAAAAGGGATGACTTCTTAAATCTACTGACTTTGAAACATCAATCGGTTTAGGTCATACATTAAAATGGATGACAGTCAAAGAGTTTTGCTTGGCATTCCTTAAAGTGACATTACACGTTGATCTAACTTTTTAATTAAACACCTAGTATATATTATAAAAAGTATATAATTGAAAATTTCATCAAGTTGGTTGATTGATGAAAGAAGAGATGATTTCCTAATCCTAAACCGACTCACGTTTGACGGATGACAATTGTGACACTTTAATGTGTTGCTCACGACTTATTAGATTTTACGAAACAAAGTTTGTCTCATATTTTGTTTCATTAAGATTCATCAATGAAAGTCTGGGGCACCTTGTATATAAAACTTTGTCAAATGCAGAAAGAAAGGAAAAACGATTCTAGGCTTTTTATTAGTCATTATTTGGAGACCGATTTATTTAATAAAATATGCGAATTAAGTAATAATTCAAAGTAAAAATTTCACTTGAAAGCAGCAAAAAAGAATGAATTTTTAAGACATTAAAAATATCTAATAAAATAGTCAAATTGAGTCAGACTTTTTTGTGAAAATCAAACATTTTCAAAAAATTTATATAAATGAAGAATACACCTTATTCCATTGCCGGCTAATAAATCGAGATTATTTTAATTTTAAAAATAAGGAAACGATTATGTACTACATATTTTATGAAGCAACAAAAGCCGTGAAATAAAATTTCTGAAGCCTTACCATTATTTGTTTCTTAACAATCTTTTTCTCTATAGTTCGTTATATGAATAATAATAAATGGAGTAACATTTTTTTAAAAATTCCATATTAAATTGCTCACATAACGTTTCGTGTTTTGCCTTCTTTAAGTAATTAATTTCAAGTATAATTACGTATCAACTTTGCTAGTTTTTAAAAGGTGCTTTATACTATTTAATTAATTCTCATGAAAATAAACCAGTCATAATAAAAGAAGGAAACTTATTGACTAACTTTTATAAAGAAAAAATAATTGTAAAGACGAATGAAAATGTATATAGAATTAAATCAAACAAACCAGAGCAAAGGGTTTTGCAACAGCCGGCATTCAGTTTTTTTTTCCTTTTTTCTTGTATGTTGGTATTACTAAAACCTTCAAATTTCTACTAAATCTTCGAGGACTGAATAGCCCTCATATTATAATGACTTTAAATATTACTCGATTCAGATAAAGTTAAAGTATGACCTATTGGTCTTTTTATACCATTCATTCATTCATTTACAGATATATTATCAATTTACTGAGCTACTCAGATCTCTCTTTAGAGAAGAAAGCGTGTATTAAAATTTAAGGCAAGGCAAACTTTGAGGTTGAGCGAAGTTCTTCTGCGACGAAGGAAAATGAGGAAAGAAATGTCGGCAATAGAAAAATTTGGTAAGACCGCTGTATTAGACCATCGTCAGGGATTACATTGGAAACTGCTTGTTGTCTTTCGAATGTAACTCCTGAAGATGGCGACGGTCTAATACACTGGAATGTACAGTCGTATAAAATCGTAAGCCCTGCATGCTAACCTCGCCCTTATTGACCTGCCACTTATAACGATTTACTTATAGTGTATATTGAGTAAGTTGTGAAACAATACCGAGTGCTTAATTTCTATTACTCTGTATAAATAGTCTATTGTAATCTATTAATTTTGACCACAAATTACAAAGATTAATGAGTTTTCTGCGATATTGAGTCCATGAACATTTGTAACTAAAATTACGCATGAAAATTGTGCTTACGTTAAGTACATGTAAATTCGTAGAAATAAGTTTAGTCAAATTAAAAGCGCTTCTAAAAAATCTACATTTGCAAAAACTAAAGAAATAAATTAAACAACTTGATACCCTGTAATGAAATGGAGAGTAACATGTTATAGTTAAGTACCTACGATTGAAAATGTTATACAATCTTCAGTTCAAATTTGTGTATTGCAATAATATTACATAGTTTACATAAGATACACATATATACATTATTTGATAACTATTTATTTTTTAAGCTTACACAGTCAGCTTAAACCATCAAGAAACACCCGCTTATTTTAAAATTAATTTTGATTATACCTAATTATTGCTTAGATAATTCAAAGAATCCGTGTGCTGTTTTTATTACCTAAGCCTTTCCTTCAAATTTTAAGAAATCGCACTGAAATGAAGAGGTGGAAGCACCCGTTCGTAATTTAAATTAGTAACAATAAATAAAAGTGTACTTACAAACAAACCAGGGGAACGGAGGAATTGATTAAAAGGAACAGAGAAAGAGTAACATCGATTGATTTATGTATAACAGTAAACTCACAGGCGTCACTTTCCCCCGCAAGAAATAAATATAAATACAGGCCCTTACAGATTATTAATCTCATTTAAAAAACTAAGTGTCCAAGTGGCAGCGTTTTAGTGGTCCCTTAAAAGTTAAATTGCGAGGGACCTCATGTATGTACTTCAAATTCAAATACTTTATACACAAACACCATTCACACAATTGGACTAATATTAGTGACTCGAATCTAACCGGGCAATGTTACTGCCAAAATAATAATTAAAATGATGATAGCCACAGCCAGGCAGATTATGATCAGGATCTTTTTCTGTAAAAAAAATAACAAAAAAATGAAATAAATAGACGTTGTCGAATCAGAAAATAAATTAGGAAATATATAAGCTTTTATATATGCATACAGTTCAAAAGGAAGAGAAGAAAACTTTAAAAATTGCTACACTGCACAACACACAACGGATAAAAATAACTTGGATTTCTTTATGCAGAATAAGTATAAGTTCCATCAAATCTTTAGAGTTTAGTTTATCAAGTTACTCGAAAGTGAAATATATACATATTTAATTTGAAGCTGTTTCGGGTTTTTCGGTATTATCACAACAATTAACATTAAAAAAATTTAATTAGGAAAAAAACTGCACTTTGCTTGTCAAGACATAAATATCGAAACCATTTCATTGCTAATGATTACTGATGATACTAATAAAATGTTAGCAAAAGCTTAGCTAATTGAAAGATTTTTTTTATACGATTTTGGACCGAAATATCCAAAAAAGGAAAATAGAAATTTACCCAACGATTGATATTCATAGTTGAACATCAATATTTATTTAACTTTTCGAGATTTTGAATCTAATATTTTTTTTTTGCTTTTCAGAACATTTATTAGAAACAAAAAAGACTCTGACGTTATTTTTCAAAAAATCAAAGGACTTGGTCTTCCATAATTTTTTGTGATCCTAATTTCCTTTGCTGTATTTTCAAATATTCCTTATCACTTTTGTCATTACCACTGTTACTTTTTGTTTTCTTTATACTTTTACGTTTAGTTCTTTTTTTATTGCCGAGGAAATTCTTATTTGTTGTCATTATTTCTTCTTATTACTACGTCCCTGTCATTCTTACTTATTTAGATCTATACATCTACTTTTTCTAATGAGAATTCCTGTATTTTAATTTTTCCATTTTCGTTTTTTTTTTCTTCATATTCTTATGTACATATCTTGTCCTCATTTGTTTTTGATATTATCTCATTTATTTTTGATTTGATGTCCGATTACATTTTAGTTCTTTCGTTATAAGTGTCTATTCTCTTCGTTATGGATTTTAGGATTAAATTAAAGTGTTTCCGACAATAGAACGCCTTTATATATTTCTAAATTCTTTACTTCAATCTCCTTTGATTTAAAACTAACTATTGTCGACATTTCATCTCAGCTTCTCCCCTTTCCTAGTTCTTCCAAGGGCATCAATAATCTTCCTCTTTTAACTGTGTTAAATGGAATTTTCAATTACATTTTTAAATTCACTTCATATTTATGAGTTTCAATTATTATTATTATTGGACATTTAAGTAGCGACATCTTTCGATCGCTTGTTGACCTGATATTGCAGTAGGATTGACAAATTGAAGCCAGTCCGCCACATAATAAGTCTTCCCAATGCAAGGCGGCCATTATTTATTATTATTATTATTCATTAAATTAGAAATTGTTTATTTTTTTTCCATCTGCTACAGTGTCTTCAAATGTTTTATTGTGAACGCGTGTGGATCTTCATTCCTATAAGGAAATTTTGGGAAAGTTGAATGAACCTCTTTTGTTGTTATGATCTTGACTTAAACTGCTTGTTTACAATAATAAGAATCGATTCCAAATGGATTAATTGAAAAATCAGTAACATTTTAAATATCTTCAAGTATAATCTTTTCAAATCATTCCATGTTTTAAAGACAAACTGAAAAGATCACAAGAAAAGATTCTGCCTTCCAAAAAGTTTGTTAAATACAATTTTAATGAAACCACGGAATAAATCGTAATTTATACATAATACTCAGCAAAAAAGTAAAGAATAATAGATATTGATTGAAGATCACGTGATCTCTCAGTCCTCTTTACCAATAATAAGATATCGTTGTTATTTATTGAGTATTAATTGAATTAATTTACTTTAAAGAACAAACACGAATTCAAAGATACGCATCGGTTGGTTTTGGTTGAAAAATGTCAATACAATTCCATTTTCATTCGTATACATCAATAAACTTGTTCGCTCCTATACTTATTCTGCACAACAGGTTACGGTTTTGGAGGTAATCACAGCCAAGGAAATGTGTACTTTAAACTCGAATTGTTAGCTCAGCGTACGTATTTGTAATTTCAAGCCCGGAAAACGATGTTGGTTCTGCAAGCCAGACCGAGTAATCGATATAGCAACGGATTTGATTGTAACTGAACAAACGTCTTGCACTTCGGAGACGTACTTTCCTGATGAAATAATTGAATAAAAACATTTCCTGGAACTTAAACGGAACAACTTGAATCTAATCTTGACATTTTACTGTCGTTGTTGGGGACAAATCAGTAGCAAAATGTCGAGATTGGAAATTGAGATTGTTCAGGGAAAAATTGGAAATTCAGCTATTCGAGTTTAAAATTGGACATTCATACGAACACAATACAGCTATTTAAAACACACACTTGCGCCAGCGATAGCAATGACAAAGCTGAAGTGATTATGAATTCAGTATGATCGAAATAGTTTCATGTAGCATTATGAATTGATGTTGCAATGACATTGCATTGTTAAATCAGGAAATATCGGAATATCTAAGTTTATAATATTTTCATATGTTTTCCGGAACACTTGGAAAAAGTTAAGCATTTTGTTACAATTAATTTAGAAAGACAAACGTCGGAATTCCAAATGAAAATATTATATGGATTGTGTAAAATTGTGAGTGACAGACGGATAATATCATTTGGAACTAATATCGTATGTTCAATGATAAATTAGAATGAAGTATAACTCAAGAAAATTACCTACTTCTAGAAATAAGAATGTGAATTAATTAATTTTCGTCTACAAAATGAAATTTCACCTGTTCACAGATTTACCTCATTAATCATTTAGTTCTAAAAACCATTACACTTTCTCTCTAATAGATAAATTGAAACCTACGAGTAAATAATTAACAGGAGGGAGTCATACTAACAGTAGTTTCTTGTCCAAAGTGGTAACTAAATATGGGCTCTGTATATCATATACAATTACACACAAGCGTTTTACAAAATTCTGGAACGACTACAAACCACTGTTTACTAGTCTCAATTTAACAAAATAAGCTTCTAGAAATGGCAATTGCATTCTACACGCTGGAGTTCTACCATCAAAGTACTCGGAGGGAACTTACTTGCATTACGTTGCTGCGCCACTGATCAACGAAAAATTCTGAAAGTCACCTAAAAGCCATTCACTTTTTTAACTGAAGTATATGTTTAATAACCTATCAATGTATCGTTTGTACCGGGCGATTTTTTAAATTTTTTATCAACCCTTGCCATGGAATTTGGACGGCATGTCTTAGCTTTACTGTAAAACACCATTAAGAAGTGCAATGACGTACTTTTCACTTAAGCTAAGACATGCCATCCAGATTTCATGGCAAGGGTACTTAAAAAAAATGAAAAAGCATTCGGTAAATACTACTAATCACAGTTGCTAAATAAACACATAAATTCGTTCTACACTCAGGTACAAACACAAAATCCGGCAATTATTTTTCAACAAAGGATATCAACAAACCACCATTTTACAGAAACTGACCTCCCACAAAGTGGTAACTTCCGTCAAATTTAATTGCATTCTTCCACTGCCGTAGGTTCCCTCCTGTTAATTCTTTACTCGTAGATTAAAATTAATTTTTTTAAGTTGAGTTTTTCTTTAAGGTTTTTAACGTCGTGGACAAGAAACTTATTTTCTTAATGGACCCCTCAAGTTAATATGTTTTTTTTTTTAATAATATCTAAAATTTTCTTTTCGATGCACTAGATTATGAAAATTAAAATAAATGTTACTGCAATCTAATAAAAAATGAAACAGTTAAATGACAACACGTTGAAGGTAAACGTTGACATAAAATTTTAAAAGTCCACATGAATGTCATCTTGCAAATGTAGAAATAAATTTAGTGCAAATGTAGCAAACTCTTATCTTTAAATGACTCACGGTAAATAATAATAATAATAAAAACGACGTCCTATTTAAAATCCACTTCTGTTCTCGACTCGAAGATCGTCCTTCTCCTTTCGAATCTATTTTGTAATTTTATTCAATTTTTTATTTCGGTTTGGGATAGATTTTAGTTCAGTTTTTCTTGATTTCGAAAAGCTTTTAAGTTAATCATCCTCATATTAAATGCTTTTTAGAATTATATAGTCAGTAATCTTTCTAATTTATCATTATACGACCGTCATTTCTCTGATTCACTGCATGAGTAAGACAACTCAATCCATCTGTCATACGTGACGATATCTGTTAAAATATGTGGACAGATGAGAAATTAAAGAAAAAAAGGACGTGACTGTTAGGACGAGCTTAACCTACCTTTCTGGCTTTACTTTGGTACTCTCTGGCAGTTTTCAACTCACCCCGGCCTATCTCAACATGATTCTGAGTCTGACCGACGTGATACTCCACTCTATCGACAAGTTCGCCCTATGTTCGCGATGTGAGAGGGACAAAAGGACGACAGGAAGCCGAACAAGTGTCACGCAACAAGAAACACATAGCATATCGACAGCGCCACAAAATACACCCAGAAATAAATTAGTTCGATGTTATGAGATACAATAACCAAGGCAGACATAGTAGAGTTAGTTGACCGGTTGTTAGAGTAGCGTAATGGTGCCCAAAGACATTAAGTAAGCGAAACAAAAACGACAACGAAAAAGGAACGGACAATTGGATGACCGGAGGAAAAAAACAAAAAAAAATCATTAAAAGCGAAAAAACATTGTGCGGCTTAAAATCTATGGAACAACTCACCCGTCTGGCTTTACTTTGGTACTTAAGAGCTTTCTTGGTGTCTTGTGTAGCGGTTTGCACGTAGTCCACTGCGTGTTCTACGTGGTATTCAATGCGATCTATCATTTCGCCCTAGATGGCCCAGCAGAATGAAGAAAACCAATATGTTAATTATAAGAGGTAAAGAGCATGCAGAAGCGAGTTAATCAAGCAAAAATAAATGTAGAATTATTTTAGAGATTAATTTTACGTAATTCATTCAATTTTATCTTGCTTAGGCCCAGTTGGACAATGGCAGTTTAAATTTAAGCTGACGCTTAAACCCAAAACAACGATTGGTGTTAAGGGTTTAAGCTTTGGCTTAAAGTTAAGCCGGAATTGTAAGACTGTATCTTAATTATTAAAATTAAGTTAACCTCTCAAGCTTCGAGTTTTCCGATTTAAACCTGAGTCAAACACGAGCTTGTGCCTTGAGTGGTTAATCTAAATTTTATAATATCAAGAAAAATTAATGGATTAAGGTAATTAAGATGTATACCTAACTTACATTTTTTAAAGGTTTAGAAATTAGTCAGGTTAGTTTAACAAAGAGCAAAGATTATTAAGAAATTGTTTAGATTTTGCAGAAAAATTAACACTTCTGCTGGGTAAGACAAGTATGTACACCTTGAGTGATATATTAAAGTACGAAAAATATATACATGTTTTGTTTGACGTTAAGCGAAAATAAATAAATGAAACCTTGCTGTAATAAAGTCACTTTAAATAATATAATCAGTTTTTAGGTAATTTGTTCGAAAATCACTTGCATTTTGCTTTTACGATGATTAATTATTTTTACTTGACAAAAAATAAAGATATACAAATGGTTGAAATACCGGGTGACTTTTTGTCACGAAATTTGGACGGCATACTTTAGCTTAACTGAAAAATAAGTTACTGCATTCCTTGAGGTTAATTTACAGTAAAGCTAAGACATACCGTCGAAAATTCTTGGCAAGAGTTGATAAAAAAATTAAAAAAATCAGCCGATATAGTACAACAACGAATATTTGAAATGATCTAAATAAATAAATAAATTGAAGTTTTCCTTTTTTTTTAATTTCAATATATTTCAAGTGAAAGACTGGATACATCGAACAAAATGTTATTCAAACAAACTACCAGATTTGGGTGGGTATAATATAAAAACCATTTTAGACTACCCTATTTCTTGTACAAGATTTGGTAAACTCTATGGATATGGTTTGGAGATAGAACACGTTCTATTTTTCCAGATATTTTCTAATTCAATTTAAATTTTGAAACAACTTACTGCACAAATTAAATTGTTGTAAATTGAACCAAATAATACATAGGGTAGTATAAAACTGCGTTTGTACTATCATACTGGTAATAAAAGTCTTGCAAATTAATTTATGTTTATCAAATATTTTAATGTTTTTGAAATTGTCCTACCTGATTTTCGACTAGCATAGCCATGTCCATGAACATGTCGTGAAGTTCCCTTATGGAATTTTCTAATTTAATTATATCCGCGTGCCTAGCTTCTATATCCGCTAACGTCTGCTTCGCCTGTTGTGTTTCCATTATTATCTGCAAACGAAAATTTCCCGGTTATGGATTAGGAATGCGTTCGTGAACGGTCCGGAAAAGTAGCAACTTACACCTTGAGTAAACACAGCGGGATTCCCTTGTTCTAACATTTCTTCCAGTTCTTCATTCGTCGTCTGTCTACCGGCTGAAACGCGTGCAAGAAATTATTAACGCAATTCATTAATAATGCGATTGTACATACTGATTTCTAATTGTCTTTGTATCCTTGCTTTACACCGTTCTCTATAATCAGTTTGCGTCCGATTATACTCCGTCATAACTTCTACGAACTTTCTTGATAACGTCGAATGCTGTGTTTTTCGTATTCTCAAATCAGCTGAAGACTTGTTTGTTTGTTCTTCCTGTTCTATGTTTTGTTCTATCACTATAAAAGATAAAGCAATTTATGTTTAAGAAGAAGAGCTTTAATTGCAACATTTTGATTTTTACAAAGGAGATATTAAAATTAGAACGCGTAATTCCTATTAAAAGATACGTATCTGTTAGCGTGTCTAAAGTGAATAAAAAAAAGACCGTCAGTTCTATTAACACGTACTCGAACAAAGCTGTTATCCAAATTGAAGCATCTACTTTCCGGCATTAAATACATGTTTCGTGTAAATGCGACAACTCTCATTTCAAAGTCGTCCATCTAACCCCGAATGAGAAGAGTTACACCAAAATTTCACACGTCGCAAATTCCTTTCCAGGTCACGTAAAGAACTTTTCTCACTTTTTATCGATGCAGAAGAATTTCTTTGCTACTTATTCGGGAGAAACTTGAGGGAAGTTTTTTCTTTATTTCTGCTAACCGGATTTAGAGCGCAGGAAGAATAAAAATAAATTCGTACCACGAAAATCGTGCATATAAATGGATATACATCTTCAGGCTATTACAAGAACAAAGTGAACAAAGTATAATAGTTTGTAACTTATAATGCGTTTTCGTCTTTCTGTCGTTGAAAAATAAGTAAAATTTGCATGATATATTTAAATGCAAGCTGTTGTGTGAATAAGTTATACAGGATGCTACCGAACTTTAATCTTTTAAATGTCCCACTCTCTAAATCATAACACTATTTATAGCAAATATCTATCGCATCAGTGACTACTGCCAATCAATTTTTAACATTTCGTAAGTATAAGAAAATATATAAATATTTGAAAACAAATATAATATTAAAGTGGGACAATATTGTGTTTACAATAATTTGTTTTGGAATAATTATATTTGTTTTATTTAACAAACATTTTGAATCTATTTAACGATGTCTTATTTGATTTTTAATTAGTATGTATATTGCATAAACTAAGCCTATACAGGGTAATCCACTGAAGGCGACTTCTTTCGTACTTCTCTAGTTACTCATTTTACAAAAAAAGAAATGTTTCAAACGTATAAACTTCCTGCCATTATTGTAAACAGCGTTTCTTATTTCAAGCTGACTTGTCCCTGATCAAATTCATTAATTTCTATTTAAACGATGAAAACCTTCAAGCCCATTTATACGCTTTGTAATTTAATGATCAGCTTCTAAGAAACTAGAACGAAATTCTAAAGTTTCATGGCTAAGAAATAAATCAAGCTGGCAAAGTTCTCAAAAATTCCACAATATCTCAAGCAACGCATGGAATTTCAGGATCTAGGGCGGTCGATAATTGGTGTAACTTGATCAAAAATAATATTTAAGTAAGGAAGTGAGGAAATTCCAGCATATCAAAGAATAATTAAAAACCGTTATCTAACTTCACATTGATTGATCAGTATTCTGAATGGAGACATCATGAAAAACGGATTAACTCTGAATTAGGCAGTGCTGCTAATATTTATGCAAGTGTCGTACATGACATTCAGCTTGTTATGCAAGTTACAACCCTTTCATCACATTGCAGTAATAATTCACGTGCGTTTATCACGTTTCCTCCTGTTGTTGATGTAATTGAATAATTTGCTGGAGACAAATAGAAAAACATTTTTATTTTCAAAGCTTTCGTAATCTAATTTTCGTGTAGAAAAAAGGCAGTGCGTTTTAAAAAATCAAATAGAATTTATTTAAATTATTTAATATTTGCAAATAATGCTTTCTCAGGTTTAAATTACATACTGTGTTGTAAAAATCATGGAGTTGTTGTAATTATAATAATTATTTCATGTCTAGTACTCATCAAATTTTAATATACTTCATACTACTATTCATACTTCAACATCTATTATCGTTTAAAACTGTTTTCACTTTCTTTTAACAAGAGCCAACTTTATTAAAATTAATGTTCGAATATTTTGCTTACAAATACTTACATTTTAATTTGGCACGGACTTTATTGGCAGTTTTCTTGATATCGGCCATAAGATCTTCCAATTCCTGCTTCGTTTCTGAAAAGCAAAAGAAAAACATAATTAAGCCCAGTTCACATAACGAAGCTTCTAGGGCGGTATCATTTATCAAGCGCGCGTTGATGTTATTGCGTCCATTGTGGCGGATGTCACAATGTAAGTAAAATGATTTTCATAATACTTGATCCCTTGCCCCGGCGAGATTACAATACCCAGAATGATTGATGTCGAAAAGCAACTAAGCCATTTCGGATTCATATTTCAAATACAAGGCTAAAAGAGATTCCCTATGAAATTGTTACATAAATGAACTCTCCTCCTTTTATTTATTGTTACTGATAAAAAGTGAGAATATTTTACCTTTCTTTTTTAATAAAACAAATAATTGTTGATGAACTTCGGTAATATAGGAAGTGGACACATTGTTGTCAACAATAATCAGGAAAAAATCAGTACGTATGTCTGCCACACTTCACCAAATTCTTCAATAAAAATCTTTTTATTAAGTATTTCCGAATTCAAATTCGCTGTAACCATATTTACTATTAGGTCAGAACTAGAAATTTGGTCAAACAATTCAGTTTTCTGCTCCCGTTTCTGAAAGTTAATTTTTCTATGTTTTTTTTTTAATACTAAAAGCGCTTGGTTTTCGCATGTGTGCGGAAATAGTAATACTTCGTAACAAGTGTCGAAAGTTTAAAAGTGCTCTTACACGAGCATTTTTTACGGCAATTAGTTGCTCGGCGACCTAGTGGAACAATTAATGAACAATTAATTTTAGTTTTTACGTAAACAAACAAAGAAAAAAAGTGAAACTTATTTCTCTCACTTTGAACTGAAAAATTTGTAAGTTCTGTAAGAAAACGTGTAAGTTCAGTTTTTTTACTTAATTCATTCTTTTATTGTTGTTAGCAGAGTGTGAAAGGAAGTAAGTAAATGTAATGTGAGTGAGTTATATAAAAATTACGTAAAGTGAAACTAAGTATAAAGTACACATAATTCCTCCGCCAGTTTGTAAGATTATGTAAAATTACGGAAATTATGTAAAATAAATCGAGTGAAGTAGTTAACAAATCTTAGAAGATTAGGCATCATGTTTAAAACTACCCCCTTATTCTATAACTCAAAACGATATTTTTAAATAACGAGAATCGTTAAATGACATATTTTGACCAAACAGAATATAGAAACGCGTTGTATCTACTTAAGTACTGATTGGTGAAAATATGTTATTTAACGATTGTCGTTATTTAACGAAGTCGTTATGAGTTACAGAATAGGGAAGTAATAATTAGGCATTAGGGTGAAGTGGCAGATATATCGGCTGACCGTTATGTCGCTCACGAAAATACAGCCGATGTAAAGATCGATATATAGGGTGCTGATAAAGTCCCGCAACAAGCTCATAATTTGTTTATTTAATGTTTTCTTCGCAAAATCCTGAAACAGGTAAATTTTTAATTTTAAAAAGACACCTTTTTGTGTAAAAATCTTTTCTCGATCGACATTTGTTTCTCCGCTGTGACGTTATCATTAATCTTTTTAAATGGTAACCCTAACTTTTTTATGCAGATTTTGATAGTCCTTCTCGTCAGCAAAATGGTGATATAAAAAATAGTACCTTACGCAACAACTTTTTCGAAAAAAAAAATAGACATAGTCCAGACCATCGTCTGGAATTTTTTTGAAAAATTCATGTTTTACTGCAATGAATTAATCATTAATCATTAAAATAAAATAACATAGTATTTTTGAATTGTAATGTCTATTTTTTCGAAAAATTTGTTGTGGAAAGTACTAACTATTTTACATTATTGTTTTGCTGACAAGAAGGTCTATCAAAATCTGCATAAAAAAATTAGGGTTACCATTTAAAAAAATTAATGATGACGTCACAGCAGAAAAACAAATGCCGATCGAGAAAAGATTTTTGCACTAAAAGGTGTCTTTTTAAAATTAAAAATTTACCTGTTTCAGGATTTTGCGAAAAAACATTAAATAAACAAATTATGAGCTTGTTGCGGGACTTTATCAGCACTCTGTATATATTTTTTCATGAAACTAAAATACAAAAGTCTTATTTTTATCAAAATAAGAACAAAACTGTGAAATATACATTGTTCACGACCTATTTAGACTCTAGAGGGCCATGCTTCTTTTTCGTCAAGTTACGTACATGGATTTTGATAGAACTCAAAATGTGACAAATGTAAAATTCTGACACTTTAACGTCAGTCCCATCGACTATATTGCTTCTTATACTCTACGTTGGCATGAAGAAAGTAAAATAATAGCATTAAAACAAATAAATTACTTGTGACTTTGTAATACTAAGTCAAAATTCCCAAAATCATCAGTTTTTTGGTGTCAGTTTTCAAAAATATAACCATCAAATTAAAATGGAACATATTCACTTGGAGGTACCAACAAAAGTGTCACCCTAACATGGCCTACTCTGAGTCTAAAAAGATCGTGAATGGATTATATCTGTGCTACCTATGATTATTAAGTTTTAAAAAATTGTTGCAATCACCCAGTTCTACAAAAAAATAATATTTTAGTTTAGTTTAAACCAAATGTTGAGAAGGTAGGTAATATCGACTGATTTTTTACATTTTTTTATCAACTCAATCCATCAATAATTCGTTTCGTTAAGGCTCACGACTTTCTTCCCGATAGACGCCTAAAACATACTCAATAAAGAATTAACATAACAGAATTAATATTCGTTATTATATTAATTCAGATTTTTTTCTACGTATAGTAAACATTTAGCATTTAAGCAAAATTTAATAGGAATTCAACAGTTTTTTTCTAAATAAATTGGATCTTTTTGTAAATGATGGCCCATGTCATACAATAAATTTACGTTTCCTAAAAGAAAACCTATAAAATATTTCCTGCAAACATATTATTCGCAAGCTATGATTTTCATTTATCTTGATTCTCAAACCGAAACATAGATGTCCCCTGAAACTAACGTTTCTTAAGGTTACTGTATTTAGAAGGTACCGCCATTCATTTCCGCGGCTATCGTCCCCCAAATTAAAAAGGACGCGATGAAGATGCCATGAAACATGAAACGCTAAGAAAAAAAAAGGATAGATACGTAACAAGTTACTGCTGCTAGGGAGTTTATGAATGAATTTGATTAACCAAATTAAAAGAGATAGAAAGTTGGCGCTACCTTCTCAATACAGTAAAGGGTAGATGCACAGTGCCTTATGTTTCTTTCATTCTCGATTGATATCAGCATGTGAGTGAAATAGCGAATATCTGTGAGTACTTTTAGCTCATGTATGCGACAAGGATGCCACTCAAAGCCTTGATCACGTAACTTAGAATGACAATGCTTTTCAAACGGGTGTATGTACCATCTCACTCTTAAGTTAATATCAATTCCTCTTTCTCTACATGGAGTCTGCTACTTGATAAATCTGTGACAGTAACCTTAACGTTTCTAGCAAAATATCTGATTCGTGGTTACGAGAAAGACCAACTCCTAATACATTTTACGCGTACATAATTATTTAAAGCACAACTGAGCTAAAGGAATGCGATCCATCAAATATTCGCGAGAATTTTAAAGATTTGAAGATTGGCCTTTAAAATTTTGTGACAACGTCCTAAGTCCTGAGGAATATTACTTAATTATCTAATTAATTAATTATTATATTATTTTACTGCGAAAGAAGTAATAAGTGCCGTGATTTACTTGTTTATTGTAAATATTATACAGTGATCGCCAAAAAGTTCGCACCATATGGGAAAATTTTTTATTATTGATTTTTTTTTAAACTTCTTGTGCCAATAGTTTGTGCATATTCAATAACCAAATATAAGCATGACAGATCCGGTGAGCAGTTCTTAGTGAGGCTAAAAATGGTATCTTTTAAAACACGAAAATTTTAAAAATGTTATAATTTGGAATTGTTCGACATATCAGACAAAATTTTAGTGGGATCCAATAAGCTATTGCAAAATGTGTTGCTTAGTACTCAAACAAAATTTTCTGAGGCATAATATTTCAAGAGAAAGAAGATTTTCATTTTCTCAGTTTTGTTCAAGGTGTGAAGCGGTAAATGGCCATTTGGTACTTATCTCTTAGGAGTAGTTAGCTTACTCATTTATATCCATAAAAAATATTTCAAAGAATCAAATTTACTCTTAGGTTCTTAACTGTTGCAAGCACAAGACAATTTGAGGCGATTTTTCACATTTCTGGTGCAACGCTCTTTTTACATAAAATTTTGTGTTCACATTTTTGATTTCTTGATAATACAGTTCAAATAATCACAATTTAGCCTAAGCAGACCGAAAATTGCAACAATTGCAGGCACTTTTTAGTTTAGATCCGTTTAATATTCGCACTTATAAAATCGACTTTAAACGTTTCATGGCTACTATGAAAAATATCGACTTTCTAAGTACGGATATTAAACGGATCTGAAATAGAAAGTGCATGCAGTTCTTGCAATTTTCGATCTCCTTAGGCTAAATTGGGGTTATTAGAATTGCATTACCAAGAAATCAAAAATGATAACACAAAATTTTAGGTAAAAAAAAGCCTTGCACCAGAAACGTAAAAAATCGTGTCAAATTTTTTTATGCATGCAACAGTTAAGAACCCAAGAGCAAATTTGATTCTTTTAAATATTTTTTATGGATATAAATGAGTAAGCTAATTACTCCTAAGAATTAAACACCAAATGCCCATTTACCGCTTCACTTCTCGAACAAAACCGAAAAAATTAAAAGTCTTCTTTTTTCGGAATATTATGCCGCAGAAAATTTTGTCTGAGTACTAAGCGATACATTTATCAATAACTTATCGGATCCTACTAAAATGTTAGTCACATTCTAATTGATACTTACGTTGAAGTTTAAATGTCAATCAGAATGTATTTGACACTGACACTGACTATACGTAAAAGTCATATTCTAAACATAACTTAAATTTAAGATCGGCTTAAAAATTTGGTGCAACCGGGCATAAGAATTGTTCACCGGATCTGTCCTGCTTATATTTGGTTATCGAACATGCACAAACTATTGACGCAAAAAGTTTTTTAGAAAAATCAATAATAAAAATTTTTCCCATATGTTGAGAACTTTTTGGCGGTCACTGTAGAGACCATAAGAAAAACGAAAAGTTCCATATATTTCAGAAAAAATAATACAATTGTAGCAGAGAATTATGAAATTGTATTTAGTATAATGTTGTAGATTGTCTGTGGTTGTAGTAAATATTCCGATTTCTTTTTCTGCGTACACAGAAAAACATGAAACCCTGGTACTTCGTTTTACCTGTGTTTTAACTGATCTGATTACTAGAGCTGACCGTAATGAACCTTATGTATTCTGCACATTAGATTCATTGCGTTCAGTTTGGCCAAAACAGAATTTTGTTAAACGACTGTGTACGCCTATGACATACAGCGGCCATATTTAGTGACCAGTTTGGACGAGAAACTACTGTTAATACGACACGTAGTAAACTTCAACGACGAGAGACACATGCACTAATCTGATAATAGCTGCATTCGATTCGCAGCCGAAATCAATTTGTTTTTATCAGTAGATCACTTAGAAGGAGTCTGGATCAGTTTCGTTACGTTTCGCTTATGATGAATCCTGCACGAATCGAACGCGTAAATTTTTTTTGAATCGATTTAGATCGATCCAAATCGGTTAATCGAATGCAGCTAATAATCTCCGTAAACATTTTTGGTGGGGGTTCATCAACGACACGCCTACTGACTGTTCCTTCCTCTCACCGTTTAACCCCTCAGAAACTTTGTGACTGCAAGTCGTAAGCCTTAAGCTAAGACATGAAGAATTGACTTAAAAAATTAAAAAATCACTCGGTACTATTACCTAGTTAGCAACTCAAGCTTTACTTTTACAGTCTTATTTATAAAAATTCGTAAAAATAGTCTTCAAAGATTCAATAGTTAAAACGTCCAATAACCTTGTTGAACGTTTTATGTTTTGTGTTATTCATAAACACACTATAAACCTAAATTAACTACTGTTTTGTTAAATGATGCATTACTAGTGATTTTAGCCTTTAAGTTTCAACCCTGATTATTTGACAACGTTGAATACGTGAAGGTCTATTCCATTCGTCCGGATTTTTAGTTCTGAACCGTTCAAAATCGTACTGAGCATGAGCAGTGCACAAAATTGGATATAAATTTCATACTGCGCATGATTTGAACGATTCAAGATCTTGAAATTCGGTCAAATGGAAGAAATCCAATATGGCGTTTCCACAAACGACTTTTCATTAAATTTGTATAAAATGCCTTTATTTAATTCAGGATAAGGTATTTGCTGTTTATTTATTTTATTTTATAAACAGAAATCACACCGAAAACTACTGTTTAAGTATGTTTCTGGACGGTTTCTGCATTTCTTTTAATTACTGTCACTATGCTTACATGACAAATAATCATATGCATGTATAACTATTGCAGTTTTTGCTGAAGTTACTAGTAAGAGAGTATCAATAATTGAAAATAAACACCTTGATACAAACACAAATAATCACAAGAAGGCGGCATGGGCTGAGTTACAAATAAGACTTTCTTCGACATTATTGAATTTGGGCAATTAAATTTATTGTATTTGCACTGTTTATCGCTTCAATAGTATCCATAACTATTACAAACCCGTTATTTAACAAAAATCTTAAGAACACACATATAACTGCCAAATCACTCAAAATATTAGGTTTCAAATAGCGTTAAAGTAGGTCCGAGCCATCTATAAATTCCTGCAACTTATCACTGTTATTAGAGGTCTACAGCACTATTGAGCGTTTATGAATAACATTTTGAGGCAAACATTTTATATGTGCTTTATAAAGGCTTTATAATAATGCATATTTTTTTATGAATAAGACCGGTAAGCTTTAATGTTATCCTCATTTTCTTATTTTTGAATTTTATTCCAAGAAATAGTAAAATTATCGCTTAAATTTAAAACTTTTTTGTGATGGCTGGTAAGACATGCCGACCAAATTCCATGGCAAGAGCTAATAAAAAATTTAAGATCACCTGGTAAATAATGAATAATGAAAGAGTGCCGAAAATCGATATCGGATTTGTTAAATTTTGGTTACTTTTATATCAAAATTACCCCATTTGGTGTGTACAATATGCACTGAACATCTGCGATAAAGGGAAAAGGTAGTAGAGAATTTTTGAAATTTGGAGTACCCATGATTTGAAAATAAAAACGATCACCACAAACGGCCACACCCTGACATCACTTCAGCAAGAGACCTATTGCACATTCAAAGAGCAGTCGAATTGCTGCTATTCATCAGCTGCCGCAGTTCCAGGTGGATGAACATGAAGAGTTTGGTGTTAGAGTAACAACGTTTCTGACCTAACAGTGACTACTCAGGATACTCATCAATTTCTAAGTTATTTACTCAAAATGAGCTTAATGAGAGAGATCTTTCAAAGGACGCGTTGAATTCTTGACATCAAGGCTAACAGAGAAAGCAAGACATTATACCGTAACAGAGAACAGTATCTACTGTCTATCTACTTTCTGCAGATGAAAATTTAGTATACTGCAACATCTCTGGTCTGGTAAAATTATAAAGCGAGTGATTGACGTCTTTGTTATTGATAGTTCTAAAAGGAATTTGAAATGTGTGCTTTTACACGTAATGGAACCAAACATGAGTCGATTGCGATCGCCTACTCTTCATGTTTAAAAGAAGAATACGAGCAGATTTCGATTGTTTTACAGAAAAATAAGTATCTTTAACATCAGAGGGTTGTTGTGTGGACGTAAAAGATGATCATCTCTTTGCTAGGGCAATAGGGTGGCTACAGTAAGTACCGGGGTTTTATTTATTTGTGGAACAGTAGAGCCAAATCTAGTCACTGAATACAAAAAAATTGGCCCACAAAAGATGATTTAGTGATTAGACAGGAATGTAATAAGAGAGCCCTTGGTTTCTCGAGAAAAAAATCATTCTTCCTCTGGAAACTGGAATTTTCGATGGACTTCAAATAAGGCAACTAATTAAAGACTCCAATTTTGCTGTCCCTATGACTTATTAGTTATCAAATATTTTCTCGGCAGTTACAAGGCAGACTATATTGATTTAATGAATGAGATGCTTAGTGATACACCAATATTTAATAAATTAAAGTTTTAGGTAATAAAGCTACGCAATAATTTTAAATGCAAAAGCTTTGATCGATTTAAATTTTTTAATTAAGTAAAATTTCCAGAAGAAAGAATAATCTCATAAATGAATCTGTTTAATTTGATAGGTAATTCTTCATTACAAATTTTTGCAAAAGGTCCTACGAAAGCGATGATGAAAATTCCATTAGCTTTAGGCTAAATATCGGTTATATTATTTTTAAAATAAATTGTTAATATACCATAGGAACCAGTTTCTTTCTAAATTTATTTTACAAGTAACGTAAGCCATAATTACGAAAACATGTTTTTCATGTTATGTACGGTTATGCATTTGCAAAATTCATTGCGGTAGAAACATGTATCGCATCTGCCATCAACGAACTAACAAGGCTAATTGAATTATCGACTCTCCGTCGCTACTTCTAAAAATAAATTTCGCCGGTGAGGAAGACATTCAATCTTCTGATCTTAAATTCTCGAATCTGATCTAGCGTAACGGGGAACACTCGGCAGATACTAGAGGTCAATCTGATCGATAAATGCAGCAACTTTTCAGGACGAATCCTTTGCGACAGACAAGGGGGATGCACCAGGCAGTCTACCCCTTTTGTACTTATTGCGCATTTACGTAAATGTAGCATGAGTTTGCGCGACCGTTCGTCATTGTGCATTTTCATTATCTAAACAACGTAATGACTGTGGTTATAATTTGTGTGAATTAGTCAGCGACAATTGCTAATCAACGGATTCAATACTATTTATGTTCGGTACGTGACGGTGGATTTGTTGAAAGGATATCGAATTGTTGATTAATAAAACGTGAATTGTTTCTTTCACTTTTTTCCATTAATCAACGATATCCGATCTCGATATCTATCTAATACCCAATTTGTTTAATGTTATATGATCTTTGCAATTCTTCAAATTTGAGGCAAAACAATTACTAAACCAATACACAAATGATAATTTCACAAAAGTTTCAAGAATAAAGTTTAAAGTACAATATAGTTTGGATTCTTTGGATTTGAATATATTACCTATATTTTGAGCACAAAAGAATTTGCCTTCTGTTAAGTAAGGAATTTAGATTTCATTTCTGCTTTGAAGCTTTGGAGAAAATGTTTCAGATGTTCTATTAATGTGAAGGATAACATCACTGATGAGGTCACTAGGTTACAACCTTGAACTAGTTTCTTTGTTTTCTGGGATTAAATTTTATTTCAAAACTATATTTTTTCGTCAAAGTTTCAGAACAAATTTGGACAATTTTGTTTACAATGATAATGTAATTTTGGTTTTCCAATGAAATTAATATTTGGAAAACCGTACAAGACTGTGGTACACGTAAAATAAACTTGAAATAGCATAATAGCACTTAACTGCACGGACTAACAACAAAGTTTAATTAAAATCTACGCTCTACCACTAAGAAGATAAGAACAAAAATAAATACATTCGCAACGCAGACGCCTCGTCTTTTATTAAGCCCAAAAATAAAGCACCGAGGGGTTGTTAGACCAAACTCGTCCTGGAAGTTGCGCAACAATCTCGGAAGATTTTATTAGACTCCAGACTCCAAGACAGCGGCGTTGCAGGGGCATTATAACACGTGGGCGATTGTATAAGGTCGTGATGGTAAGCCGTTGATTTTGTGGGAGTAGGCGAATCCAATATTTGCGGCGAATGACATAAAAGGATGAATTCGATATTACGCCGGCGAGGTTTAACTAGCGTAGGCGATCGTTTACAAGTTTGCTAAAATGTAGGATGACGCGATAAAATTTCTGCCGTAAACAGCGACTCCTACTGCAATTATTTCATAAAAGCCGCAGAAATAAAACGTCGGGAAAGAAGCCCATACTCACGGTTTTATTTCTGCTTTCGAAAGCGTGTAGTTAATAAAGACAAGGGTGTTTGGAAAAGCTTCTATTGTGAAAATAGTTGTAAACGTTATAAGTCACGAGTCCAGGTAATTACTACGAAATAATTCCAGTTGTTCCGTAAAATAACAAATAAAAACATTAAGTTGTATTATGTATTTTTTCTTACAATAAATTTATTAATTTTAGTGCCGAACTTTCTATCTGTTAATAAACTGACTAATATCACAGATAATAGAACTAAGCAGATAGCTCCAATATGACGCCCCAGTTTGGAGCCAAACTCGGTGTTAGTTTGGAGCCAGTTCACCAAATACGTGGTGGCGCTACTGTTATAATAGCAGAGTGGAAAAACGAAACCTGTAAATATAAGTAACATGTAAACAAATTCTATAACTAAGTGGTGTGATGCAAAGTTTAAAAGGAAAATTAACAGCATATTATGACCGTATGTCATGTTATCGCATTCTGGTCCCGCTTTACACTTATTTATCTGTTACTCAAAAGAGACATGCGGTGGCAACTAAGCGAATTGAGCTTCGGAAGTAGCAAATGGTTTGTGACAAACGTTCAGTTTTCGAATTTGAGCAAACACGTGACATCTATTGAGAATTTAACAAACTATTCGTTCCTATTTCGTTGGCTATCTGGAAAGTTCTATTATCTGTGCTAATAGTTATTAGACGAATAACTACCATGGAAACAATTCATCAAAATCAATCAACCATTCAGAAAAATATCAAGTTACTCGTCGATAGATGGAAACATGGAAAGATCGGCCTTTAATATTTTAATCAATTTATTGAAGGCTGATATTACGCTCATTTATTAAACCATAATTCGTATAGGTATGCAAAACTATCAACATATACAAGTAGGGCTGGGCGGTACGGCAAATTGTTTCAAATTTTTATATTATTACGTATCGATTTACATATCAAAATTGTATCGAAATTCGACATATCGAATATATAGGGTGTTTACTAACACGCGGCAAAAATTGAGGTGGATGGAAATGATATTCCTTAGGGTATTTTAAGATTTTTGTGTCCTTGAATGATTTTCGAAAAGACGCTTTGTTTCGAAGATACAAAGCTTTTCGAAAAGACACAGTACTTTATTACTTTCAAGATTCTTAATTACAAAAACCATTACACCCATCAATTATCTTATTTTCCAAATTTTTTTCATTTTCCACTATAGAAGTGTACACTAATGTCTTCAAATGGTACCAACGTTTTACTGAGAGACTACATTAAATTTTTTTAAATATCCAAACTTCGGCATATCGATATAACAAAAGTGCAAAAATGTTTCCATTTACAGTTTCTTCCTGAATTTCCAATCTAATATGTATTTCGGTACGTATCGATACTTATTAGTATCGAATTTTTCAACGTATCGCTATTCGATAAATCGATGCAGTTAGAAAGACGTGTCGGTACAGTTCGTGTATCTGTATGTATCATGCGTTCATTTAATATTCTGGTAGCATTGGCTATGGAAATATTTTCTTTTCATAAAGACATGTCGTAGCTTAAGCTCGCTGCCAATAGAATTGTCACTAGTGGCATTCGTTCTGTCAACTGTCGAGTAAGTGTTTTCGTGTCTGTTTCCATTGTTTGTTGGTTTTATACAAAAATAAGTTATTTTCAGGACTCATTACTCAAAATGTAAATGCTTCTCACACCTCTATCCACCAATTATCACAAGTTGAGCTTTCTGTAGAAACGTGCCACAAATTGTTACGTAAAGATGTTCAGCTTTATTCTTACCGCATGATATTGCTACCTGGTGATCCCATACAGAGATTGTCTTTCTGTGAATCAATCAAATTATCTAATTTGTGAGTAAGTAGTAATTGTTATTTTATGATTTATGTTTTGCTGACATTTAAAAATTATAACACTGCAACATACGTTTTCCAAAACAAAATATTTCCACAGGTAATGCTACCGGATTATTAAATGAACACATGTTATATCGATACAGTGATTCAGACCTACATACAAACTCGTATACAATATGAAAACTAATGTGTCTCACAGTAGTTCACGTTGTGTAAAACGTGTTAATGACACAGACTGCAATAGAGTGATATTGGCTCTTGCCAGTGATATTGGCTCAGACTTTGTTATTGCAGTCTTTGTCTTTACTCCAGATTACATTTTGTTAAATAAATGCAAGTAAAGCAAAGGCTATCGGCAAAGTATTAAAAATTTGTTTGTAATAACAACTGCCGTATCAGTTAGATTATAGAGAGTAACTCGTAAAAATGTAGACAATACAAACTATCAACCATAAAGAAGACAATTTTATCTTAATTACTTAGGCCGACGCCACACTTGCAAGTTTTGTTTTCTTATGTTCTCTTATGTGAGATATCAAACCAGCGATGTAACCACTAGTATGACATGACACATAAGAAACCATAGAAAACAAAATTTGTGACCGACGCAGCCGAGGCGGCGACGTCGACGTCGCATGTGTGGCGCGCGCCTTAATCTTAATGACAAATTTCAATTTCGTTTAATGAGCATGAGCACGGTTACTATGTGTCTATTTTCCTTCACAAATATATTCTAAGGTCTTATAGATTATTAATGTTGAAATTATTAATGTTGTTATATTAATCATACAATCACATAATAACAGATCTTATAATACATTTCTAGTATACAGCATATTAAAGATTTTTGTTCTAATTTGACAAACATAATAACTATAGCTAAAATAATTATTTAATATTAGATGCAATGTAAATTTAATTTTCGTAAAGAATGTCAGCTCTAGCTTTCAGCTTCTGAAAACAGAAAATTGGATATTACGTTTCGAGTACTTCTATGATATTTTAAAGGCGATAATTTCTCGGAAATTATATTTTCCAACGCGGCAATTTTTTTAAAACATTTACGTGAATAGATGTAAAAATAAAATTTAATTTTTTTTTTCATTTACGATGACTTCTGCAAGGAAATGGCAGTAAAAGTATAAATACGGTAATAAAACCAATTCAAAAGTAGGTAAGTAAAATATAAAGAACAAAATATTGTGCGCAATTTTTAGAAAATAGAAAAAGGATGAAACAAAGCAGACGAATGAATAAGTAGTAAGAATTTTCCAAACTTTTCCATAAATCTACTGTAGAGAGAATGGGCAAAATAACACGAACACTTCGAAAACACAATTGCTGCTTTATTAATATGATCTTAAGCCTCTATTTACCTCTACCGTAGGTTTATTTTTCTATGGGTTCATACATCTATAATTTCCAGAATAACGTTAACTTATTTATTTTGTTAAGCCAAAATCCTTGTTATCTGCAACCGGACGGACGCGGACGGTTCGATTTCTCGTCATTATTTGTTTTGTTACCTATGGTTTGAGTGCATGGAATAATAAGCTTTTGGTATTTTTAAAACCAGTAATAACCTGCAGTAACGATTTGCTCTTGTTGAGAATCAGAAAAATCTCTCAAAGATCTGTAAACAGATCTTTCATTCTTTCATTCGTACTAACTGAAACATAACAAAAAAAATATCAATACGTTTTTATTATCAGTGTTCAATTATTAGAAAGTGCACCAAGTAGTTACTACTATTTGTTATCGCATTGTAAATCGTGATTTTAAGTTAGCAGGTTAGTTTGATGTCATTATAACCAGTGATGTTAGTCATAATTTACGCTGTAAATTACGACATAAATTACTGTTATTTATCCGTAATTTGATTAATTAATTACCATTAATTACCAAATCACATACCATTAATTACAAAAATCTAAGATTAAATAAACAAAATATACAATTTATGATAAAGGAACAAATATATTGACAAATGATTGAGCTTCAAAGCTACTATTTGTTAATTGAAATCTAAGTGGATCCAAAATTTTGTTGCAAAAGATGAACCTTGCACTCCTTAAGAATCAAATGCCTTTACTTTAAACGAGTTAATAAGTGGACTAAGTTTTCCATCCGAAGAAAAATAAGTGAGGAAAAGGTTTCACCCATACATTAATTTTATGTTGTTATGCTTATTTTTAAATTGTAATTTCTGTAGGTACTCAATTGTAATTTGTGAACTCAATGCTTTCTTTAACCAAATTTTCTTATTTGCAAGTTACAAATTATTTTATATTATGTTTACTTTTCTTTTTTTGAAATCGTAATTTGATGTTTTTAATTGAAGTTTTATAAATTTTCAATAAAAGTTTAACTTTTACATACACACAGTTCATTTTCCTACATATTACATAGAAACGTGGAAAATTAAATAGTACAACAATAAATTACTGGAGAATTTAAAATGGTAATAAAAAACGGTAAATTACTCCTGTAATTTACCAAAATTATAAATTACGGTAATTTTATATCACTGATTATAACAAACGTCCAATTGTGACAGTTCAAATCCAACCGGTGTTGTTAATTCTCAACTTTATGTAAATTTGGTCGTGATGAAAAGAAAATATTGCAACATTGCCTAATTTGGAGTAAGCTTAAAATCTAAAGTGCTTTTTTTTTAAATCTGGCATCGAAGTTGGCCATGAAAATTTCATAGTGAACCATCATCGTCATGACAGTTGTTCATTTGACGTTTGAACTTGCAGTTCCTAACCTTGCTTTCGAGGTTTCGAACTGAACAGTACGATAGGACAACACAAAAATGTATTCTATTGTAATAAACGAAAATCGACAATAAGAATGAGATCTGTTGTAACAATGAAAACGGACAATAAGAAAATAAAATATTGTTAATAGTGAATTGTAAACTACTGTTAGTCATATTAATCATTGATATACGAATATACATATAAAAGTTATTTATAACGTAAAGCAAATCTGATTGGAAATTTAATTGAAGAAAAAATTATACTAAATATAACTACAAAAAAAATGGAAGATAAAATTGCTTGTAAATGAAATAAAAAATTTAATGTAAATGTAGTTAATAGTAGCTTGAAAAATTGTGAATTTATAAAAACAGAGTTCGATTTTTGTTTTAAGTTTTAATTAAATTCATAAACTTCATAAATTTGTGCTTTATTTATTTAAACATCATTTTGTTGCATTTTCTGTTTTATAAACGTAAAAGTCTAAAATTTGTCTATCAAAACAAATTATCTAAAGAATTTCGATTGTCAAATACGTCAATTACGTATTCGATTACGAATACTTTTAGGACATTTAAACTTTCCAGACGATTGTTAGATACATACTGAAAATATATCTTTTACAATTTTCAACGTAAATAATTACAAAACAAAATATTTCCATTTCCAAATTATTTAAAAAAAAAAAAACGAATTCTACTTTGTCATTGTAGAGCCATTGATACTTGATGTTCAAAGACAATGTAATGTTACTTACAGCTAAGTTTTTAATTTAGTTCTCTTTTGAAATACATTAAAAATGTTATCACTAACTGTACTGTTTTCGCTGAGATTTCATTGGTTATTTCATCTTATCAAATACTTCATAGTACGTCACAGTTTCTGATTATGTTTCTTGAATAAATCATTTACGATTGTTATTTTAATCAATACCAACTTACTATGTTTTTAATTAGAATTTTAAAAAAAAAACTAAAATACATTTTTATTACGCACTTGTGGGAAACTACGAAAATAAAACAAACTTTATTTCAAAATATAGACCGTCTAGAAAGTATCCGGAATTTTAAAATTTCTATCAATGTATTGCTTATTATAAATATTACTCCTATTTACGATATTTTTAGGAGCGCAGTATTTTGTCAAAATCATATTTTTCAAAGAATCTAACAAAGAAAGTGACCACAGATGTTGAATGTTAACACTTTTAAACAATCAGAAAAAATTGGGTAATTGTGTTAAATTTGAGAAAAGCGAAAACAGATAGAATATAGTGGAGTTCATAATTAAAGAAAAAGTATTCGTAAAATTGTTTCTACTAAAAAATGTAAGAAAAAAATAAAATAACAGTATAAATTTTACACGCATGAAACACCAAGACTACTGAGGATGCAGTTGATTTGATTTCAGATTCCCTGAACGTTTAATATAACTATCAGGATTAAACTGAAATTACATAAATAAATAACTAGAATTGTTTCACTCTATTGTAATTGTTTCGTTCATAAATTCAAAAAGTGGAAGTTGCAGTGTTATTTTCTTTTTTCCGGATATTTTCTAGGCGGACTATACATTCATCTTAAGACTAGACATTTTAAAAAGAGAAATAAACTTTTGAAGTCTCAAATTCCGTTGGTTGTTTCATTCAGATAGACCAGGAAACTATGTGCAAGTGCATACTTGCTAAGTCCCTTTAGATTGTGTAAAGACAGTAAATTTGGCTAACTGCAGTTGATGTCACGTACCATTTCGTTTCCCTAATGACTTTGTTCAACGATTAGTAAAGCTATTTGTCATCGAATCAATAATTGGTAAATGTGCATTCCTTGTTAAATTCTGACTGCCACTGACACTAGTTGGAACGGTAACGAAACTATTTAATCAGATCCATTTAGTCTTATTAATCATATACCTACATTACCTTGTTGGCAAGCAAAGCCAACGTAAAGAATATTGTATAAAAACTATTTAGATAAAATTAATAACAAAAAAACGTTTTTAGAAAGTTGCGGTTTTTTAATACCTAAACGAAATTAATATATCAAAAGTTTCTCGGTCAGAATTTTTCCAATACGTCGAACAATTTCCTCATAAATTATTGAGAAGGACACTTTCAAGAACTATACTACCCCACAGCTCTTTTATCCGCGAAAATTTTCTGGTTGATCCCGTTCTCGAGCCGAAAAACTTCTACGACGTCCGTATTTTACAATCCAATCCTTCGAGGAGCTGAAAGGACTCGGGCTTTGATGCGCGGGTCATTTTTCAAAGTAGCATTCTTATTTCGCGAAAAACGTCAATGGCAGCGTCTGCGAGGGTTAAAATCGCTGATCCTTTTCCAACCCTCTCGGATCAAGTCACTGCTTTCACCTGTCAATCGGTGGCTTTTCACGTCGAACCATTTGACACCGTAATTGGAAGAGTTGCACTCATTCCAAGTTTCCCTCCAGTAAACAAAGCAACGGGTTTAATTAAATTCTAATTAATTAGGCGTTCGTTTCGTTTTCGCTAAATTTTGGGTAAGGTAAATAACAGATAAAAACAATTTGCTATTTCCATTACTGCTTCGAAGGAATTCGGCTGAATACGTTGTTAACGTGTATTAAATAACTTAGTTCAATATTTATTAACTTTCGATTTCATTGTGTTATCTAGTTGTCAAACAAAATTAATACAGGTGTTTATTGCGTATTCTGTTTTGTTGCTGCTGAATCAATTTCAATGCAGACTAACTTAAGTGATTGTCACAGGAATTCATCCTTCAATTACCAAGTTGCAAAGATAGCGGGGCAAGTTTCGAAACTAACGACGTACTTCACAAAGCAACTGCGACAAAGAAAATATTAAATAAACGTAACGAGATTTCATGCAATGTGGACTCCGGCTTCTTTATGATATTGTAAAAAGACCGGCCATGAAGTTCAGTTAAACGAGCTCTGTAACACAAACGGCAGTAACGGAGGAAAAGAGAAGGTTTTATTTTACTAAGAAAATTGTTTTTACCCAAAGATATAGAAAAGATGGGATTTTCTGGAAAATGTGCTCATCCTCTTTACTACGAAACCATTAGCTTTTTTATTCAAGTTAAGAGAAACAATATTCACTATACAGAAGAAGTTGCCTGCAATCTTTAAAATTTCATTTGAAAGTTATTTCAAAATATTTATGAATGAATTATAAATTTATAAGTAAAGATTTCTAGCTTTTATGTTTTGCTATTGATATGTGTAGTTACGTAAAAATCCGATTAAGTAGAGTCAAGAATCTAAAACAAATAGCACACAGATTTCCAATGAAATCACAGATCAATCTGTTGACTACAACCAAATATTTAGAGAGTACACAATGTCCCTTCTCTACAATCTGTTTTTCTCGTTCCGAATCCAGATAAATGCGCTTCAACTCCTTTTAAAAAATTCACAATGTAGGCTCGAGATTTGAAGAAGAAAAAATACATAATAGAAACTCAGTTCGCGCTTATTTTCATGCGAATGCAAATAAAGTCGTTCAATGTACATTGAACGACAAAAATAATGTGATTGCGAACGTCTAAAAATAAAATGCATAAACACGTTTTAATTTGAAACATCGAAATAAGTACAAATGTATAAAAATAGAAAGGCGATGTGAATTTAATTGTTATGTTGCATTTATCGATCACTATGCATATTCAATGGACGTGAAAAAGAATTCACGTGAGACGTGCAATTGCTTAAAATAAAACAATTACATCACCAGCTTACTTCCTTGTAAACTTATTTCACTTAGAGTCGGCTCAAAATTAAAACAATAAATTACTTTTAGTTGCTAACTAAGGTTGTACAACGCATGGTGACTCATAAAGACAACAGAGAGAGAGAGAGAGAAATCACATAGGACACGCTTATTTGAGCTCTAGTCCTCAAGGTAAGCATATTTTATGCGAACCGCAAGAAAATTATCTTGATCTTGAAGAGGGTGCATATATTTGTCAAGCAGCAGGAACGGTTTCAGATTTATCTCCAGAAGGCATGTTATGTCTAGTAGGAAAATTAGCACATTTGCAAAACCATAAATAAAATTACTAAAGTCGAATCTAGAAAAGTTTTCTTCTGAATTAAAATTGCAAGTTACTTTAACTTTTCTAAAATGAAAATTTTGGTGGAAGGTATTGAAATTTTTTCTTTTTGTATTTTTATTATACAGGTTGCCACGTTAGTGTGGCAAAGTTCAATAACGCCATTGTTATATGATTTACATAAAAAAGTTACATGGTACTAAAACATCTATGTTGTAAAACTAATCTAAAATATAAGATACAGGAATGCAATTTAGCATTTTATTACTTAACGTAACTTTCTTCTTACTCTTATTCATATTAAATTTACATTTCAATAAAGTGAATAATTTTTATGCTGTACTCGTATGATACCAGAAATATTTTAAGCTGTCTCACAATTGTCTACTGAACTACCACAGAAAGTTAAAAGAACATTTTCATTTTCCACTAATTAAAAATGAAGTAAATAAAGAAAAAAATATACACATACAAACTCTTGTTTTGTTCATATTGAATTCAAATCTTTAACATATTGGATCCATGTGAGGAAATAATATGAACGCAAAATGTAAATATAAAAGAGGAAATAGAAAGAGAATCCAATCCCAAAAGTTTATGAAATAAAAGGGAATCGAAAGTACTTATTTGGGTTGTGGAAATTTAAAATGTATACATTTCTTACCTTACATAATTTAAGCGCTTGGATGGACTTACCTGAAAAAAGAGAATTTTTTTTATTTGCAATTCTATTGACTTAAAAGAAAATCTTTTCGTTTTTGAAATAAAATTGTATTATTTGCAAGTTACAAGCTAGTGTTTTATTGTGGAACTAACAATGTAACTGCTAATATTTACTTTTAACAATGTGTTCTCAATTAAGTATATAAACATAACACGGAGTTATGTACACATTGCAGATAAATATAAACAAAATTCAAGGGGAATTAATTATAATTAATTAATTAAAAATTATAATTTACTTCTATGTAGGTATGTAAAAGTAATTGGGTAAAATATTAAAATTGTCATGTTTCGTTATTCTTATTTAAGTATTTAGTTCTTTCGATGTCATTGATGTCATTTTCTAAAACTATAGTAAACTTATTTGCTTTTGTAATAAACGAAACTTAAAAAAGTTAAAAGTTGTACTTTTCACGTTGGGCCAGTAATTTAAAAATTACTGCAACTAATGGGATTTACTTTTTCAAACACAGAAGTCCGGTGCTTTAAGAAACTTTGTTCTAATTAACTTTCGTATATTTTCAAATTAGCAAAGCTCTAGAAAAGGAGTAGAAAACTAAAGGAAATATGTTTTTACTCAAGAGTTTCGTGGATCTACAGAACATGTACACGTAGTACACGTGCATCAAGTTCTGCTCACAAATTTATATAATTAAAAAAGTTTTAAAGAGGAAAGTTTGTCGACGTGCTCCATTAATAAATCAGCTGATTGTTGCACATTTTCATCTCAAAACTATACATAGTTGATCTTTAGGATGTTGCAAAAATCATACTACTGAGGATGTTTGCTTAGCATATGAAATGTACATCTAGTGGATAAAAAACTTTTGTGAAATCAAGGGTGTCTTTTTCGTGTTACGTTAATTCATAAAATTTCACAAGTGCTCAAGAAATAACAGTTAATGTTTGTATTGTTTATGATATGTATAATGTAAATAGAAAGGATAAAATTGTTGCTATTCATTTTAATAATGAATAGTTCGTCGTGTTGTTCTTTAACGGACAATAATTGCTCTTCTCTAATGTGAGCATTTTTTGATACGTATGGGTAAAAAGCTCCTAATTTGTTATGAATTTAGGATTTAGGATTAGAATTTAGGATTAATATCTGAAATGCAAAACATATACTATCTTGTGACAAAATGATTAAAGAGTGCTCGCTCCAAATTTTCTTCAGTTTAATCAATGATCTCGTTCTTTAAAATTTTATATACAAATTGTTTCAAAATGTCACGTACAGAGCACGAACCGTACACGTATCCCCATGTATAAATCAATTCAGGCGTTCATTATTTATATGTAAACGGGACAGCGGCGTGTCACGCTGACTTATGCGAATAAGCCAGACAAAAAACAACGAGTCGGGACGTAGGGATCGATTGCCTCTGGCGCTCCCGTTCGACACAGTTCCGGAAAACTTCCCCAAGCGTTCAGGTTAAGCGACATTGGGGCGAGGATATCGTAGTTTTTCAGCCGCAATGGCAGAAATTAATTGCTACTTTACGAGGTACTCCGCCAGAGACCAAGTTGGGGAGCATCCACCCTTACACGATTTTCCCCTTTGGCTTAACTGTGAAACATGACTGTAATTAAAACCGTTTATAGTTATACGAGATCTGACAGATATAATTGCCCGGTTGCTTTTGTGGTAAGTTCCACACTTTTCAGTTCTTATAAATGAAAATTCATTTGTTTTTGAAATTTAGATCCCTTTCATTTCATATTGGTACATAATCCTCCAATCAATAATATATGTAAGTACATATTAAAAAATATATAACAGAAAAATTTGTTTATGTTAAATTTATTTTTGTTTCGTACGGGAGCGTGGGGTAATGAGAGCCTCTGGACAATAAGAGCCAACCTGGTTTAGATATAATTAACTCATGAAAACACTCGAAATTTGGTGGACTTGTACCCCTTCCCGGTCACACCGCATTAAATATCCGTTTATTGCAAGAAACAATGTATAGTAATAACTAGGGATCGGAATAACATATTTTGACGTCTTCACATCCGTGGCGTACGCTCTTATCTGCGACCTACTCATCTGTCATTCGTGTAAAAAAGGCAAAACTTTTTCATCTACGTCTGTGATCTCATGACTCACTGACGTACGAGATCTAAAAGCTTAAAATATAAAAATCCGATCCCTAGTAATAACAGTGAGCACTTGCTTCAAATTAAATATTGTGTTGTTATTTTTCGTAATTTTTAATCGAGAAAGTAAGTAGTCAAATACTATTTCCTGGACAATGTTTTGATTTCATATTACTAGGTTGTTAAATCTATTTTATGTTTCTAATATTTGGTTTCTCGTTTACCTATGCCTTCTTCCTAATTTTCATACCTAAAATATTTATGCTATCTGGAGTAATGATAGTCAAGTAATTATTACCCACAGGTGACTCTTAATAGTTCAAGAACTTTTATTATCGTTTTCGTATTTTTCTCAGTATTATATTTTATGTTGTGTTATGTTATGAAAGAAAAGTGTATTATTTATTTTATTAACTGTATAGCAGTTATTTGTTACAACAAGTTTACTTAGGCAGCAGTCGGTTTGACTTCTTCCATGGTTCGCATTATTCCAACATGTGGGCAATAAGAGCCAATTCCATTTTTATTTTAAATGAATATATTATAATGGACATTTAAGTAGCGACATCTTTCGATCGTTTGTTGACCCGATATTGCAGTAGGATTGACAAATTGAAGCCAGTTCGCCACATAATAAGTCATCCGATGCAGCGAGCTGTGCAGAGCCTGCTCGAGGAATCCGCTGCAATCAAAACCGATTTGCACAAAATTTAGAATATATTATAATTTGTGTTAATAACAGGAATGATGCAATTACTTCATTTTAATGGTTTTTCTTTATACGAAACAGCAGAAAATTGTTAAGAAATTACACTTTATATTTTTCAAAATACATATGTTGATTTTTCCTTAAGGAGCTCTCATTCTCCCCGTCTTCCTTACTTCGAAACAAAGTTTTATAGCAGTTTTTATTCTTAATGATACGTGTTTTGAAAACACGCATAAAATTGTTTATAATTCTTATAGAATTTTTTAGAGTGAAAGTTTCTTACGTTATGATACAAACTTTCCACATTTTTCTTCGTGAAACGCTTCTTTCTCATTCGTTTTGCTCGTGCTTCAATTATAATGAAATTTAAAGTGCTTTACTCTCTTATTCGTGTGACCTTTTCCCGTTATCCGATGACATATATAGCTTTTCTTAGTTCGTTAAAAAAAATCCTACCTAGTTAACGATTTTTTTATCAGAGTAAGATAAGAAGAATTTTTCTTAAATACCTTTGGCTGTTCTTAAGCTCTATTATTCTATTTATATGTAGTTTCAATAAGTAAACACTTTCAATGAAATGGGAAATTTTCTAAATATAGAATTCATCAATATTTACTTTTAATAAAACAAATAAATATACGCGTATTTACTGATATATGTATGTGTGTGTTTACAAACAGAGATAGATACTTATACTGGTGAGCGTATACATATACGAGTACAAATCCTGCGGCGCTCGTGATACTTTTAATATTTTAGTCTTCAGTATAAGAGAGATTACAAGAAAATGGTGCATAAATAAAAGACAAAGAAGATATAAAAACTCCTGATGATGGACAGCCATCAAAGAGAATAAAATTACACATTCTTTACAAGTATAAAATAAACAATAACAAATCAAAACCAATGATCGAATTGAAGACACCAGTAGATCATTCATTCAAAGCATATAAATTAAATAATAATGACATATTTATCATAAAAGTACAAAGTATATTTTAACTCCTCCCCCATATAGTCGCTAACTTGTTGAAAAATATCCTCAATTTAGGTTAACCTCACGCGAGCAATTATCCCCACATTTATAGCAGCCCATACTTAGGAGTTAATGTCACGAGATTATTAAATTATTTACATGAATCTAAAATATACTAGTAATATAAAAATAGATTCGGCTTAGTATTAAACAAAAAAAAATCAATTCAATGCCTAGATTTTTGTCGTCGACACTACACATGAAATGCCAACAATTTGTTTAGTTTTTTCAAACTTTTCTCAAAGTGAAACAAACGTTTATCTTTATCTGCAATATAAAAGATATTCAGAACTACTTCAGTTTCATTGAATATTCTGAACCTCGCGTGGTTCCCTCCAGTAATAACGGCAAGGAAAGTTTTAAGACAAAAAAAAACTTTTCTCATACCGATTCAGTTAAATATTGATTCAAGTCGTGTTTCGCCAGGCTATCGACAGAATAATCAATCAATTTTAATGGCAATCTTATCAAACTTTCGGAAAGTACGCTTTGAATGTAATATAATCACATTTTAAGCGGTTCGAATCTGAGCAACGCGCCACCCAACCAAGATATGACACCCAGATATGTCACGAAAAATATACCTTAACGAATTGTCCGTTCATTTATTGCCTGCAGCATTAATTCTGTCAATTGTTCAGTGAAGTCAGATCGATATTTCTGCGTGCGTTCGAACAGTTCTGTACACGGGTTAAACATGTGAGTAATGTCAACTTAACATAATAACTAGAGTACCCATGAATCATTTTAGTGACTAAATCGTGGCAACACGACAATAAAGATACAGATAGATGAAGTGTTTTGCGATAAGACTCAATTGGAAATATGCAAGTGGTTTGGTTTAACGCTGTTATGTTTCTAAACAAAAGTAAATTTCACACTTCAGTATAAAAACATTTATACTTCACGGATATTCTTTTTAAAATTGAAATTCTAAAAGAGTTCCAAATAATTTTCAACTGCAACATTGGAAAACTAATTACAATTCATACTCTGAAATTAATTGTTTAAAACGTTGAAACTAAAAAGTATAAGAAAACTTAAATGAAAAATTATAGGATTATTAAAAAGATCCGTTGAACGAGCTGTATATTTAAAGCAATAAAAGGACACTTCCGAAATCTTCTAAACTACCCGACATCATCAGTCTCTGCAGGCGCATAGAGAGGTGTATATAGAGCAAATTTCCTTCATAAGTTGTTACATTACAAAATGATTTGTTCGTACCTCCTTAGAGAAAATTGAAAGATATGTTTATTGATAAGTTAATCTAAAGTGCCAATTATCTTATCATTGTTTGACCTAAAAAGTTCTTCGTTGAGCAGTTACTCATTACTTAACGTAATTAATTCATCACACAAATCGCAGTGAAATGATGAACGCCGATAGCAACATAAGTTTAATCGCTAGAATAAAATTGAAAACTGAATCGAAACGCGTTCTTGGAGAAAACATACTGAAACGTATTTATTAAACAAAAATTTAAGCAGTTATTTTCATCACTGAGCTTCTGAGAATTCAAAGATAAATTTCATTAACTATGTAATTAATAATATTTAATTTAGGCTATGAATTATCTTATCAGTGCAATGAGTTGATTTCCGGTTGAGCTAAAACAATCTACCTTAAATGATCGTTCTACATCAATGACTTTAACTATACAGGTATTGAAAAATGAAATAACTCAAAGAAAATATCAAGTATAAATAATATACAGTGTGAGCAATAGAAACCCAAGTGAAAGATATCCTTGAAATATGAATCTGTTGTCTCTGTTAGCTCCATACATTAAAAAGTAATAGCGTTTTATGTACTATGTAAGTTAATTTCTTTTTCTATTTAATCTAAGCAAATAATTCAGAATTGACTTGGGCTTCTATTGCTCTCACAAAACACAGTTTACTTTATTTCTAAACCGATCCTTTTTAACTAAACATTTTCAAACTGCCTAATGAATTAAAGATAAAAGCAAGAGTTCTGCAAATTAAAAAAGATTTTAGTGTTTGATTTTCCATTTTCTATTGCATTATCACTGAACTTAAAGAAAGACTAATCTATTATTAATGAAAGCGCGAATTTGAGCTTTCGTTCGGTCAGGTAAATCTTTCATAAATCATACTGTTAGAGGGAACGAATCTCACGCAAGTCTAAAAATAAATACTTCGCGACAAAAGAGTTTTGTTAAACAAAACGCACGGCGTATGTTCCTTGATGGAAAAGGAACTGTAACAGATGCACTGAACGAAAGGCGTTGGGAGTTTACGACCAGAAAGCTCAATAGCACGGCCGTTATGAGCCGATGACATTTTTTTTTGCTGACGACCGAACGCCTTCAGCGTGTGGATTTATGTCGTGCCTCTTCGTTCGTCATATGTGATAAATCCCGGACGTAAAATATCGGAAAGGCTCTTGCGTTTTTCTAGTTTCCTTTTCATCATGTGAGATTGTTTTCAAGAATTTACTGCCTGTTTCTCATCCACAGTATAAAGTCTACGTTGATCTGAACTAAGTTCTCCAAAAAAAAAATCGTTCGAAAATAATTCTGAAATAAAAATATCGATATTTTGAAATAACAAAATCAAATATATTTGTAAGTGATTGTCTGCTTAAACCACTTAGACTACACGTTATTACAATAGTACGAAACAAACTGTTAAAAAAAAATTGTGAAAATAATAACAGTACGTAGTGATAAATAATAATTCATCAAAATACTCAATTATTATTGTGGTTGTGTTTATTTTCCTTCAATTATTTTCACATTTCACAATCGTCCCGCTTAAGTGCTAATTCTATTCGGACCTATAATTAACAATCTCTCGATTAGTTTTAATAATTAGGATAATCAGAATCGTTACCCAAGAAAGCACAACTTTTCTTTTTCTTATAACACGTTTTATTCCGGTTAGAATAAAGCTGTCAGAGCCAAATTATTTGTTTCCAATTTAGTAACAAAACACAGTATTCCTCTCCATTTTTACATGTTATGAAATAAGAGGAAATTCCGTATTTCTGGACTTCCATTACACATCAAACGTAAATTTTGCCTTTGAAGTGGAAACTGCATTATAAATAATGGATTTACACTGCGTGAATGTATGTAAATGGAAACTCAATATTTACATTGGCGTTTTATCGATGTTTTGAATTCGCATTTCTGTAAAATATTTAATACTTTGTATATCGTTGCGCACACACAATTTCAGAAAATGGGTAATTTCTACTAACGACTTTTATAGTTTTTACTGCTAAGGATACTTGCTGCCTCTTAGAGATTAGATTTTAATTTGGTCTCTAACGAGGCTAAAAAGTTGATTGTGGATTTAACACTAGTTATGATGTACTCAACCGGTACTATTTTTGGAATAATGGCAAAATTTAAACCTTTACAAAAAATTGAATGGTTTTAAAATAACTGATAATGAGACTTTGCGAATTGTGGAATTTGCGAATGAATGTGGTGAATGAGCTGATAGTACTCGTGTCTGTAAGGCTTATTCAAAAATGATTGTCATGGAAATGCCAGTTTTTTGAGAAGATAGTGCAGAATGGAGTTGACAAACTGTGGTCAGATGTTTACCCGAAAGGAGTGTAAGAAAATAATGGAGGAGCGAAGAAATTGAAATAGGAGCTCATTGGAAGTAATGACGAAAAAAGACAGCAAAAGTAATCCCGCTGTAAATAAAAGTGGAAGAAAGAAAATATTTAGAAATGGAAACGATGCAAACAGTAATTGATTGAGACTGTTAGACATATAAAATAAAGGAAGAATATAATTAAGGAAAGAGGAAATTTCATTTAGATAACTAAACATAAAACTGCGATACGACTTCTTTTTCCTTCTATATTAAACAAGAGATAATTCCCCCCTTTAAACAACCAAATCCTTTGTGTACGCGCACAAAGAAACGTTTCAGGTAAAAGGGGACCACCAGGATCGATTCGACCATTACCAGAAGCCAGCGTAAATTAACTTGATTCAGTTTTACATTTCCGCAATGCCGGGCGATTCAAGCGGAACTGCTCATCAATCAGTCCATAATTCAAATTAATGGAGAGTATTAACTTGGCTAGTTGGCCCAGCTACCTTCAAATTAATGCATGATCGGTTTGAGGCCGTTCCAACTACGCTATGCATAACACTTGTTGAGTTATTAGCGTCTATTTATTTTATATGACATAAGAAATAAACAATTCAACTTGGAAACGTAGCTTCATATTGTACTTAATTATGTTAAATAATTTATTTTCATATTTGTTTTCCTGAAACATATATTTTTATATGAAAGAAGGTTTTCATCGAATTCATAAACCGAAACGACAAAACACTGAGGGAATTTCGAAAGAAGATCACGAACTTGGAGAAGATTAATGAGGGCATTCAGAAGAGCCAGAAGCGTCTGTAATTCGGATTATTAAATTTTCACATTTAGGTAATTTCATTTGTCATGGTTTGAGCTTTGATTAATTGATTTCCTGTGAGACCACGTCTTCCAGATATATTCGGTACGTGGAATGCTGTACCGTAGTATAGGTTGCGGTGGAAACATAATCGAATTAAATACTTAAATCCATAAATCATATTTGTAGATATAAACCAGAACACTCGAAATTACACTTTATAATAAATAAAAATTTCATTTTCATGAATTAGTGTAAAATAATTTAGGTAATTTATAACTGGGCAAGAACATGAATGATAAGTATGAAACTGTTTCACGAATGAATTGATAATTCTGCATTTAAAGTAACACTCGAGAAAAATATTAAGTCACCCTCGAGCGGTGCAAATTCAATATTCCACTCGGAAGCTCAGCCACCGTTTATTTTTAGAAGTCGGTGAATTCTTCGAGGATATGAATCGCTTCCTAGCTGGTCGGGAAAGCCATTTTATGATTTAACTCGCAGTCGATTCATTCAATCAAATCCCGAATTCGCTCGATACGTTGGCATTCCTTCCTTTCATAAAATGACATCGTGCAAATTTTCATTAACCGAAATTTCATGTTTTTAAAGTACATATCATCTTCATTTCTAAACAAGAAAACCCTGCTCTCATTTCCATTATTTCATAGATTTATTTACCTCGTTCTTCCGCAGCGATTCGGGAGAATGCGCTTGATATCTTTAAGAATTATATTCGCGGATCGCTTATAAATCCCGCACAAAACAACCCCATTTTTCAAAAGCTTTCAGGCGCTTTCTCCTTTTACGTTACATTTAAGTTACTGAGCAGTCATCTCTGGGGGGCATTGCGTAAACGATACAGAGAATAATTAGCAGTCGAATGTGTATTTTAGAAAATTAATGTACGAATTTAGGGGTGTCTAAAAAAACACTTAAGTTAATGGATGTAATAATATAGAATTGTGGTATAAATATTGAGGCCGTTTTGTGGAAAAATGACGCAAATTTTTTTCGTTGTAGGGGAAGGTTATAGGCGCAGATTGAATCGCCTAATACTTTGGTTTTAGGACTCTATTTTACAGTCAAATATAAGTTAATGACTTGATTCAGAAAATTGGTGATTTAATATTGTATTAAAGAAATAAAAAAGAAATGCTGCGAGTTCATGTGACAGCAAAATACTTGATTTTTATAATAAATTTCTCTTTCTAAATATCTGTTGGTAAAAATGGATTTGAGGACAGAGCTTTTTTATTTCTTAATTTCACTCGACGGCTTCAGCGGTTAATACATGCATTTCTGATTAAGTAATACGTTCGATATGATCGTTTTACTTAATCTAAATGTTTTTTTTTATTATCCTGACTTTTCTACTTTTATTAAGAGGTAATTTCACCCGTCCCTAATAAACATTATATCAGTATAGCGTGACATAGTTCCGGGTCTAGATGACTGATTGAGATCAGTTTGCACTTGCACACGCACGCCTTCCAAAAGAAAATTGTTCGCAGATGAATAATATAAGCTTACACACGCAACTAAACCTGGAATTGCAAAACTAATACCATTTCGACAAGCAACAAAACCCTTATGTCTTCGATGAAAGAGGGAGGTCTCGGCTTTATTAAATGAAGTGAACATCAAATTTTACTGCTGAGTAGACTCTTAATACACAATCATTTTATGGCATCATCACATTTATATTGTCGCATGATAATTTTGTTGGTACGTCACGTAATTGGAAGATTAAACCGAAGTATATAGCTCATTAGCTTTATTTGTAATTAATACGGTTTGTGTCTATTTATTATATTATAATAACAGCCTCTAGCCGTCAAAATAACTAATAATTACAAGGCTAAAATTAATAGGATGAAACGAGGCTGAGGCTGAGAATCAATTACTTCAGAAAGAATAGAGTACTTATTTGTGTAAATGTGAAAAAAAATCTATCGCCCACTAAATCCTCCCATTTTCCATAAAAATGAAAAAGTGTGTTCTCGAGTTTAACGTCTTTGTAAAGTAATATCATTTCTGGAATGTATGTAGCCTTCTGTGACAAACGGACGCATTTATTTTATTTATAGGGAGAAATCGAATTATTTTCCATTTGCATCAAATAATACATTCGATGTAGGTACTTTGAAGTTTTATGTTTGCTTCGCTGATTTCGAGTTATTTGCGATTCTTGTACATCTAACAGAATCTCTTTGATTTAAAAAGGCCAGTGAGTAAGATGTATTTTTTTTTGAAGTTTCAAAGTTTTAATAAAAAATAAATGCGTTTACATTTAATAATAAATACTGATTACTTCTTTATGACAAATTATGAATTTTAATGCAAAAACGAATCAATGTTTAATTGTTTAATTATTATCTTATGAATAGTTTCGACGTTAGTACATACATTGTTTGTACAAAATAGAAATGAATAGAATTACATGGAAAATTTGTCTTTTCCTTTTTTTGACATTTCTTCTGATTTTTATTTTCATCCCACATTGGATACTATGTTTTGAGTTTCTACCTAACATTGTCTTATCTCTATAGGCGTTTACATTTTTCTGTCACTTTAAAATAAAATTTGAAAATCCGAACTTATAAAAAAATCTAAACTAAAACTGTTTTCTGGTCATCATTAAGTAATAAAGTACAGGTGAATTTAAGGATTTGTCAAAGAAAATATTTCCTTCTTGAGGCCACATATCATAAAGTCACGCAACGATCAAACCCGCAGGCTCTCTGTTTCCCTTGAAAAGGAACATTTGTCCTGAAAAATATATGCATTCACTCGAATCGATTGCTGATAAACCCACCCTGTTTGCGATAGAGGATGGCATACATTTTTCACAGCGTGAAAGAGCGTCTCGCACGGAAATCCCTCACAAACGCGGGGTGACTAGAAACATCAAGAATTTGCGGCCGAAAAGGAATCGGCTCCGAACATAGAGCCCGAAGGTCTTATTGATTTAACGGGGGGGTTGCAATGCCCAACTTGTGAATGGTTCAACGCTCCGCCGCGCGGTTCTCCTGAATAATACAGGAACTTCTTGTGGATGTGGTGGTTTCATTCATTACAACGTATTCACTGAAAGAGATAATCCTCACCGAATCAGGATCTAGTAGCATTTATACGCAACATGTTATTCACCGTCGCATTCTAATCATCGACTTGGTTTGCTTGCTCGCCCCGTCGTGTTTTGTAGGTGCGAGTTGGGGGTTGTTCTATCACGTCAGACAAGCTATTAATGTTAATGCGTGTAGACTTTGTCAGAGACTTACGAGCCTATTCAGCGTGGGCTAATACATATTCTTCAGTAAATATTTGCTGGAGGGTATATTTCAAATGTGACAATGTAGTACGTCATTCATTCAGAAAGAAGCATTTACGTTTGCGTATATAAGATCGATGTCTGAGAGATGCATGTTTCATAGTTTTCCTATAATAACAACACCTTTAGAATACTTTTAGAATACCATTTCTTTTGAGAAAAGTGTCATATAAAAATGTTTCCTTTATTTTAAATTAAATTGAATTTATTATTTATTCTGCTTTTAGAACTTTAGAATTTAAAATCAATTATTCGACTGCACCTATTTACTCGATAATTAATTCATAACAGTGTACTGTAAGTCAGTTACCTACTAACAGATTCAAAATAAATTTGCGAGGAACGAAATTTGAAAAACAAACGGGGGGAATGTGAAATTGGTATTGCCTCGAAATGAAATAAATCCGGCTAAATGTAAAATCGATTTCGTTCCGAAACGCGGTTAATTTGCGTTTCATATCGACATGCGATTTCCCAAAAGACATCGTGACAATGTGGATCATTTAAATACAAACGCAAAAAACTTACCCCCTGATGAAATTACGAATGCAATTTCGGAAATTAGTTAATTACATCGTCGAATTACTGAACCATCTAGATGAAATTGCAAAATTAATTGGTTTTACTCGTTACACATACCTACCAGGGATCGAGTGTTCCTTAAAGCTATTAATTTTGAAGAGATTCGGATGGCATACTTAAAATAAAAACTCGTTGATTTATTTGATTCATAAATCATAATTAAAATAATTTAACCATCAAACTGTTAACGTATTTAATTTAAATAGTAATTTTATGAAGTAATGTGAATAAATTAATAATATAATAAAACGCCTCATACATATTTATGAAGCCGATGAAAACAGCATTGAATTTTGCAATCTCATTACGTCGTTGTTCATTATTTAGTGGGTAATTAGGGTAAAATATTTGTCTGCACTACACAATAAACAGGTACACACATGGTATTATTCTAATAAATATACATATACAATTTGAACTAATACAATTTGTTAATAATAAATTCGTGAATTAAATTATGTACAATGATTTCGTGTATTAAATTGTATTTTGAATAAATTATTAATAGTTAAAATATTTATTCACCATCTGCATTATACAGGGTATCTCCAGTTAAGTGGCCTAATAAAATACCTAAATACCTTTAGAACATTATTATTGATCGAATAAATGTGTAAGGGCCAGTTTCATAATCGAATTTAAAGGAGACTTTAAATTTAAAGTCACTTTCAGATGTCAAAACAAATATGAAAACAAATTTGTTTACACATCTGAATGTGACTTTAATTTTAAAGTCTCCTTTAAATTCGATTATGAAACTGGCCCTAAATGTCTGAACATTCTATCTTTACTAAATTAGGAATTTTTATTAAGAGGAAACATTTTAAGCACTTTTTTTTCTTCATAAAGACACATAATGGTTTCAGAAAGAATAAGAATAAAATAAGAATTCATTAAACATTCTGATAATAGTGTGACAGTTATTGGCGTAGTGGAGCAGAAATGTTTCTTAAAAAAGTTTCAGTGGGAAACGGATGTCTTCGTACAAAGCACGCCGAAATTCTTTCACACACAACTTTAACAACTTTAACTTTCAACCAGATTAAGGTAGTACTTCGCCTGGAAATAACTTCCTGATAGAACAACAATTTACGAGACGACAGTTTTACGATTATATCAATAACTCGCAATGCAGCAACTTTAAAAGATATTTATTTTTATATTTAAAATCAATTTAAATGTGCATACTGCATCAAGTATTCTTTCTGAAATCTGCAGACAGGTTCGTTTGTCTTATTGGCAGAAAATTTGAAGGGTAAAAACCTGGCATTAATACATTTTATCAGCCGTAACTTCCAAACCGGACACGCGATATAAAACATTTTAGCGGAAGCTACGTGTTACGTAACTCTACCCGTGACGCATAAAACATTCATTCATATTGTGTATCGTCGTATTTTCTCTTTTGTAACGTAAAAAAGCTGAAGCACTTTGCCCGTCGTTCCTCTGAAAGATATGCGGTAAATGCTTTTTGCAAACAAATCCGGCTTTGGTAAAGCAAATGGCAATTCGCTTGGCTTGTGAGCTTTTGTAAACCAACCGAAACCAAATAAAACTCGATCTGTTTTATCTGGTCAGTTTATACAGAGCTTGAAATGATGAAATACTACGAGCATATTTTTGTTAAACAAAGATTTCCAAATTTATTCACTTTACAACTTTTTTATCTTTACCTGACTGCGACAATAATGTAAATGCCATGAAATGATAACTAACGTTTAGCCAGAAAGTGTTCAAAATAATTTAATTCCTATTCAAAGTTGAACTTTCCTGCTCGAACACCACGACAAGTTCCAATAATTTAACTAACAAAGCACAAAATCCCGCAGACCGTGGTCACCACAAATCTATTCTGACCCCCCCCCCCCCCGTACACCATTTAAATACAACGTGGACGTGTTAGGCTTTATTTAACTTGAATTATCCGACAGTAAGCTTTTTATTTGATTTTCGTGAACACGGCGATTTTTTCGTATCGTATTCATCCTTCCAGAACGTTCCGGTACCTTTTTTTATTTTTCCCAATCTCAACTTAAGCGTAAGCGTATTCCGAGGCAAATCCGCCTTTTGTCAGCCCTCGTTTGATTTTTCAGCAATTTAAATTTGCGGATGATTTAACTTCCATTTACCGGAATGAATTTTTATTTAAAATCGTTTGGTGTGCTTTAATATTCGTTTTACGGAGATCGAATTGAAATTTCTGAAATTGACTCAGAAAGAAATCAACTTCAGCATAATTTGGATGAAATTTTAAACAATGTTTTGTGCTACGAATGCACTAACAAGAAAAACATTTCATTCAGTTCTTATTTGTAGAAAATTATCACTTGCGACAGTATAAAATTTATCTTTAATTAATTTGCGTACGACGATAAAACGGTGGCATTTTTTTCAGGCGCGATTAAAATTTCCGTTCGGGTATAGCACGCGAGAGTTAGCTAAAAATAAATTCGTGTTATAAATTTTACAAGAGCTCAAATTTTATTTGCACGAACTGTCGAACGTAAAATTCGCTTTAATAATTATTTATAACAACCTGATTATGAATTTATTGGATGCGCGCTCGCATATGCATGTAAAATAACATAAAAGCAGCGAATATTGATCAGTGATCATGATCACATTGCAAACTTTCACTGTAAAGTCGTTCCCATACATGCGCGCAAACATTTGTACCAAGTTATACAGGGTGTTCCATAAATAAGGGGCCATACGGTCAGTGTTGTAACATATCTAGTTACAAGTATTTAGATACTGCATCTAGATACTTTCAGTGTATCTACAGCGTGATTCAAAAGGGTCGCACCATCGCTTCGGTGTAAATACAGACCATTAACAGGAGCACAAATATGTTTTTAGAATTTTTTTGCCATGAATAGTTTTTAAGATATGAATGTTTAAAAATAACGCAAATAGGCAACGCTGCACCTTGTAGATGCTCTTACAAATTTGAAATTATAGATCATAGGTACCCTCTTGTTTGTTGACAACTGCATATGCGCTGGTTTGTCAAAACGTTTGGAAATAAAATTTGACATTATAATAAATGTCAATTCTTAACTGTGGTTTTTAATATCCTACTTTCTTCAGCTATTCTAAACTTCTCAAGTAAAAAAAATAATGAAAGAGTTGGTTGATTTGATCCAGTATCCAATTGCAAAAGTTAATACGAAGAGGAAAATCAGCTTCACACAGAGCTTGAACTTTTGTATAGTCAAAAGAATGGTAACCTTCTGTTTTTAATACACGCCGAACAACATTGTAATTTACGTTTAAATATCGTCCAATATCTCGAATGCTGACGTTAGGATTGAACAGCTTCCTCGACTTGGGGAGTTCTGGCGGAGCGTGGCCTACCTATCACTTCATGATACCGATGATACATGACACTGATCAAGCCGTTGAAAAACATTTTTGTCTGGATGTCTACGTTCACCGTATCGTTCAGTATAAGCTGCTGCAGCGCGTCGAAAGTTTCCACCACTCTCTCCCAGAACAAGATACATATCACAGTATTCATTTAAAGTAAACATTTTGAATTTGAATAAATTCTTCAAATCAATCAAAAAATTTGACTTTCAAAATGTGAACATCATTGATAAATTTTATTTGTCAGGTCACACTATGGTAACCATAGTAAAACCGAATTTTCGGTGCACCGTTGCCGGCTTTACTTCTAAAATAATGTTAACATTTCCAAAGACTTTTCCTGCTTTATTACTTAATAAATATTATGTTTTATTAGCAAGGATAATTTTAGAGGCGTTTATCTACACCTTTCATTAATAAAAACATAAAGTTACATTATCTAATTACTATAAAATCACCATCAGTTTCGTAACTTTGAAAGCCTATATCTTCGTAAAAAAATCATCTAGAAAATTTTTATTTACACTTTTGAGAACAAATAAGTGGGTCTGAAAACCACCTAAGTGATGGTGCGGTCCTTTTGAATCACGGTGTATATCTGTAACTAGTTACATTGTAGTACTTGGTATCTGTATCTGTATTTAGTTATATTTATGTATGTATCTGAGCATTTAGATACACAGATACACTTTTTAAATAAAAATAAAAATATTTATTTTATGCCATCTCATCCTGTGTTACAAGAAATTAAAAGTATAATTTCCAATACACAGGCTAAACGGTAATGGAAAGATCTTCTTTATATTGTGCAATGCCTTTTTATAATAAACTTCCACAACGGATAAATTAACGGAAGAATATACAGGGTGACAGGGTGACTGTTAATTATACCGACAGAATGAAACCATGATAAGAAGCGATGTCCGAAAATATGAGAAAAATGTTTATAAATTCTTTCTACTTTAGTTACTGGTAAAAAACTCGAGGAGCAGATGAACGAAATAAATGCCGTCATAAAAGTTCTTTTTTATAGTTTTATGATACTGCAGCATGGCTTTATGAACTTGACTTTTAAGTGGAATTTCACAACTCCGTTTTTAGGTCAACGCCCGACGTGAATGCAAACTCGAAAATATTTACTTGACAAATAATGCATGCAGCAAATTACCTGAAATAGATTATTCCACGCAAAGAATAACAACACTTTGAAGACCTGGTAAACAAATAAATCATTAAACTCATTCGTAATTTGTTTCGAATATTAATTATTATAATTTCGTTTTGTGCATGAGGAATTATTAACACAAATCTATTAAAACTTTAACAAATTCTTAATTAATTATGAACTATTCCTTAGAACTTTTTAAACGTGAACCTGTAATCTATTACATTCATAAAGATTTTATAGTAGGCGATAACTTCAGGTCTAATAAATCTTTTCACATTTTCGGATAAAACCGATTCGTTTAAGCAATACTTTGCAACTGTAATCAAGTAATCATTCATTTGTAGTGATAATTATTACCAATTACTATTTTGCATAATACTAGCGACGCGACGTTTAAAACAACAGATTATATCCCATTAGTTTTTTTTACTATTTATTTACTATCAGATGCCTGTCGGGCCGGTCATATGACCCCCGTGATTACCAGATTTAAATCCTTGCGATTTTTGTGGACGAAACGGCTGGTACATTTCGCTCTAGTAAATAATCCGTACGAATTAACAAACAATTATTTACACAATTATTTGCGAATTTATTATTCGTAATTCCTACGCAATTTTAGAAATTACTAATACTTACGTCGCGTAAAAGAAACTTGCCTTCCCCAGCTGTTAAACGAGTAATAAAATAAATTGAAATGTTTATCAAGATCGCATTGTGTGCAAGCGAGAGTCAGTAAAAAAATTTATAGTCCTATTATACAGCCGCATTTATAGTACGTGGCCGCCGTATTTCGTACGCAATTTTTTAATTAATTATAAACTGTTTACGAGAATTTTTCGAACATTCTTCCCGTAATCTGTAACATTGTCGGTACAATTGCCATTCACCCTGTATGCAGTGTAATCTATTTTGAACTTGTGAATTTGTTCATTTGATTTCTTGGACTACTTTTCAGTGTAACTTTATTATTGTCACAAAACGATAATTGTTCTTTCTGTTTACATTATTCAATTTCAAACTTTGATGCTTTGTCAGTTTTTTTAGTGAAATAAAGAACTTTATTATTTTTATTATTATGTAAGTATCTAAAAGTATCTAAAAGTATCTAAAAGTATCTAAAAGTATCTAAAAGGTATCTAGATACATTTATACTATATCTGTATCTGGATCTAGTTACTTTTAAAAAAGAAGTATACGTAACTGTATCGAGTTACAAATTAGGGTAAGTATCTGTATCTGAATCTAGATACTTTGAAAAATGTATCTGTTACAACACTGCATACGGTAGCAATGGATAGTAACCATAGATAGGTAACCATATACATTACCTTTTTTTCTTCTAATAAAATTACGAAAACAGCATCGTTTGGGAGATATGCTAAAGTATAATACTGAGTACGAACTTGCGCAACGGAGGGCATTTCGAACACTTGCTATAGACGTCATGGTAACTAATGACATAACAATCGCAGTCCAAAAGACCTCAGAAATATGTGTAATTATGTTGAGCAGGTCAGTTTTATTATCGAATTTTCTTCGCTTTGAATCACATCCTCTTACCTATGACGTATAGAGTTTATAAGCAAAACAGGACCGTATTCCGATCGTAATTTCTTTGAAAAATTTCCAAAAAAATTACCGAAGCAGACCACTTTCTTTTACATTCGCGGACTCTATATGCACCATTGTGTTAGCCCTCGCATTATGGCCCCTTATTTACGGGACACCCTGTATATGTGCAAATCTTCGCGCTTTGACAAATTGCAAAAGATCTCAAACATATGCGCATGCCCATGTTCTCCTACACTTGACAGTTTGCGAATGTGTACACATGTATGGGACAGGAATAAAAGTCATTCGTAACAATGCACACATTTGCCATAAATGAAAATTCAATTTTGCATACTTCTTAAAGACTTTTAAGATTTATATTAAAATATGATAAATAAATTAAGTCAAAGAACTTTTATGTACCCACATTCTTGTAACTTTCGTGAAATAGCCTTGTGGCGTCGTGGCTTTTGTCATGTCATATCATTTCGTCGTACTCAGCAGCTCTATGTATACGATCGACATATAATAAAAAAATGAACTGTAGTTTAATTTTTTTCGATATGTTTTTGATTATCACTATTTTTTATAATTACTGAATACTGTTCAGTACTAACACAAAAAGCCTCTAAAATATTTTCATGTTAAATACGTTTAGGAGTAAATCAACACCCTCCCCCATTTTCCATTATCAGAACGCTTTCATTATTTATATAGGTACTTTGATGTGTACCTTTTAGCTCTTCTCAAAAGGCCGTACGGCAGCGACTGAATCTCGTATGTATGTTAAATGTAAACGTGCACAAAAACATGTACGTACATGTAATGTAAAAAGGAATTAATTATTGTAATAAAAACAGAATTGTAAAAAAATATGCAAGAATTTTTGATGAAAGTAAAACTCTATTTGGAGAAATTCTTTTCACATTTAAATAAACATGTCCAGATTTTATGAATCTATGAATAAATTACAGTCTTCCGGTATTAAAATTTTCATTTAAAAATCAGAACAAAAAATTCAGACCGCATTCGCTCATCCAGCTGGTGATGGTGTTTTGAATTGCAAATATGTACTTGGATAAGATCAGGAAAAAAAATCCTTTGATGCAGACGGTAAGATTGGGTCAGCTAGTTTTTGTAACGTTTGTATAAAGGCTGTTTTACATTATAACATTTTTTGGTACAAAGTGAGAGAGATAAGCTGCCACAGTGAATTCTGATTGGTTGAATTGGCACTTCTCACTCACTTTGTATCAAATTTTAGCATAGTGTAAAACGGCCATAAAATCCTTTTTATTATACCTGCATCAAAATCTCTGTTTTTAAAACTAAAAAGCGTGCGAAAAAGAGCGATTAAAGCACGCCGTGTTTTAAAGTTGCCTAGGAACAACACATACAATCTCCACGTTAACGATTCAAAATGCGATCCACAGGCAACTTTGCAAAATGAATTTAAATTTTAATGTCGTTCTAATTTTCACATGTTAGCACAGGTATAATAAAAAATATCGTATAATACACGTGCATAAGAGCCTTTAAAGCACTTGCGCCGTTAAACCCGTCGCGCGTGCTTTAAAGGTTTTCTTATGCACTTGTATTATAAGATACTATTTTATAATATTCTAATAAATAATGATTAGTTCATAATAAACTTTCATTTTTATTACTTATTCAATCCATTCAATCCATAAATCCAACCAAATAAAATAAGCAAAAGAATGAAAACGAGAATAAAAAGAAATTGTAATTGGAGTAGGCCGTGATTATTGCAACATAGATGGCGACACTAACTAATTTCAAGCTTGAGCAACTGTTAAATTTATATAATTTTTAAATATTAAAAAAAATGCATGGCTACAATTATTCAGGATGTCTCATAAATTTAAAAAAAAGGACACAATGATACATAAAAGGTCTGTTGGTTTGTTCTGCACTTTTCTACACTTTTTTCACCAACCGCTCCTGAGAGAGTGAGACATCTAAGTAAGTAGGAGTGAGAAAAATAGAGTAAAGGAGTTAAAAGTGTAGAAAATGCAGAACAAACCTATAAAGTACGCGATGTAAATGAAAATGATCTGCGGTAAATTTTTTTGAGAAAACTTTCAGAGAAATTCCGGACGGAATATGGTCCTGTTTGCTTTTAACTTTTATGCGTCAATGGCACGCAGATGTGATTCAAAACGAACGTAATTCGATTATAAAACAATAATAAAACTGATCCGCTCAACATAATGACTTGCTGGGGTCATTGTATTCCGATTGTTATGTCATAACTCAGAAGAAAATAACGCGATGTTTACAGCAAATGTTCGAAATGCCCTCCGTTGGCTCTTAAGTATGCGTCCATACAGCGACGAAAATTTGCGCAGGTCAGGCAGGTTCGAAAACAGGTAAAATTAATATCAGACATGACTGCTATGCGTTTCTCTCTCACTCATGGCCAACTTTGAAAAAATATTCATTGGCTCACACATTAGTATAGAGTCATTCATTTTAAAACATTTTCAAAAGGCCACGGAATTAGAAAAAAAAACATGTCCTAGCTAGAATCAGAAAATTTGAGATCCCAATAATTTGACATTTTTAATTCCATGACTTTCAAAGGATGACTTTACGTTCAGGATTATTGCAGAGAGAGGCACGATTTTGTCCGGCCGCAATGTGTAAGGCACCCCTAAGCTAAACTTGTTAATTGTAATCTGAAAATGTGATAAATGTGTTTTTAGTTAATAGATTGGCGCAAATAAAATGAATCTCACAATGTAAGGGCAGCATTTTAGAATTTTTATTAAACATAGGTAAATACATAGTACTATAATTTCTCAAAAAATCTAGTCATTTAGTGTTAATATCAATTATTAAAGTATATTGAAATGATATCATTATAATATCTTTGACTAACGTGTAAGTATAATATTCATATTTAAATTAAGGATCCAGGTAAGAGGAGTTTTGCCTCTGTTACTAGTGAATATTAGCTATACAAGTATACAGGAATAAATTCTTTTTTATCTTTAAAAATGATCGTCCTACATAAACTATATACGTATGTAGGTCAATAGGAAGTTTCTGTCTGAAATTATTTCAACTTATCGCGCATTTCGCATTTGCGCCAAAGCCATTGCGAACTTGATACCCCCAAATGTAATAAGCTGAACACACACACACACGCGAAAATGCTGCTGACGTAAATTCACCAAATTGTAGTTCAGAAATATTCTCAAATTTCACACGAAATAGAGCTTTTAACCCTAATAGCTTCACACTACGTCAATACGAGTAGAATAAATGTTTTGCTATCATTTCACCCCTGCTTGAGTAATAGGCGCCCTCCCGCGCGTCTCCTAATCTCGAAGCTCAATTTGAACTGTCAGAACTTAAAAATGAAGGCATTCTTCACACAATAAATTCAATTTTCTCCGTTTCAAAATTAAAATAAGATGGGAACTATTAAGGACGTGCGCGGCATGGCAAATCGTGCCAACGTATTTTCCGCGAACCCCTGCTTTGTGAATAAAATTTTCCAACACATGAACGCGCACGATTTATGACTATTTTCAATTTCAATTAATTTCGGTCTTAATTATAACGAAATAAACTTGTACTGCACGTTGAGATGAAACAGAAATGGCTACGCATAAAAAAATGATTTAAATTAGCCCTCTGCGAATTTACTACCGCGAGAACTAGTAAATTTACGACCGCTATTTCAAGTTATGCAATTAGTAAGTAACTTAAATTAACAGATGCTATAAATCGTACTTTACTGACTAGGTAGCAAAATCCATTTCTCAATTTTAAGATATACAGGCGACAAGCGACAGTATAATTTACATGCGTATAAATTCAGAAAACATTTAGCAAACCCCCCCAAGAGGAATAGGTAATAAGTACACCTACGTACATATTATCGCACCTGGTAGGTTCGCATTCCCTACGTAATTTTATGAGGTAATCTCACGAAACAAAAGCACAATTCCGTCCCATAAGTCGCTGAATATGCACAGGAAGATCCGGCCGGCGTTTCGAAAATCATCCGCGCCGGAGTGTGAACGACAAGAACATCAAAACAGAGACACGACATCACATTAATTTATGCAAGGAACCCCGCTTTGATTAAGGTGGAAACCTGGGCATAAGGTTAACCACGGCCCCGCCAATCCGGACTCCGGAGCGGGATTACATTAGCCCGGAAACTAGAGGAACGCAAATGTAGAGGATAAGACCAGGTGATATGAGGAAGAGGTCGGTTTTGTAATAATGCTCGATTCTGGAGATTATAGTGGAACCACTATTAAATGATTATGTTATATTAAGAGGATCCCGCTCGAAATTTATGTTTCACAGTTTATACTCATTAAATAAAATGCAGTTCCTAATATTTAAATGTATTTAAAGTTTAAAATCTCATGAAATTTAGTGTTCCAAACCATATCATAGTTTTTTTCAGATCGAATAGATTCTCTGAAAAAATGGTTTCATCTCCACATAACACATGACGATAAACGTCGATTCTGAAAGAATATTTTTAATTTTTCTGTTGCATAATTTTTTCTGTAACGTATGCTACGAATATAATTAACGATTTGACTCTCTACTTTGAAAATCTTATTTTCTTTAAATCCCTTTTTGCACAGGTGCTACTTTCAATCAAACTTTTCACGTTCACCTCAAAGTCGCATTATAGGTTACGACACCTCAAGACCAAACGACTTTTCTTAGAAATTACTCTGACTCGACCCTCTTAACCACGTAATACACATAAAGGATACTGATTGAATTCCCAGTAGTCGTAAAACTGAGGCTCTGGGCCTAGGGTCAGAAGCCACAAATATAATTAATCTACATAAAATGTAAAAAAAAGGAAAATATTAAAGGTGTATTTTTCCTGGCAAAAATACGTCAAGAGCAGATTAATGAAATTTGAAACGCTCAAATGAGTCTGACCTTTTGAGCTGCTTGTCTGTAAGGTACAAAAGCGAATACATAAATATTTTGTATTATCGTAACAACTTGGATGCTCATTGTGTAAGCAAAATGTTTACAGGAAAATTTGTTTTGACTAACCAGTTCGTGCCTACGCTGTTGCTTTTACATTTACAAGCGCTACTTTACCTCGGGATATTTTACTTTATATTATTTCTTTGCCGTTTTGACTTTAATATTATTTTCGCTCCGTAGCAATTGCTTACTTTCTCGAAATTATGAATAAGAAATTATGAAACAATAAAAATATGAAAATGTGTTAAACACATTAAAATTTAAAAAATAGGCACTGTTGCAAGTTTCGATATCAAAGTACATACATACAAGTAGAAAAAATTGAGTTTTCTCAACTTAAATAGCTACTACTTTTAATGGTTTTTAAAGTTGTAATTAACTAACTAGTCATGACTTGGACGTTTAAATATAACCTAAAAAACAGTGCTGTTTCTTATCTTATATCACTTCTACTTCTATCTTCTACATTGTTTCAATTTAAGTTTAAGAGAAGAACGAAGTGAGGTCTGGTTGGAAGAGATCTGGAAGTGCATATTTGAAAGGATTATGATTGTTGGAAAAAATAGAAACTATGTTTACAATTTTGTTGATCGAATAACTGATGTTAAGGATACTAGGTAATTTTGAAATTATCGTATTTTCTATTTATGTAATTTTTGAACTACGTCACTGCTATTGAACGGTAGTTTCCTCGTATAATAATGGTCCTATGAGTACAGTTGTGATAATAATGAATTCAGAAACATAAATTGCATTCTTATCCACAACTTCATGAACAACGGCGAGGAAAGTCCATTACAATTTAGATCAAAAGGTAGTAGCCCACAGCAAAATAAAACTTAACAAAGCGCAAAGTTAGATATAACGAACAGGAGCAGCTCTGAAATAAATGTCTGCAGTAACCGAAGGACCGCAGCCGCAGCAGGAGAATTGCAGTGGTAGATGGCGTTCAAGGCGACGACGTGACTTCTCATCCAGATCAATTTCTTTTTCGTGACTATCATAAAATTTTCTGCCGTTAAAGCTTAACCTGCTTACAGAAGCCACTCTTATTCGAACGATCGTTATATCGAATACATACAATGAGTTGTATCGGATGTGTCAGCAGAATCGGACATGAATGACAAGTCAAGCGTTCGCTTCCAACTTCCGGCTAAATTGCCCTTAATGCATCAGAAGCATGCAATCTCCAGCTCGGCGTTGGATGGGCTTTATATAGGACTGCATGCATATTTATTCAGTTTCTACTGCTTGGCACGTATGTAAGTAAATTTATTCGCATCTGGAAAAGATATACGCGAGGCGAACGTCATTTAAATTTTCACTTGATTTGTTTTGCCAATTACCGTTTTCCCGTTGCGATCATTTTCTGCCTGACAAAACTTTTGGTAAACATTCTTTTTTGTCGAATCTCGGGAAATTTCTTCCTTTTAAATTTTATTTCTTCTTGAAATGCATCCGGATGAATTCGTGAAAATGAATGGTCGTTAGAATTTCCTTGAAACTTTAATCAGATAATTATGTAAACTAACGCAAAAGGCCAACCATAAGTTAAAATCAGGGTAGACCTTGTAGTTTGTGGTCGCGTAGCGTGCGAAGGGGCGTAATTAAAGGTTGGATTTGAACGACTTGTTCGATGGGATCTCGAAGCTTAACAAATAGGGAAAACCTTATCTGCTTAGGTCGGCAAAATCATGGCGCCGGCGATTGATTAATCTATAAGCGGTGTTCATATTTATGTAACGTTCAGGGCGCATAGGAGGAACGAATATAATTCTGCTGTCAAAAGAAATTCGAAGCCATCAGTCAATTTGGTTACCGATATCTGCAGCAGTATCTCTTTTCGTTTTTAGCTGAATCATGAAGAAAATAAGGAATGGTTTCTGTTACGAGAAAAAATGGTAATTTGTACATTTATTTAACGAAGTGACTAAACGTCAGCCTATGGTATTGTACAGTTACATAAAGAAACGATTTTTTACACTCGCGTGAATTTTTAAGAAAAATATTTTAGTTAAAAACCAATTTAATCTTTTGCCAATTTGCGGACAATTTTTCTTCTTGTACAGGTTTCTGGAAATAATATGTTCAGAAAGCCTAAGGATGCACTGAACTGTACTTAAGGTAGTTCTGCAGAATTCAGAATTAATAGGCGAGTGTTATATATTACATTCCAACCAAAATCTCCATCTAGTATTGTCGTGGTGAAAGTCATTCAAATGTTTCCGACCAATTTCTACCTTCAGTTGGTACAACTACGAAGAGTAATTACTTATCAGAACTTTAATTTGGTTATTTACCGCAACTTAAAACATATAATTTTGTTCCAATTCCAGGTGCAATGCGTGATCTATTAAGGTGTTTTACTAACTTTTGTATCATTGTTAAGGTTGTTTTAAACTAACCTATTTCTTGTACAAGATTTGGTTCAAATTCTACAATAAAAATTTCAAATAAGAAATTTCCGGGTTGCAGATAAAACATGTTCTATTTTTCGAGATACTTTTAATCCAATTTAAATTCTGCTACAATTTATTGCACAAATTAAATTGTTTAAGAAATTGAACCAAGTCTTGTACAAGAAATAGGCTAGTCTAAAATAGTCTTTAGGTATAGGAGTACACAAATGTCGAGCTTTTTTACCAATTCATTCTTGTTTAAACGGTCAGAATCAACTGCTTAGGTTTACTGCGGTAAATAACAAACTCAAACAAAAATCCATCGAAATTGCTAAGTATATACTACCTCTGCGCATAGGATCTCTGCCGGAAAAATTAAGTTACGTGGTTCATTAAAAAAAGTTTTTGTCATTTTTAACTGATCTCTTGAATATTATAACACCTTTCCAATTAAAACTGAATAAACCGTTTGAATTAGGCAGTTTAAGTGATTTTGATGGTAGACAAAATCTCAACCCTTAATTAAAACATTGTTAATAGTAATATTGTCGTCGGGAGATAATATCGAAAGCATGATAGAAGGATGTTTAAAAGGATCGACCTTGGAACGCATCTAGAGATGCTTAATTTAGATCGGCAAGTACTTACTTTCATCGCTCTGTGGTGCGGATAAGATGGAACTGTGTTTTTTCTTCACTTCCTCCACGTTCGCCTGGATCTTATCTATCATGTCCCGTATCTCCTCCACCTGCAAAAAAATTTCAATTTAGCCGAAGTCGTTCCGAACTGAGAATGCAATCGTGAAAATTGACGATGTTCTCCTGGTTAAGCGTGACTTCAAGCAAGGGTGATAAGCACAGAATAAACATTAACATAAATTTGTGCAACAGTTGGTACATATTACGAGAATTTCACGCCCTCCAAACAAATTCGAAAAAATACTCACGGATTAGGATGTATTGTATCCTTGCGGTAAGGATAAGAATGTAATGTTTACGGTTTAATTATTGCCCTATACTTCAACATTATTACATAAAAGTCTGACTTTATTCCTCCCAAGAGCTTCGGTAATACGTACAAACCCCACGAGAATCTAATGTAGCACAGACTTGCAGTAAGTTTTTTACTTTTTCTATTTATCTTTATTGCTCTGGAAAGTGTAAATCGTTAAAGCTTTTTAGGTCAATGATTCCGAAGCTCAAGAGCACTCGGCTTTTAAAAATTCTAGTAAAACTTCAAGTTTAACTTGAATTATTTTATCAAAATGATTCGAAAATGATATTATTATAATAGTGAACAATAATGCATGCAATAATTTTGTATAAATTTGAGTAAAATACATACAAGGTACAAACAAATGCGAAACCAAACCTTTAACGTACTTTCAAGATTTGTAAAGGGTAGATAATATCAAATGCTTTTGACAATTAAACTAGATAACTTTAAATAATAAAAATTATCCGGGAATGTATGTATATTAAAAAATCACGTCAAGCTCCTGTAGGAGAATGTCACTTCATGCATAGCCCTTTATTTCATTATTTCGTTGCATATCTTTTTTATTTAGGACTTTAGCTCAAGTTTAATTCCATCATTTAAAATGCTTAGCTTTTATAGGTTCACCTATTTTTTCATTATATGTTTAAGGTTGGGTTTCTGAAAGGTTTAATAAAGTTAACTATTAGGTTAAAATAAAAATTCCTATAGTTCTAATATGTGTAGCCATAGCAACGTTTACTTTTATCGGACCGTTAACTTTATATAACGTTCCAGAAATCGGGCATAAACCATTTAAGTTTAAGCTAGACAAGGAAGTCCACTGCCTGCTGAAAGTATAAAAAAAACAATACTTGACATATCTAAGAAGCTATTATGCACATAAAAAGACGACGAGACCGCACATTCAGAGGAAAATTACCATTTTCGAGTTCTAGAGACGTGCCACAGATAGAAGGGCTCTGAGGATTATGAGAAAATGGAATGAATATTAAACACGTTAATTAAATTTATGTAAATTCTGACAGCCATGCAATTTCAATTTAATATAACTTTATGCGTCTCTATTAACAGACTTTGCGCCAGTTTTTCCTTCTATTCTATTATGAGGTTTTATATGCGAAAAAAAGATTAATAAAATTATACGTATTTTCAGGGAAAAAAGAACATTTTTGAAGAAGTATATTTTTATTAACAATCTAAAGCATATTTTAGGATTTTCTTCTTCTTCTACTTAAGAATGTGACAAAGAAGCAAATGTTATAAGTACTTCTGTCATTGACGTGTTTAATCATTCAATGGAGGACGTTACTCTTAAAGATGAAAGACTTTCGTACAGCTGTGAAAGCTTCTCAAAGGATAAATAAGAATAAGATGTGGTCCAGAAAAGCAGTCGCAGAATTTGAAGTGTAAAAAAATAACCTTAAAACAACAAAAAGATTTCTTCTGAATAATTAAATCTTACTTAATGAGTTCCAAATGTTAGAAACTAATGCTAAAATTTTTATCCATGCCAAAATTGGCGGAGATGCGATTTTAGACTTCGTATTAACTTTTGAACGTCTCTTTCGTTTATCTTTCTGGGTGCTTTTTTCAACTTTTGACGTTTAGACTTATTGTTAGTATTTTTGAATTGTCTTTTGGTTAGTCTCTAATGTAGTGCTCGATCGGTCCTCAAAGTGATTAGGCTGATTGGAATTCTTCACCACAACATTGATGGCATGGTTGGCAGCTCCTGTGCCAATTTTCCAAAGTAACATGTGGCTAAATCTGGCCAAAAGAAAAAGAAGTATCAAGAGAATTTACAAAAGGCAGCAATCCCTTTTTTAAACAATCTTCTACATACATTTCACTGCTAATGAAACCAGTCATAATAAAAGGATCACACAAGTGCACATGGTCTATCAAGTCAAAAATATCTTACGGTATTTGCTAGCTTACTTAGTCTTAAAATGTGGGGCAACATTTCCTCTACGTGATGTCACATAAAATTCTTGCTCTGAGAATACTCAGTAGGTGTCATCATCCATTAAGCAGCAGTCATATTTTGTGAAAAAGTTGATGTATAATTTTCTAGCTCTTGATTTTGATATTTTTTCTTGTTCGGTTCTTGTTGTCTGGGACTTCTTGTACTCTCGATGCCTTTTAAGGCAGTATTTACTTTAACATGTGCACATTAATCTTTGATGTACCCCGTTTAGTGGCCACTAACCGCTCCCATACGTTGAGATTTCTTCTGGGTGTGCCCTGCTAACTTTTATCATCAAAACCATTGTTATTTTATTTTTATTTTTTTATTAACCATACGTTATCTCCACGGAAGATTTTTCTGGTTATTTTAAGAAAAAAAGAGAACGCTTTTTCGAAAAATGTTTCACGTTTTTTATTAACCATATGTTTTCTCTAAGAAAGACCTCGATATTTCTGAATTAAAAAAAAATGAGGATTGTGCAAACTTTCCTCAAATTGGTTGCTAATCTGTAATTCTTAGAAACGGATCTGAAAACCAGGGTATTCGAAAACATCAGTAAAGATGCTGTCCGGACCCTTGTGAATTCCGGGCCCGCAGAATTTTACTCCACATTCCTCCCTCTTTCATCGACCCTGTTAAAGATTCAAGCTTAGGAACTTACTTGAATTTCAGTTTTTTGTAATAAAAAATATTACAGTTGCCAACAATCTTACTTACAATAATTAGTTCATGCCATACCATCAAACTTTCGTTTTACTTTCAAGCCACTTGGGTCCGATTTTTCAGTCACAGTTTAACTTTAATCTTCGCATTGTTCCTTATTGGAATTAACTGAAAACTGTGACTGAAAAACCGAGGCTTATAAAAAAAATGAGAACTTTCTTCTCAAATTTGTTTGTTTCGATTTCATAAATACATTTAAATAAATATTTTGTTTTATAATTGGACTGATAACCATAAATTTCCTGCCTGGATAAGTAAATGTAGATAAAAACGAGATAAAACAATTGCACCAGAAAACTTCAACCCGATTAGAAACTCCATTATCAGGATACAACTGTTCGTTTCGCATATGAACAGAATCGCGGGTTCATTTCCATTTGAAACTAGTGTGCGAATATCATGCGATGCCGATATGCGATACAACATGACAGAACAGAGAATGGGGAAGATTCGAATCCTTTCGCTCGAGTGTTATCGCATTGAATAGGAGCCGTTATGGCAAGAAATTAGCATGATGAGAGGTCTACACTAGCAGTTCCAGTTGATTTACTTTCCAAACAATACAAGAGAGACTTTTGATTAGTCTAGGAATAGATATTTCGAAGAACATACAACTTTGGAATTTATCTACCTCACAATACACGATTTTACCGTTCTATTGCAAACATATTATTTAATTCTGAAAGATACTTCAATGCAAGAAAGTATTCTACTATGCAATGAATCAAATGCAATTAAGCTCAATTATGGTCTTGAATAAATTATGTAATTAATACAAGTTACTTCAGAAAGTCAGAAATGTGTAGGTAATTAGTCATAGACATGGTCGGATGCGATACTTGTAATTAAAAAAAAACTTGCACCATGAATAGAATCAAATTATCTCTTCATACAGTGTGTCCCAAAAAGTTTTATACAAATGGAGAAAATGTTTATCTTACATTTCACAAAAAAAACTATTCTTTATAAAAAGCTCTGCATGACTTGTAGATCCATAATCAGGTACAAAATTTTTAAAAAATTGGCTGGAACACAGGGAAAATAAAAAATAATGATTTGGACGGAGAGCAAAATACGTTCAAACTGTAGTGGAGAAGCAAAATGTTCATTGAAATTGTGATTAAATAGCAAAAAATTATGCACACTTGTAGATTATTGATATTCCCAGATAAAAATTGATAAAGAAGGTTATCAATGTTTTATAAAAATAAATTATCTAACAATTGCTGAGGTGTTTATTTTTTAATTTTTATCTGGGAATATCAATAATCTACAAGTGTACATAATTTTCTGCTATTTAATTACAATTTCAATGAACATTTTGCTTCTCCACTACAGTTTGAACGTATTTTGCCCTCCGTCCAAATCATTATTTTTTATTTTCCCTGTATTCCAGCCAATTTTTTAAAAATTTTGTACCTGATTATGAATCTACAAGTCATGCAGAGCTTTTTATAAAGAATAGTTTTTTTTGTGAAATGTAAGATAAACTTTTTCTCCATTTGTATAAAACTTTTTGAGACACACTGTATATGTTTAAATTATTTTCTGTTCTACGTTACATATTTTAACCAACCAAATATGACTGTAACACAACATTAAAATAATTTACGGTCAAATACGAAGTGTAATGCATTTCGATAAATAATTTATTAATTAGAAATGTCACACGCATGAAACATATTTATTTTTTATTAATTGCACGCTACGCATGTGGATTATCGGTATTTGACAACCCCTAATAATTAATGGTTAAATTTTACATTAACAATTTTTTATTAATGACTGTCAAGTAACAAACATTAATTATGCAACGGGATGTAGGTAGAATGAAATATTTGTTTCAGCATTAATTAAATCATGTCGCCTACGTGCATTTTGAATTTAATAAGGCATTCTCTTTCTTCTTTGTAATTTAAACTTGACCCAAGAAACGAAAGGTAAATTTCCAGACGCCCTTTTAAACAATGAACTAACTACACAAGTCCAATTCTAGACAGTAAGTTAATTAGTAGGTAATTGCGAAAATTAACAAGTGCATTCTTAAAGTTGCAACTGAATGGTTGCAGTCTTTATATACCTACCTATTTTATAGTGTTAGTCATAAATAGCTTTTAATAACTCGATAATTAAAATTTCATAATAATTTACGTTTTTATACAGAAAAGATTTGAACATGGTTGCATCACAATTGAAATGTACAGGTATACCATTTTCGATAGTATACTACAGGGTGGTCCCGAAAGAAGGTGCCAAAAAGAAATCAGTTATAGGAGATGATGAGTAAAACTCATATACAAAAAATTTTTCTAATAAAAGTATTTTCGTTTCTGAGATAAAAATAATTGAAAATTTGTAGAAAATTTGCTGTACGCTAATGAGTTAATCGGGATTGAAGATGTTACAGGTACCGTTGCTAAAAAAATGCAAATATTGTTGCCATACAACCAGAATTACCTTTTTCAAACAACAAACAAGAGAATGCAAAAAAAAATTGTTTTTCGTTTTTCGACTGTACCATGAAACCGGTAATAAATAACAAATTTTTTATTGAACCTTTCAAATCAGCATAAAAAGTTGACCCAATATTGCGTGCCCAGTTTTTTCTATTTCCATTATTAACGGAGATACCTATAGAATATAGAATACAATCGAAAATGGGATACCCTGTACTTCGTCTAAAGATAAAAAAGCATGTTCTGATATAAACAGAGTTATTTGTGCTTCGCGGTAGAGATGGGCAAAACTGCTACTTTATGAAGCAGCTATAGTGCAACGGACAATACTGCTACAACGGCGTAACGCCTTCACAGTTTGTGCACAGTATAAGAATATACACAGTAGCGTCACTCGAGTATAACTGTCACATTTGCCATTTTGCAAATTACATTACATTTCCATAAGGATATCAAACAGTATGGCGACTTTTTTTGACAATGACGTTTAAGTGACGCTACTGGGTAATTACTTATACTGTGGTTTGTGGCTTTTATCTGACTACTGACTGTTAATTTATGATCAGACTTTGGACATTTCGGAGCGTTACCATGGCCGTGCAATGAAGGGACACTTTTCATTGATCCTCGTATTGCGTAACCACAGCAACGCTCCGAAATGTCCGAAGTCTATTTATGACACTTTATAAATAAGAGGCATTTTATAATTCTACAATAAAACACTGATTTTTCGTTTATACATTAGTAGTTTCTGTTTACTCTCTCTTGTAGTAGGTATTGATTACGATACCGTAAACGTTTGAACAGGAAGTTGCCGAATTATTGCATAATTATAATCGTAAACCGCTAAAGAACTGGACAGGAATCGTTATTGACAATAATTCCATAAAATGTAGGATAAATCCGCCACATCCTATAGCAGGTCGTAGCAATTTGAAGCTGCTTCGAAAAAATATCGGTTAAGGCCGCTTTACAGTGCGCAATTATCATTGCCTGCAATAAATAATTGCGGCGATTTGTATTGCACGCATGCGCAGTATTTGTATTTTGATTAGCTGTGGCAATTTTTCATTGCATTGCAGAAAATAGCTCCGGACCTATTTTTCTTGCATTGCAACGGCGATTCTGGGGAATTTGTTGGTAATTTGTGAAATACCAACTTCATAAAAATAATAAATAGTATAATATAATATAATAGTATAATAATAATATAATAAATAATTAACGCCAAACTTGCAGTAAGTATGCTCAGAGCAGCACTTATTTTCTTTTCGACAATTGTTGGAATACATTGCTACTTTAACACAAACAATTTTAATAAAATGATTGTTTTTTAGAAAGTTGTAAACTTGATGCTTGATTCATCAGCAATCTTTATTGCCGTCTGTAAAGTTTTCCGCAATAAAACTTGCTCAATTTTTCATTGCTGCAATTATTTATTGCCGGCAATGAAAATTGCGAACTGTAAAGCGGCCTTTAATGTACTTTTACACGACGCAACTTAAGTGGCGTGCAACTTTGTAGTACGCCACAAAAGTTGCGCGTGACGTAGAATATCTGGGTTATAAATGAGTTGCAAGATGTGTTTACAATAAATGGCGAACATTTATTGTATTTTTGGTTGTTTACAAAAGGCATCTTGAAAAGTGGCAAGCAATTCAAAAAGTGGCGCAACATTGAATGTAATTTTTTGAGTTGCAGTTTACATGACGCGACTGAGTGGCATGTGCAATTTTCTGAGTTGCGCGCCACTTAAGTTGCGTCGTGTAAAAGCACCTTCATGCACACCTCTACTACTTGGAAATTAGCAATTAATAATTAACATTAATACAACATTTTAATTTTCATGGAAATAAAACGCTATTACTTTTTACTGTATAAAGCTAAACAAAGAGAACAGATTCCTATTCCAAGATTTGGGTTTTTATTGTATGTTTCTTCTTGAAAGTGGTAAAATAATATCAATAATTAACTTCAAATAAAAGTCATTGGTAAAGCAGAGTAGAAGTATTGTTATCGGTGTTGACACTGACTTACTTTCTTACGAAGTGTCAAAAATCTGCGTTTTCTACAAACTGAAATTACTAAAATTATTTTTAAAATAATAATTAATAACAAATACATAATTAGTATTATAATTTTGTAGTTAATTCTCAAATAGATGTTATATTATCTATCACTATGTAGAAATAATTCTTTAGTTTCATACCTTGACTTGTCTCAAATCCTTTTGTCAAGGAAATGTCATATAAAGGCCGCTTTACAGTTCGCAATTACTTATTGCCGGCAATGAAAACTGCAGCGATTTGTATTGCACGCATCCGCAGTGTTGTATTTTTATACAAAATGCAAATACCGTGCATGCGTGCAATGCAAATCGCTGCAATTTTCATTGCCGGCAATAAATAACTGCGAACTGTAAAGCGGTCTTTAGGTATTCGACACTGTCTCGTTTCAACTACGACAGACTTGCTGCTTGTATGTCACCCCTGTCGCCATCAAGTGACAAATTTAAATTCAAATTGAATGTAACTCTATATAAATACCGTGCAATCAAATAAAAATTGATTAGAGTAGGCCATAAATTCAGGATTGGTTATTCTAACGTCATAAACACATATTCAAATTTTAAATAACACAAAAAATTAAGTTTTTGAAGTTAACGGACAGCTTAAAAACCGCACGAACCAATATTTAAAGTTGTTTTCATAAGAGAAGAGCTGTGCGTCATATATATGAAAAAATAAAACGCATCTGGTGTTGCATCATCAGACTTAAGAATCATAACTCCGTCCTTTTTTCTCATTCACCGTTAACATAGAGATAACATCGAAATAATTGTCGGTTGTAACTTGGTGATTGATGACACAAAGCTCAAGTTCCGTGATTTTGATATCACTTACTGTTTGACAGCTTCGATAGCTAAACGTTATGCGATTTTCAAGACAATCTAATACAAATGGTGTACAATTTCTAATAACAAATTCTATATTGTTGCGCCACGAGTACAGATTAACCAATCAAATATACAGGATGTCCCAACAGTGTGTTCTCGGGACAAATCTCGTTAACTACTGAAGATTCAAAAAAAATTTCAACGCAATTTTATTTTTAATTTTACAACAAAAAATTATTTTCGCTTACACTGAATGAACCGAAACAGTGGCGCGGGATACAACTTTTTTTATTTCAATGGCACACCCTATACAGGGTTACAACTAATTAAAGGCTCACCATGGGGATCTCGTAAATTATAAGAGATACAAAGACGGTTAAATTACAAAAAAGTTGCGTTATTTTGGGGTCTATAAAAATGTGCAAAGAAATCTCTCCTATCTTTATTCATTTCCGAAATATCTTCCAAAAACTGAAAACTCTCAATTTCGAAAATCTTGAATATCTTGTTTATTTATCAAGATAGAGTCACAAAATTCTGTAATTTTACACTGAATTCAATGGACAATCTAATACAGTCAAAATAAATAGGTTAGGATTGACAGTTACGCAGATACGACTGTCAACTGTTTTTTTTTTCTTATGGCCGCTATCTTAGATTTTCGTACCATGTGATGCAAAAATAAAATCTGAATATGACACACTTATGCTTTTGTTTTAAAACAAAATATGAAATTACTAAGAAATATTTTAGAAAATTTTTAATCTGGTAGGTGGATGCTTACAAATATTAAAAATTAAAATGATTATTAAATCAACAAATCTTATTCAATTACAGTATGTATTACATATTTATACATAAAAATGTTAACAAACAACAAGAAAAAATGTAAAACAAAGAGTGTGCAGAATAATAAAACGTAACTTATGTATACTAAGAAAATTAAATATGACCACCATTTTTGGCAATGCACTGCGTTACTCTGTTTTGAATATTTGTCACTGCTCTTTCTACCATTTCTGGAGGGATAGAATTAATTGCTTCTATTATTTTCATTTTTATTTCTTCCACATTATTATAAGTATTTTTGTATACTATACTTTTTACATGCCCCCAAAGACAATAATCCAGAGGATTAAGATCGGGCGATCTTGGTGGCCATTGTATAGGCCCATTATTCCCTATCCAGTTAGTATCAAATTTAAAATTTAGATAATTCCGAACCACTCGAGTGATATGGGCTGGTGCACCATCATGTTGAAACCATAAATTATTGATATCTGTCAAAGGTAATTGATCAAGCATTTCCTCCAAATCCTCTTGGAGGAAATTCAGATAATTTTGTCCGTCCAAACGATTAACTAAAAAATAAAGTCCTAATATTCTATTTCCCAACATACCGCACCACACATTTACGCTGTATTTTTTTTTAAATCTGGATTTCCGTATTATGTGAGGATTATTTACACTCCAATGATGTGTATTTCTCCTGTTAAATAATCCATTGTTAGTAAATGTGCATTCATCGGTCCATAAAATATTTTTAGAAAAATCTGCTCTATTATTTAATTTATTTAAAAACCATGTAGAAAAATGGATCCGTTTTTGGTAGTCATCTCTATGCAACGCTTGAACGATTCGATACTTAAAGTCGTGATACTTATGCTTTCTTAGAATTTTGGAAACACCCTGTTAAGTAATGCCGCGACAACTGCGTAGTAGAAATTTCGGGATTTAGATTTACGTACGCAAGTACATTAATTTCATTATCAGTACCTGTTTTAGCATATTTAGTTCGTTTTTTCTTTAAACTCCCTTCTTCCATATTTTTCTCCAATCTCCTAAAATACGTTCGGTGTGGTTGAATTCGCTCTGGAAATCTTTCAACATAATATTCTGCAGTAAGAACAGAATTTTTATAATTGCGAATGTACATATCGTACATATCCTTCTTTTCAGAATTAGTGAATCTAACCATATTTGTGTTTAATGTAGGTAATTGAAAAATGAGAATGTTCTGTGTTGACATGCAAATGTCGTATACCAATTGATAGGCAATAAACACCCGCCTATCAGATTAAAAATTTTCTAAAATATTTCTTAGCAATTTCATATTTTGTTTTAAAACAAAAGCATAAGTGTGTCATATTCAGATTTTATTTTTGCATCACATGGTACGAAAATCTAAGATAGCGGCCATAAGAAAAAAGACAGTTGACAGTCGTATCTGCGTAACTGTCAATCCTAACCTATTTATTTTTGACTGTATTAGATTGTCCATTGAATTCAGTGTAAAATTACAGAATTTTGTGACTCTGTCTTGATAAATAAACAAGATATTCAAGATTTTCGAAATTGAGAATTTTCAGTTTTTTGAAGATATTTCGGAAATGAATAAAGATAGGAGAGATTTCTTTGCACATTTTTATAGACCCCAGAATAACGCAACTTTTTTGTAATTTAACCGTCTTTGTATCTCTTATAATTTACGAAATCCCCATGGTGAGCCTTTAATTAGTTGTAACCCTGTATATGATGTCACATTTGGATTGCTCATAAAATTTTACACATTTTCTGTATACCATTGTCTGTCTATATATAAACCTAAACGTTCTTGAGATATTCAACATTTTATCTAAAAACTGCCATTTGCAGCCACTATTTTATTTATTCTTAATATTCTTAACTCTAAGAAAAAAATTTGGTATAGATGTAGTTGATACTTAAGCTTCTGCCCTTATTAAATGTACTTTTATCGTTACAGGGTGTCATGGTAATAGACAAAATATAAGAAATTTCAAAATGAATGACAAAAATGACAAAAATAGCATGCCCTATATTTTTATCCTAAATTCCGAGTATGTCTTATACCTTCCTGAGATATTTTTTGAGATTTTTAGATCTACTTGAATTATTTCATTTAAAAGGAATAATTGTCTAAGATGATAGCGGAAGCGAGAAACAAATGAACCAGTCGATTTGACATTTGAATTTGCTCATAGCTTACACACTTAGGGCCGTTTTCATAGGAGTTCTAAAGGAGATTTTAATAATTAAAAGTCACTTTAATACGAAAACTTTTTTTTAAGTTACTTTAAATTTAAAAACCACACCAAATATTGTCATTTTTCATATTACAGTGCACTCGCGCTAACGTGAACTAATTAAAACCGGCTGTGTTCATATTTGCGCGATTGTTCATGTTTCCGAGATGCAGATTTCATCTCTTAAAAACAATAATTAAAAACATGATACATCACTTTCAACCTTTATTTATATTATTATTTTATTATATTATTTATACACTGGTGCTTAAAAGTATTCGGACGACCGGCGTGACCGCCTGGCACTGTGGAAGTTTGTGGAAGGGTCATATTCGAACGATTTTATTACTTTTCATTCGGATACTTTTAAGCACCGGTAGGTATATTGCATACTATGTATTTTTGGAAAAAAATTAAGTAAGAAGTGATTGTTTGGACTTGTAAATGTTGTAAATTTCTGTAGTACATAAAGTAGCTGTTCATGTTAGCGAGATGCACTGTTCATGTTAGACAGTGGTCAATGCTAAAATTTAGATGTTCACGTTATACAGGAGTTTATGTTAAGCAGTGTTCACGTTAGCGCGAGTGCACTGTATGTACTTCGAAATTTAACAAATCCTCTATTGAATCAATACCTAAATATAATAAAAAGCAGTCCTCGAGGAACCGCTAACGAAGCTAAGTAATAAAATGATTTAAAGCCATTGTAACAAACACATTTATTTTTTAAATAGATCTAAGTTAATCATCGCATTGCGAAATTCCAAATGGGCCAACTTTGCTAAAATAAAAGAGGTTTAAGTAAATTTCAGCACAAATGATAATCTTGAAAATTGCGTAGGCAAAATCTGATTGTGCGGCGAAGTAATTTTATTTTTCAGTTTTTAATTTAAAGATCAAATTCTTCAGTTTTGTTCATATTTGAACAGGGGACCGTACAGCATTTCATTAGATTAGGAAATACTGCAACGCTGTATAAATACGTAGTCAATCTAAGACGAGCAATTCTCATCTGTTGAATACTTAATAGTATTGTATCTAAGGTGTTTCTTTAGTGTCCATTCAACTTCTTCAAGATAAATGGCTTTCAATGCTTTATGGCTTTCAGTAGCATCGCGTCACAAACATCGCGCCACAAAAGTGTCTTCAAAACAACAGCAACTAGATCCACAGTCGCATCAACAATCTTCATGAACTTTTGTAATAAAGGACGAAGCGTCAGTGGTAGATTTGTCACGCGGTTCTACCGGAAGCCAAACACAATAAAATTAATTTTGTTAAGTTAGATCATTTATTATATCAGATATAATTATTTAGCAAGCAAATTAATTAGGACAAAATGGAGACACCTCAATGGAAGTATACTGTACATATTATTAGCTGGCCACAGACGGACGTTCTTTCCTGCTCGATTAGCATGGAAGATAATCTCGCACGATTAGGACGCTTAATTTTTAGCGCAACTTAGTTCACAAATGACATGAATCTTTATGTACGCTTATCGCATTCATGCCAAGCTGCTAGGAAATGATTGTTCGTTAGTAGATAATCCCATCGTCTTTTCTCAAAAGTTAGAAATAGAAATTAACCAACACTCTTTCCGTCGCCTTTGGAATGGGACGTTCCAAACTCGAAGGAAAGAGTGTTAGAAAGAGAGAAGTTAGAAATAGAAATTAAATAGAAGTTAGAAATAGAAATTAACCAACATTCTTTCCTTCGAGTTTGGAACGTCTCATTCCAAAGGCGACGGAAAGAACGTACGTCTGTGGCCACCTATTCTTGTTAAAAAGGCAAATTGTAATACTGTTGGAAGCCAACAAAAAAAAATGAAGAAAATGTCAACGTTTTAAAAAGTTGTTTAAAGAATAGTTACTTGAAATTTTTAGTGTATAAAAATTAGGGTTACTACTGATCATCTCTGTACAACATTTCAGTCTTGTTAAAATTCATCAGGACGATGTAACCATGAAGCAAAATGGATGGATGCAACGTGAAACTTGTAATGCAGTAATTTTTATTTTGAATTATTGTCGAAATAAAACGACGAACTTAATTAATTACTACGTATTTTCAACGAGTTGTTTCAAATCAACGAATTTTATGGACACCTGTATATAGTTCAGGTGTTTCACTTACAATTCGCGTCTCGTTCGAGCGTGATTCATTAAACTGACAGTTGTGATCCCCGCGCAACACACAATAAGCCGCTTTCTCTTTGTTTTTTTCAGGACTCAGTTTCGAAGCAAAACACATCTAATTCAATACATATTTTTTTACGTCGTTCCTACTTACTTCGGCGAAGAAAGCATCCATGAAACCATCTCGGCCTTCAACATTGACAGAAACGTCATCGGGACCCACATCGTCCTCATCACTTTGCGCCTAAAAACAAAAATACGTCAATTTTTAAAATTGAAAAAAAAAACTAAAGCAAAAAAAAACTGGCTGTATTTTAAAGGGGTGGGGCAATTAAATGACATTTAACAATTAATGTACCCGCTACCTAACCTCCTATCCTTCAGACTTCATAAATTATGTAGAAAGAAATGCCGGTAGTGATTCATTCATTCAGGAATTATTATCGTTAAAAAAGGTGATCTAGGAATTACTGTTTCTTTTTACCGTGGATGGATGTGATTTAAATAATTTGGAATAAAAAATTGTTGCAACATGCTCAATAGCGGCGATATTAAAAACAATTGCTTACAGCGACAAGGGCCGCCAATCTATCCTTCGTCATGTTTGCTGACTGTGATCACACACCGAAAATAACCACGGTTTTATATAACAATCCCATTCAAATCGTTTCACATACAACAGCACTAAAACTAAGGAACGAACACTAGGATCACGAAAATCGATACGATAAGAGACTGGCAATTTCTGCAGTGCCGACGATTTTCTGCGCAATCTCCTCTGACGTAAGCAACATCTGTGACGTCACATTGTATTTTAGAATTTAACAATTTTTCTATGGAAATTGCTGCAGTGAATTTGAAAAGTAGCCGCAGTTATAAATTCCAGGTATTTTTATCTTGGGACCTGTGACTTCCGTGTGATTAACTTCGGTAAAATTAACTTCTTCGAAGTTGTTGGTGAATCATCTTCGTTCAGGTGAAGTGGACGCCATTGTGAGCTCTAACGACTTTATTTGTTGGTGCGTCTGTTCGAGGTATTTCCAATCCATCTGTGTTTACTGTGCTTTTTCGTTTTAAAGGTAAATTTTACATGTTTCGTACTTTCCAGCGTGTCCTATATTTCGCGTCTGTCGTTTCTATTAGCAGTGGAAAATATTCTTGAAGTCGGCAAGGCAATACCAAAATCCTGTGATACGTTTTGATGGCGGCATTTCACTTTAAAATTAAATCCACTCGCAACGTGCTTGCACCACGCTAACCAATGCACGATATAATACAAAACAAATTGTTTATCATCCTGACATATTCATCATTTCGTGTTTTGGGCTAACCTTGGAAATTATAACGCCACAGACATACGCTCGTCTCATAACATTCCTTCTGTTCTTTTGTAGAAACCATGGCCGGAGAACAGGAAATGCCCACGTTTAAATGCGTCCTCGTAGGAGACGGCGGCACTGGCAAAACCACCTTCGTCAAACGTCACTTGACAGGTGAATTCGAAAAGAAATACGTAGCCACTTTGGGTGTCGAAGTTCACCCGTTGGTGTTTCATACGAACAGAGGCGCTATTAGGTTCAATGTGTGGGATACCGCGGGGCAGGAAAAATTTGGAGGCCTTCGAGATGGTTATTATATTCAAGGCCAGTGTGCCATCATTATGTTCGACGTCACTTCACGTGTAACTTACAAGAATGTACCTAACTGGCATAGGGATCTCGTCAGAGTCTGTGAGAATATTCCAATAGTACTTTGCGGGAACAAGGTCGACATTAAGGACAGGAAAGTTAAGGCTAAGAGCATCGTGTTTCACCGAAAGAAGAATTTGCAGGTTAGTTACTTTTTCACGTGGAAAGAAACAAATAATTTTTCTTTCTGAAGCTATAGGTCTGCTTGCTTGTATTGCTCAAAGTTACTCTAAAAGCTATCACGTGTAGTTTTCAGTCAAATTCGAAGTTTGTCAGCACGAGATAAACAAATTTGACTGAAAACTACACGTGACAGCTTCTAGAGTAACTCCGAGCAGTACAAACAAACAGACCTTATATCTTTATAACAATAAAACTTTATCTTCCATATTATTTTATATTGAAATCATTTGTAAAAAAAATTTTAAAAAAATAAGTCTGAAGGTAATGCAAAATGTCCTTTACATTAGGTCTGTTTGTTATCCTGCACTGGTGTACACCAATACATACTTTTTCGCAAAATACTCTTTAATGCAACTTGAAATGTTTGTGTGGTATGTCAGTATGAATGAGTATGATTCGTATTAATACATTATCAATGAATTTAGGCTTCATTAAAGTATATTTCGTAAAAAAAAGTGTACACTAGTGCACACCAGTGCAGGATAACAAACAGACCTATTATTTACATTTCATTATGGCATGTGCAAGGAGTTTGCAGACTCACATTACTAAACAGCAGAATGACCCAATTGTATTTATTTTATTTACTTGATTGTATAACTTTAAAACTTTTTCTTCATGTACAGTAGCGGACAATAAAATCCAGGCAAGAATTTGACAAGTTGTTCGTATTTAGACAAATTTGGTAAATCAGGCTTTTATTGAGGTTATATTTCTATCAAAATTTATATTAAACGTCAAAATTATTAGTGACTTTTTGTATAATTTGTATTAAACGTCAAAAATGTCAGAGTGAGGTTTACATTGTACAAATGTTGTGCCCGGATTTTATTGTCCGCTACTGTACCTACAATAATGCCAAAATGTCTACATAACATATGTATTTGAAAGGCGTTCGAATTTAGTGCGCAATAATGTTAGTAATTTTTATTTTATAACGTTGGTATTTCTGCTGCGCGTCCGCATACCAATTGAAAAATCACGGAGTGGTTGACACCTAGCGGAAATTTTGTGAAGGACCCTATAATAAGGAAAACTTTCAAATGACATTTGGTTAACCTATAAAAAACATTAAATTGAATAATTTGTGTGTGACGCTTCCACACGAATAAATATTCTTATGTACGTATTGTGTGATGATAAGAATATTTATTCGTCGAAAGCAAAAATAATGAACTTTAAACATTTTTTTATGTAAATAGTTTTACCTATGTCTCATTAAATTGACTTTTGTAAATGTTCCTTTGTGCCACCCATAGTAAAAAAGAGTACAGTATTTAGTACCAACTTTTAAAATTAGAATACCCAGTATGAAATTCAAATGCCTTTCAATCATTTCTGAACGCTCTGTATTTGGTTTAATGAAGACTACAATGAATTTTTTGATAAGATAATTTTTCCACTTAAATAAAATATTAATATTTGCTACTTTTTCCAGTATTATGATATTTCTGCGAAATCAAACTATAACTTCGAGAAACCTTTCCTATGGTTAGCGCGTAAACTGATTGGTGATCCAAACTTGGAATTTGTGGCCATGCCCGCTCTGGTGCCACCAGAAGTTACAATGGACCCCAACTGGCAACAGCAAATCGAAAAGGACTTGAAAGAGGCGCAAGAGACGGCCCTGCCAGAGGATGACGAAGACTTATAAAAATATTTTGCATTTATTATACAATAAATATTCTTAAAAACAGCTAGACTTTGTTTTCTGCCTAATGCTACATTTCTTTGTGACACCTTAGCAATTGAATGGCTAGTTTTTAAGAATATTCTGTTAATATTTGGTATGATGCTAAGTGAGGAATAGTAAGAATATGTAAACGTTTGTGAGGACTGTTTTTTATGATAAATGAACGTATGAATATAGTCCATTAATTTATAACTGTATGATCTGTTTTGTTTGTGTATTGGGTAATAGTTAAACCATTTCAAATAAACACATACTTTTCTAATTTAATGTTTTTTTCTTTAATAATGTATTAATTAGAAATCCCACTTTTGTGCTAATGAAACTGCATGAACTATAAAGTTGGTACCTGAAGAACTGCATCATATATGCTTATTTCATGACAATGACATATTAATCTTGGTAAAATTAATTAATCATAAAAATATCTTTCTTTTCTGTGACACATTTAGAATTGTTTAAGATAAATTCTCCCCAATGATGCGTAATTTTACATACAATCAATTAGCGATTTCTGTATCACGATAGTTTAATAAAAAGCAAGTAAAGGAGGAAATGTATTGTATTAATGGTTCCTCTAGACCTAGATGGCTGTTTCCATCTTTGTCTATCCCGCTTACTCCAATATATTTCCTCTGTATTAGCTATTGTGCAAGTGGCTATGTTACATAAACCTGTTTACACATTGTATGTGTTATAGAAGCTACGAGTATTCAATTTTTTTAATTTTAACTTTCTGTTTCTGCTACTTTTCTGTTTTGCTTGTACAATTTAACTCATAAACTAATTTAATAATAAGATTGTAATGTTTAAAAACATACTCACTCCTTTGTTGAAAAAAAATTACTTAAATAGGTAGAACTTGAAACTGTAGATTTACACATAAAAAATTTAAGACAATATGATTTAGTTTTCAATTCAGACAAAAATGAAAACTAAAACTTCTTACACATTTCATTTTATTAAACGAAACAACTTACTAAATACATGAGGCATTAAAAAAAATCAAATACAACTATTTCACTTAAACATAACAAAACTTATCATAAGTTTATATAAAATTAGATTTAATTAGCTTTCTCTGCCTTTCTCTTTTCCCTTGCTTTCTTGCCCTCTGTTATTTGGCCTCTCTCATCCTCAGTCAATGCTGGTAATACTTTTGTGACCACACCGGTGCCTACTGTAAGACTTCCGTCACGAAGCGTGAAACGCTGTCCTTGTTCCAAAACCATTGGCCTCATCATTTTAAGTATCAACCTATAAAAAAGAGTCCACTACAGAATACTACAAAAGTACAAATAAATCAAAATTACTTTGCATCCTCTCCTGGCATCACCATTTCCTTGTCGGGGATGAGAATTTGCGCAGCACAATCCCAAGTCCTTGAAAACATTTGCATTTGAATAAAGGGTGCGAATGGTTTCATTCGTCCACCTTCTTCTTTCGTCAAAATATATGCCTGTGCTTCTATGTGATCATAAGCTTTCATAGTGCCTGGTTTACACATGATCATACCTAACGGGAAAAAAAAATAATTAAAGGGAAACATATAACTGGTATTAACTCACCTCTTTTTATATCGTCACGTTTCAGACCTCTCACAAGTGCCCCCAGTTGATCACCAGCTTGGGCCTCTTCCAAGATTTGGTGGAACATTTCAACGCCGGTAACTGTAGTTTTAGTAACTTTATTGTAGCCAATAAATTCACAGTCGGCACCTTTTTTCAAAACTCCCCTCTCTAATCGCCCCGTCACAACTGTACCTCTGCCAGGAATGGAATAGACATGTTCAACCGGAAGCAGGAACGGCTTGTCTAATTCCCTGATCGGTGTAGGAATGTACTTATCGATTTCATCGAGCAATTTTAAAATAGCTTCAGAACCAATTTCGGGATTTTTTCCTTCCAAAGCACATAACGCAGATCCGGCAATAATTGGAACATGGTCTCCATCAAAGCCCATTTCTGTCATTAATTCTCGGATTTCCATCTCGACTAACTCCACCATTTCTTTGTCCGCTGCATCTACTTTGTTAATGAACACAACAATGTGTGGTACACCGATTTGTTTAGCCAACAACAAATGTTCTCTGGTTTGCGGCATAACGCCATCTGTAGCTGCAACAACTAATATTGCTCCATCCATTTGTGCAGCTCCAGTTATCATGTTCTTAATGTAATCAGCGTGACCTGGACAATCTGTATGCCCATAATGCCGGGCCTCTGTTTGGTATTCGACGTGAGCAACATTAATTGTGATACCTCTTGCTTTTTCTTCCGGTGCATTATCAATGTCTGAGTACTTCTTAATTGCGGCAAGTTTCTTTTCGGACAGTACTTTAGTAATAGCTGCTGTTAGAGTCGTCTTGCCATGATCTACATGCCCAATCGTACCTACGTTACAATGTGGTTTTGACCTATCGAATATTTTCTTCTCTGCGTAGAAACGCTGTTGAGTGTACGTCGGAATAATGTATTGTACAATTCTATGCTGGTTACGATAACGCGCAGCTTCGCAACTGAATAATATTTGCTTGAGAGTTCGACGGAGGGCTAAAAGTTATGTTAACCTATAAGATGGCACAAGCATGTCATACAACTAAAATAAATACCTGGAGCTAGTGCTCGGGCTGAAATAAAAGTAGCCATTTGGACACACTAATTAACAATTTGGTACTCTTAAATCAATAGTTAATAGTAGTTTACGTTTCAGATTATTTAATTAAAATATGGCGATGGCGAACGCCGGTAATATATTGTCAGTGTTGCCAATAGAATAGACTTAACCAGACTTAACTAACTTACGACCATTTGCACCGCTTGTACCGAGTGACTTTTAGGGTACGGTTGCGGAATCAAAAAAAGCATACAAGTGTTTAGGCGTTTAGGTTATATTTTGCAATATTAGAGTAGTGTAAATCGATCTCTGTCAGATTGACATAAACGCTGACAATATCATGTAATGACACAATGCATAATTCAACTTTCACTTTTAGGAGTTAACAAGAAAGCAATAGTAAACTAAACTGAGAATTCATTTACGATAAAATAACATACATAAATATATTTAACAAATTTTCTTCACGATATAACCCCAAACATGTTCAATGGGGTAGATACCTGGGTTTCTGGAAGGTCATGGCAAACGCACAACGTTATTTACTTGAAGCCAGCTGTTTACAACTCTAGATGTATCATCTTACCACCCTTCTTACTGACCACCCTTCTCCAATTAGTGTATTTATTTGCGGTTTTTGGGCAACAGTTAAATGCGGCATGTTACTGTCGGTATGTCACCTTGACAATTATTTTGACGTAAAAGTCGAAAATATTTCAAAGTTAAGTTCACAGCGAGACATTTTGAGTCTATGCTTTTTTTAATTCCGCAACCGTACGTTTCATTTGCGCGCTCAAAGCATTTGAGCGCTAATAAGCGTTGCTTAAACCATTCCGTTTGGGTTTGCAAACGCTTACAAAGCTCCAGCTGACGCAATGATATCGTCATATGACGTCATAGTTTTCGCTCACAATTGCTTATTCCATGGAGGTAGGGCATCAAAAGCGTAAGCGCTTATACCCCTAACGGAACATATCAGACGTGTATGAGAAGATCAGCTAATCATAGGGTGCGTTTCGTTTGCGCGCTCACACGCTTTAATCGCTCATGCTTACAAGCGCTATTTTCTGTGGTTTCATTTGGCATTCAGTCGCTTAAACTGTTTTAAGCAAAGGTGTTTCTTTTGACTAGTGTTTGCATAACGAATTCATAACCTTAAAAATGTAACTGCACTAGTGAAATTAATCCATTCACAGCTTCCGCAACTGTTTCCAAAGTGTAACGTTTGTTTATAACATGTGTTTATAACCTGACTATGACCAACTGATATCCTCATACGTTCCATTTGCAACTTAAGCGCTTACGCTTTTGCTGCCTTACCTCGATGGAATAAGCGATCGTGAGCGAAGACTATGACGTCATAGTGACGTTGCTACTTCGTCATCTAGTGCTTTGTGAGCGTTAGCAAAGCCAAAGGGAATGGTTTAAGCACTGCTTATGAGCGCTCAAAGCATGTGAGCGCGCAAACGAAACGCACCCATAGTCAGATTATAAACAAACATTACACTTCAGAAATAGCTGCAGCAGCTATGATTGGATCAATTTCACTACTAAAACACCTTTGCGTATAACGGCTTAAGCGACTAAACGCCAAAGGAAACAACAGAAAACAGCGCTTATAAGCGTGTGAGCGTGCAAACGAAACGCACCCTTAATGTTGAAGCAAATTTAGTATGTTGGGAACACTGAGGAATTGGCAGTACCTGAAAGCAGTGTTGCCAACTATGGTAAGCAGTCTCCCACCAATTAGTGATATAGAAACCACCAGATTTCCACTAAAATCTTCAAAATTACATTGTTTGGCAAATAATAACGATTTTTATTTCCTTTTCATCAGTTTAATAGTTATCCAGTCTTTCAAAGTAGGATCATTGTAGGATCTTTCAACCATACTTAACGAAATTTCTGTGTATACTGTGGTCTTGGTCTTGACATTGTCGAATCTGCAGTGTGCAATATAAGCATAATTTTTAATCTACGTCAAATATGCTTAGCCAAAGATTAAATCCGCAATTAGCAAAAACCGATTAACCGAGTATATTATGTGATACGGTCTGACTGTGACTGTTGTGAATTGTAACTTGTGACCAAAAGTGACATGACATTTGTAAGTTTGTTTGTTATGATACATGACAAACAATTAATTAACGAAAATGCTTACACAAATACGTTTATAAAAATCACTGAAATACATACGAGAAGAAAAAATTCGTCTTTAGAAACTAAAAAAATGAGCTTTAATTTTTATAATGCGAAATAGTTACATGAAGAGAACCACCAAATTCCACGTTTTCCTTTCCTCCGCGAAAGGAGAAAACCTGTCGCTAAACGAAGGTTCCGAACCACCAGATCTAGTGGAGAATCCACCACATTGGCAACACTGCCTGAAAGTTCATTAATTTTGCGGAAATAGGTATTTATAGGTTAGATGTTAGGGGGTCGCCCGGTGACTTAGCGGTAACCTAGCCGACTTCATAAAATCGTGTCGCTCGGCGACCTAGGTTCGAATCCTACCATTAGCCATGGATGTTTGTGCTGTGCCAGGACAAGGCCACGTTTATACCGAACGCGCTTTGCTTAGCGTTTCACGTATACTCACAGTGTAAAGAAAAACGCTAAGTAAAGCACATGAGAGTAGGTGTTTATATCGACGAGGTGCTGAAACGCGTTTCGGCCAACACCTGACAGTTATTGAAACATGAAGAAATTAACACGCAGGTTGTTACTATTGGAAAACACTACCTCAAAAATTAAAACATTAAAGAGACGGCCTAGAAAATGGATACATGCATTTAATGAGAGAAGAACTACATTATTTATAGTTTTTATGGCCACATTATAGTTTTTATGGCCGGCATCCTTTGGATTCCAGATTGGTTCCCGTATATATACTGAACTAATCAGTTATTCTTCCATATTTTTATAAAAGTACTTTTCGTAAACAAAGCGTTCAACTTCTACCAGGCGGAAAAAACGAACACTGTCCGTTAACTGGCGCTTCACTTAGTTTACTGCTAAGCATAGTACAGCGTGAAAAGCGCGCGGTATGAACGTTTACGGCCTAAACAGTACGACGGTTAACATCGCTTTACCGCCTAGCGTGCAGTAAGACGCAAAGCGCAAAGCAAAGCACGTTCGGTATAAACGTGGCCTTAGACCTCAGCCTTATCACACTATGTGACTGGCAAAATGAGCCTTAGTAGCTCGGCCAGAGATGGCGGGTACTGCGCAAAGCAAAGCAGACCAGAGTTGATGTTTACTGTGGGGATGAAAACTGTTTAACAGATTATTATTATTATTATTCGAGACCTGGAAATATTGGCCCCTTTACGTAAGCAGCACTGAATCTTTTGAGATAATTATTGAATACATTAATTAACGTTTCAGGTCTGATATTTGCACTTGCCTGTTCAATTGCGTGCTGTAATTCTTCAAAATTGTTAATATGTTTATGGAATGCCACATTTTTTAAATGTGGAAATAAAAAGAAGTCCAGAGTTGTCAAATTGGGTGAACTACTAAGTCACCAACCAGCACTGATTAAACATCCTGGGAAAAACTCTAAATAATTTATTGTAGTTCGTGCTGTGTGGGCAGTGGCGGAATCTTGTTGAAAATAGCCATGTGTTAATTCAATGTCATCTAACTGGTTTATAAATGGTTATAACATTCGGCAGTAATGACTTTTGAAATAAATTTTTTAAAGATTCTTTTCATTTAGAGTTTTCATGTCATGCATTTTAAAGTTATTAGTGACCTTGATTAAAATGGGAAACACCTTTAATTATCTCTTCAAGAAAGAAAAATCAGTGCAACTAATTTGACACTGCACAAAAGGAAAAACTGAAATCAAAGACGTATTTTTGCTCCATTATTATTTCTATTATCATCCGCTATTAATAGAAATAAACTTTTTAAAAGGTACATATATTGAATTAAATAATGTTATTCTTTTACAGCAGTGAAGAACTACTTAATAATAATTTGGAAGACGAAGTGCCAGAAGGTCACAAAACCTAGCACTTTTCCAAATTATTTTAAATTAGTCACAAATATCATGGATAACCCGTTAATTTTTTTTTAACTACTTAATACTTATCAAGAAAGTCTACCGTTAATTAGCGAGGCGAATAATTTCAAAAAGAACTTCACAGCAAAAATTATTACATCTATTAAAGAATGAGACAGTTGCATGGTTTTCGCACCCCCAGCGTTTCCTCTTGATTCGGATCCAGATGAACCAACAAGTGCTATAAAAAAGCGTGCTGTTAGACATGTTAAAACTGGTTAGAAATAAATAGGTATTAAAGGAAAAAAACATATAAAATATAATTACGTGTATCACGTAAGTTCTACAATAAGAAAATACATATAAATACATATACAGTGATCGCCAGATAAGTCGGGCCATATGGGAAATTTTTTTATTATTGATTTCTCAGAAAAACTTATTCTTTATGAAAGTCCCTACATCTTCCCAAACTCAACATACACTTATCAAAATTTGACTGTTGTCGTATAGCGAGAAGATCAAAATATTTGAAATCGACATAAGAGTAAAGTACCTTTATTTTTCAAAATACGCGGAAATATTATTTGAAAAAGTTATTAAGAATTGTTCTGAGATCTTAAATATGAAATCTCGGCTGTCTAGGATGAAAAAAAGAATTTTGGACAAAAAGTTGAAAATTTATGGTATGAATGTTATTGATCATAATTTCTAGTTGCTAGAAGAGCGAGAAACAAATTCAAGAGTATATTAATATCACACCTGAAGAAAAGTGCATCTTTACACTTTCAACGTTCTACGATACGATAGTTGATACGAGAAAAATTAAAAAATATGGAATATTTCTTTTTTCATCGTAAGCTACCACGACTTCATATTTGAGATCTCATAACATTTCTGAATAACTTTTCCAAATAATATTTTCGCGTATTTTGAAAAATAAAGGCACTTTTCTCTTATGTCGATTTCAAATATTTTGATCTCCTCGGTATATGACAACAGGTATTCAAATTCTGATAAGCGCATGTTAAGTTTGGGAAGATGCAGGGACTTTCATAAAGAATAAATTTTTCTGAGAAATCAATAATAAAAAAATTCCCATATACTTATCTGGCGAACACTGTATACACTGTGTCCACATTTCGATGCTCACTATTGGTATCTCGCTTATTAGAAGACATAGAGCAACGGTTAAATGGGGAATGTTTTGCAGAATTCAATACTCGTGACAGATCTCATTTCAAATTCACCATAACTTATTTAAATTTTAAGATAATTTAAAAAAACCAAAATTTGCCAATTTCAATGTTCCTCAATAACTCGATAACACCTAAACTGATTTCTTCTAAAGCTTTACAATGTTCAGACACTTTTTCAAGACAAAGCTTTTGATATAAACAGAAACCCCCGATTGTCATTTGTTTTCAAGTTATTAGTGCTAACTTTTGTTTTTCATATGGCAGCCATATTGAATTTTTGCTTAGTTAGATAGTCTTTAAAAAGAGATTTTCAACGATGTATAACGTACCCGAAAAAATTTTATTTATAGGAGAGATATTAACAAAAATATAAATTAATTTCTAATATGAAATTAGTGGGCTCTAAAATTAAGCAACAATAAGAAATGAAAGATTAAAGATATGCTAAGTAATACTGAAAACGAAATACGAAACGATAAGAAAAGTCATAAAAGTAAAAAGTAAATAAGGAGTACTAAAAGCTCAGATTTACAAAGAAACTGTTCAATATGATGACCATTCTGTTCCATACACTTTTGGCATTTTATTCTAACAGAATTACGAACTCTACGTAGTGTGTTTCCGTTTAATGATCTTAGTACATCCACCATAAATAAAAGTCAAGGGGGGTAAGATCGGGTTATCTCGCAGGCCATTCATTCCACTGTCCATTATTTGAAAGCATCCTCTCATTAAAGATTTCTCTCAAGAAATGTTTTACGTCACGAGTATTATGGGCCGGGCACCCATCTTGCTGGAACCAAATGTTTAGCATGTTCTCAGTTTAATAATTTCTCTCAAAGCAGGTATTATCTCGTTTTGTTAGTAGCTCCACATATCTGTTACCAGTTTAAACTGTAATCAAATATGAAAGGACCTAGTAAGTCATTATCTAAAATGAAACTAAACTCAAAAACAAAAAAAATATATAAACAAAATTGCATACCAATTAAACCGCACCAGACATTAAAACCAAATCAAACTTGAAATTTTTAATTTACCAAATGTGGATTTTCAGTAGACCAATGATAATTATGCCTATTGAATACTCCGAAATTGGTAAATCGTGTTTCATCTGTCCAGGGTATTTTCCTAGGAAATTTAGGATCATCTTCACATTTTCGTAGGTCCCACCTACTAAACTGTAATCTTCATTGATAATCATTATCGTTTAAACCTTGTATAATTAATTGTTGTAAAGGTGGTATTTGGTTTTCTTCAAGGTTTTGTGAACAGACGATTTTGGAATTCCAGTTTCACGAGCATTATTTTACAGTATTACTTAGCATTTCTTTAAGCTTTCATTCCTTATTGTTGTTTAATTTCATAGCCTACTAATTTCAGATTAGAAATTAATTCATGTTTTTGTTAATATCTCCCCTACAAATAAAAATTTTTCGGGTATGTTATACATCGTTGAAAAGCTCTTTTTAAAGACTATCTAACTAAGCAAAAATCCAATATGGCTGCCATATGAAAAACAAAAGTTAGCACTAATAACTTGAAAACAAATGACAATCGGGGGTTTCTGTTTATATCAAAATCTTTGTCTTAAAAAAGTGTCTGAACATTGTAAAACTTTCGAAGAGATCACATTAGGTGTTATCGAGTTATTGAGGAATATTGAAATTGGCAAATTTTGGTTTTTTAAAATTACCTTAAAATTTAAAAAAGTTATGGTGAATTTGAAATGAGATCTGTCACGAGTATTGAATTCTGCAAAACATTCCCCATTTAACCGTTGCTCTATGTTTTCTAATAACCGAGATACCAATGGTGAGCATCGAAATGTGGACACGGTGTATAGAAATGAAAAAGAACAAATATTAAATAAAGTTAATTAAATTAAATTTTTAACGTAAACGAAAGCTCCTTTAACTCTTTCTTGCCCAATTAAATGCCCATGTTTTGCGCTAACAAAACAATGAGAATTTGGTCCCGGGGATAAGTATGTGATATAAAAAAGGTAATAAAAGTAAAGATAAGCATCGTTTTAAGTGCAATATTGTTAAAATTAAACATAGAAACACTTACTTTGCCAACCTGTTGGACGAGAAGAAAACCCTCGACTTAACCAATAAATTATGTTATTGGGATTCAATTGATTAGAACGATTATCGTTAGCGCTTTGATCCATTTCTATTCCACCAAAGGATCCAGATGAACCAACACGCGCTATAAAAAAGCGTGCTGTTAGACATGTTAAAACTGGTTAGAAATAAATAGGTATTAAGGAAAAAAACTTAAACATAAAATATAATTACGTGTATCACGTAAGTTCTACAATAAGGAAATACATATAAGTAGAAATGAAAAAGAACGAATGTTAAATAAAATTATTAAAATTAAATAAATATAACTCTTTCTTGCCCAATTAAATGCTGGTGTTTTACGCTAACAAAACAATGAGAATTCGGCCCCGGGGATAAGTATGTAATACAAAAAAGGCAATAAAAGTAAAGACAAGCGTTGTTTTAAATAGCAAAAAAGGCCAACAAAATCAAAACATTTTAACGTAGGAGTCCAAAATTATAAGCTTACGGTAAAAACTGATAACTGATAATGAAATGATACATGATTCATAGAAATAATTAATTAATAGATTAAATTCAAACTTAAAATAAGTAGTATAATATTTGCATGCAATATTGTTAAAATTAAACATAGAAACACTTACTTTGCCAATCTGTTGGACGAGAAGAAAACCCTCGACTTAACCAATAAATTATATTATTGGGATTCAATTGATTAGAACGATTATCGTTAGCGCTTGGATCCATTTCTATTCTACGACATAAAGCGACAAGCATTGAATAGTGAAATAAATTAATGAATGCCAATGACTTACCAATTTTTCTTTTGTTGCGAGATAAAAATAACACATCAACTATCAAAGTTCATCGAACAATGTAAACAGGAGTCGCTTCGTCGGCTTCGTAGCATTTATAGGCGTATTTTATTAATGGGGATTCCCCTATGGGAAGCCCAATCTTGAGAAAGGAAGCCCCTTTCTTTCTCAAAAATTGTTTTTCATTGGAGCATACGTGTATATGTACTTTCACTTATTTAAACGAAATGTAATACCTTTGTTACATTTCTATAAAAAATATATATTTTTTTGCAGAACTTTTGCTTTTTTCTCATATTTTTGTTGTGAATTGTTAGAGAAATGTCAATTCAAGTTCTCGAAAGGTTCCTGCAAGCGCTTCTTACCTTCGTCTTTATGGTAAATGTACCAATGCCTGACATTACTCCACTAGCTGAGAGTTTTTAAGTATTTACCCATGTAATTTCTAAATTTTAACAATCTTTTAAAATCACTTTCTGTATTATTTGTAATGTGAATGTACGTACCTAAACACATTTAATTCTAAATGCTATGGAAAATTAACTTCAAAATAATTAAATAATCTGTACCTACCCTATAGAGAGTCTGACCAGTCTGACAATGTGGGCTGCTATAAGTTACTCTAGTTCTCTAGCCAATGCTTACCGGATATGTTAATGTAGGTATAGAGTCATTTAATGAGGCATGAAAATTTTAATTCACATACATGTAATTCTTTTATTAAAATCAAGTATAATTATTTGATTTAATTTTTTTTTTGTAATGTTACTGGAACAAGAAAAATTTCGGAGTCTCAGTGTCTGGCAGAGTCAGGTATTGGAACAGCAAATCAAAATGGCGATTTTCTACAAGCTGACTTTAAGTAGTTAAGAAGATTTCTCTACCGAGAAAAATTAATAATAGAGGGAAATTTATGTTAAAGGAAATGAAACATTTCTAATAGCGTTTTCGATTGACTAGAGCATTTTCAGAGTATTTTCATCTTATTTTAACTTCATGTTAAGGGATGGGTGCTTTAGAGTACTCAATTGAAAAGGTTGTAAGATTTGAAAAAACCAAGTAAGTATCCAAAGGCTGTTTTCTTTTTATGCAATGCTCATTCATAAAGTTCGTAACATAAAGAAAATTTTAGTGATTTTTGAGAAAAGATTTTACTAGGAACAGTTCATGTATCAATAAAAAAAAAGATCATTTTTGTACTATATGTCGATCGTATAAATCTGAATTAAGAAAATATACGACGAAATGACGTGGCATGACAAAAGCCGCAAGGCTGTTTTTCGAAAGTTAGAAGAAAATAGTTACATAAAAGGTCTTTGACTTATCGATCGATCGATCAGCATATAGTAAAAGAATGAACTGTAGTTGATCATTTAAAATTTGGCAGAAATTTGGAAAATAGAATTTTAAAAATGAAAAATTGCAATAGTTCGAAAAACATAAAATTCTTTCTTGTAGAACTGATGCAGTCAGACAAAATTAATTGTAACCATTAACCTACAGTGGCTAAATACAATATTTTACTGAAAATTATTAACGCAAATCTCTCTTTTTTTAGAATTTTTCTGTGTCTTAAAAATTAAGACATTTTCAGAATTTCTGGAGACACAAATCTAGTCTCATTCTTTAATTTGTATACAGGGTGCTGCATTGATGAAAGCAACATAGGTAATCTCATGTTAATTTAGAAATGTTCAAATATTGGCTCCCCTAATTATTTTACAGCAAAATTCCATTTAGATTTTTTAAAGTACTCTTCAAGATGAATCTGTATGTGCAGTTTGAGAGTTTTTCATTTGCTCAATTTCAAAATATTTTAAAAAGATTCAGTAACCAAATTCAATTTATATCAAACTATCAGCACGGCTTTGGCCCGTGAATGTTAAAATGAAGTAAAGCAACTTACAAAATTTGACAGAAGTAAAGCCAGGTTACTTTGATGTTTTCCAGTCATTTATTTTAACATTCACTGTATATTGAGTAAACCACCAACTTCAAAATACTACCTTAAGTACAATGTTCTCCTACAGAAAACGGGAATTTCGCTTTAAAAGACAGGTTCTTGTTATACATATTACGCTTTTAGTAAAGAAGCATAATATACATATACAGGGTGGTCCCGAAATAACGTGCCAAAAAGAAATTATAAGTTATAGGAGATGATATACAAAAAAAATTTCTAATAAAAGTTTTTCGTTTTTGAGAAATAATAAATAATTGAAAATTTGTAGAAAATTTGCTGTATGTTAATGAGTTTAGATGTTACAGGTACCGTTGCTAAAAAAATGCAAATATTGTTGCCATATAACCAGAATTACCTTTTCAATCCGATTAACATTAGCGTACAGCAAATTTTCAACAAATTTTCAATTAGTTTTATCTCAAAAACGAAAAGACTTTTATAAGAAAAAATTTTTGTATATGAGTTTTACTCATCATCTTCTATAACTGATTTCTTTTTGGCACCATATTTCGGGACCACCCTGTATAATGTGGGCAGTTAACTTATACCCAAAAATATTACCTACTTGCAAGAATTGCCAAAGTCAATGTTCTTGAATAGTATGCGTCGTATGTACAATCGCAATAATTAATCATGACGCTTACGGAAAGCTTACAGGACATCCTATACTTCTCCTTAGAAAATATGAACCTCGAATGCATCCAAATCTTACTGCTTAAAAGTGAATCCGGGATGTCGTAAATTATTTTTTGTTTAGAAACCACAAATAAAAAGTCTACGATGAGTTTTTATATAAAGGTTATGTCATTACTAATTATTGTGACTGTACATGTACTTTGAGAATTTTTGCAAGTAAATATTTGGGTATAAGTTAACTGAGATGCAACTTCGCACATATCAGTCATTTTTGCTCACCCTGTACATACATACCTACGCATTTCCACTGAACATTTATCTATGTACTTACCTCTTTTCTTTTCTCCAGCCTTATTTGTAATCATCCAAGATTTTATATGTAGTTCGAGCTCATGGTTTTAGAAAAAGGAGATGTCCTACTCTTTTGTATTTGCTTTTCTTTCTTAAGCCTGTTTTACCCTTACACTGTGTAAATTCTATTACGAGAAATTAGTATAAAAAAATGTTAATAAAAAATGTCACATTTCTTATTGTCTGAGTATATCTGTTGTTTTGACTAATGATTCAAATTCAGAAATATGCTGTACAGTAAAGTGTAAAAGTAGAAAAAAAGTGTAGATACCCAAGAAAGACATTTATTTTAACTCTTTAAACTTGATCGCATTTACAAATGAATTCTATTATCATTTCATTTCATTTCAATATTTTTAGGTACTAATTAGCACAATCATTATATATATAATTAATTTACGTCAAGATACTTAGATACAATATCACAGTATTTTGATAGAGATAAATAAATACGATAGTACATTGCGAAAGAGAAAACCTAGAATGCTTTCACAATTAAACTTGATCATAATTTCTTATATTTTTTTATTGTTTCAGTAATTGAATTATTTCTTACACACAGGACTAAAATAGTTATGACATAGCAGATGTTGTACATCTTTGAAGTGTTATTAATATTTAAATTATATATAGTTTCATAGATAGGCGTAACACAGATCGAAAGCCAATTTACAATACAAAAAAAGAATGAGTCAGTTTTTTTGTCCGCAAGTTTACAACTAAATATCAGTAAAAAGTCATAGTTACAGGTCCTATTCCGTACTGTTTTTGATAACATAATTTTTCTGTTTTACACTATCCTAAAACTTGATATTTTTTGTGTCATTTTCTATGATAATCTAAAACAGGCTTTAAATCACTGAATCAAAAACTGGAATGTCATTAACGTCTTGCATTTTAATAAGTTTGACATTTTCTTTTGTTTAATATCAAATTAACCGATTTTCGGTTAGCCTATTGGTATAATCCAAAATCGGTTTTTCGAATATCCGAATAGCCGGTTTTTGGATATTCAAATAGTCGGTTTTAACTATTATTTGGATAACCGGTTATATCCGAAACCGGTTTTTAATAAACCCGATTATCCGGTTGCAATTTTTTCCAGTTTTTGCCAGCACTACTTAAAAGTTCTACAGTTAATTAGCGATGTGAATCAATTAATTATTTATAGAAAGGATTTCATAACAAAAATAATTATTACATCCATTAAAGAATAATACAAGCGGATGGTTTCGATCCCCCTCCGGTTCCTCCTGATTTGGACCCACCTGAACCGACAACTTCTATAAAAAAAAGTTAGGTATTGTTAAAACTGTGGCTAGATATAGGTATAAAATACACGTATCTCTATAAATAAGAATTGAATTGATAATAATCTATTTTACGGTCAGTTTGCCAAACTTTCTGGTTGGTGCAAGTAAAGAAATTACGTTTCCTTGTGCAAATTTGCATGCACAAGTAAATTTGCGCAAATTGCATGAGCATGAAAACAGACCTTTAGTTCAGCAATAAGTAAGAAATGAAAAAGAAAGAGTATTAAATAACACACCAGATAAATACTTTTAACATAAACAAAAGTTCATTTAATTTTACTCTAATTTTCTCCTGAAGTAAAGAATTCGGTCCTAGAGATCGGTAATACGAAAGGGGATAGGTAATACAACAGAAAGTTAATAAAAATAAAAACGAAATTTCATAGCATAGAAATAAATAGATACTTTTAAATAGCACAGAATTTGTGCCATAATTAAAAACATTTTAGCAGTCGAAAATTAAAAGTTTATAATGAAAACTGATAACTGTAAAATTAAATGACCTCCAACATAATAAAGAAATGAGTTCAAAATAATAAGTACATAATAACAATATTTGCCTGCAGGATCATTAATATTAAACATAAAAAGACTTACGTTGCCAGTCTGATGGGCGAGAAGAAAAACCTCGACTTGTCCAATAAGTTGTATTATTGGGATTCATTTGATTAGAGCGATTGTTATCACTTTGCCAATTTGATGGGGGAGAAGAAACACCTCGACTTGTCCAATAAGCTGTATTATTGGGATTCATTTGATTAGAGCGATTGTTATTAGCGCTTCGATCCATTTGTGTTCTACATCATAAGGCGAAGGGTATTTAGCAATCCAAAAACTGTTTATGAATATTGAAATCAATTAATCGATGCGAAGGACTTACCAATTTTTCTCTCGTTGCGAGATAAAAATAACACATCACCGATCAAAGTTAACCGAACAATGTAAACAGAAGGCTCCTCGTGGTATTTATAGGCCATTCTTTATTAAAACATAGGGGAATCCCCTTTCTTTCTCAAAAGTTGTTCTTCCTTTGAGGATATGCATACGTACTTTCACTTATTTTAAACGAAATTTTATACATTTGTTACATTTCTACAAAAGAAGGAAATTAGAATTTGTGTTTTTCTTCTCATTTTTTTATTGTGAATTGTTTGAAAAATTCAATTCAAATTTTTAAAGGGTTTTACCCTTGTTTAACCGGAGCGACGGTATAGGAGCCTTAAGGGATGTTTTAAAATAAAAGAATTTCGTGTTAATTGAATAATGATTTATTAAAGAGGAAAATATACAACTTATTCAAATTCGTTGAAAATATAATGGTGAGTGCATCAAGGGATGAAACGTTCGTCTACTCCTAAAAAAATAAACAGGCAATGATAAAATGCAGTGTTTATGTTCATCTAATAATTCACTTTACTTTTTTTTAAGGCTGTTTTACATTATAACATTTTTTGGTACAAAGTGAGAGAGATAAGCTACCACAGTGAATTCTGATTGGTTGAATTGGTACTTGTCACTCACTTAGTAACAGATTTTAGTTAGAAAATTTTATAGTGTAAAACGGCCATTATACATACCGTTAGGATATGATCGTTGCTATATGATATGCGAAAGCGGGGAAGTCCTGCGTTACGAGATAGACCACATACGGGTGAACGGGGATTACCCGAGAAGAACGACTATGCTGTACCTTCGCTGTAACCTTCAGTACAAGTTAAAAGCATTTCATAAAAAATCTTTGGCTGGTATAAATCAGAGGATATTCTTCTCATCAAATTTCCAGTGGAACTGCGTATTTATTAAATTTATCTACTGATCTCTTTTCTTATCTCCAGCCTTATTTGTAATCATCCAAGATTTTATATCTACTTCGAGATTATGGTTTTAGAAAAAAGAGTCGTCTCCTACTCTTTTGCATTTGATTTTCATTCTTAACTCAGTTTTATTTACATTACACTATGTAATTTCTGTTACGAAAATATAATATCGCTATTTCCATAAGTGACCATAGGGTTAAAAAGATGAGGAATTTAACAGGTTGTTTCCAAACCCCATTAAATATATTAAAATGACAATCATTTTAAGGCCCTGGTTTGAACCGCTTCCCCCTCTTCTTTAACATCCCTTTCATGATGGACCATAATTGCTCAATAGCCTAGAGTCCTGGACTGTTCAATAGCTTCTAGATTGTTTCAGTGGCGCCTCACTTTTCAAATTGCAATTGCATATCGCTTACGAAATCAGGAATTTCTTCGGAAACTTTGCTTTCAGTTTCACCTCATAGTCCTCTGGATAATCTTGACATAGAAGCGGGCACCATTCTTGATCACCGATGTAACTGAAGTTTGTGAAGCAGTGCGTTTGATCATCCATCACCAGACACTTGTGTTGCGTCTGTAAGTTTTCGTACAGCTTCTGGAAGCAGGTTTGTGCAAATTTGTTTTGTTTTGCGTCATTATCTGAAGCCTCAATACCTTTAAGACCAACTCTAGCTTTTGCTTTCTGCGTAAAGGTTTGCGATATTTGTACCTTCCTGGCCAGATGGTGCAACGAAATCCTGGGATTGCCTGCAAAAAGCTGCAGTACCTTCTGATTTTTTTCGGTTGGTCGTTTCATGCTCGCCTTAACGTCTGGGCTTCCTCTCAATAATGAAGTTTTCTCTGAATTTTTTAGTGCACGGGAGATCTTGGAATTGGGAAAGTTTAACGTCCAAATCAGCTGGCTGGTGGTTAAGAGTGGATTGGGGAAGTGAACATGCAGAATTAATTTCTGGCGTTCCATTTCGGAAGAAAACATTTTTACTGTTGCCAAATAAGCACAAACAAATATAACTTTCTCCTTGTTGAAATTTTGATTGCTTTCTTTACTTTATTTGAAGATTCTTTGTGATATTGTTTATTTTCTTTGTTAGTATCTTCTTTTAGGCTTTGTTTGCTATGTTTCACCGCCTTTGCTCTCCCAGTATATAAAATACTTTTAAAAATTAAGAGTAGTAATAAGTAAAATGAGACGTCCTTGGCGCACTGGTACAATGCACCCTCTGCCCACTCGATTGCTACGCCACTGATTTAGATATTATATGTGCATACTTTATTTAGTTGTTCTTTCCAATTGAAAGAATGTAAATGAATTCTCCTAAGCTAAGGGAAGCCCCTTGCTTTCTCAAAGCTTGGGCTTCCCATAGGGGAATCCCCTTTAAAATATGTCTATAAAGGCTACGAAACGACTCCTGTTTATGTTTACATTGTTCGATAACCTCTTAATGTTGATGTGTTGTTTTTATCTCGCAACGAGAGAAAAATTGGTAGGTCCTTCGAATTGATTTGACTTTTTTGCTATTTAAAACGATGCAGTGTCTTTACTTTTGTTTTTTTTTGTGTTACATATCCCCAGAGCCGAATTCTCATTGTTTTGTTAGCGTAAAACACCAGGGCTTAATTCGGCAAGATAAAGTTAATGGACTTTTGTTTGCGTTAAAAATATTTATGTGTTTTATGTTATTTAATATTCGTTCTTTTTCATTTTCTTACTACAGAACTTATGTGAAACACGTATGTTTTATGTATATTTTTCCTTTATATATTTATGTCTCACCATAGTTTTAACAACGACTAAGAACACACTTTTTTTATACAGGGTGAGTAGTATATAAAGCGCCGGAGCTGGCTCGCGAAGCAGTTCATGGTCATATTTAGATAAAAATGACTTGATTTTATATAATTTATCTATAATTTATCCATTTAACAAAAAATCATAAAAAAGACCATTTTAACACGTGAACGCCTAAAATAACCCACTAAAATCGTCAGTTCATTGGGAAAAACTCTATATTTTAAAGTTCAACCATAATTCAGGTGAGTACAGCTGTACTACCCATGATAAAAAATAATTTAGAAAAAATAGTAGTCTAATATACGTCGGTTCTGGACCACCAAATTGTGAACCACCATATTTAGCTTTATTTTCCTCTTTTTTGGAGGTCAAAACTACTTATAGTGCTTAACAATTTAACAGTCCATAAACGGTATAAAAATTTGGGTAAAACCTCATTAATTTCCCTTGAAAATGTATAAAAATGATTATATTTGTAAACATTTATACCAAATTTTATCCATAAATTTAGTTACAATTTGGATTGTTCACAAGTTAAAATTCCATAAAAAACTGAATTTATTTAATCGCCATCAAATTGCAAATATAAATAGTTACATTTTATCATTTCTCTGTTAATTTAGCATAATTATCTTATAAAAAATTATTACCATATCACATCGTTCACACCCCATAATTACAGAAAAAAATTATAAAAAATTGATTTATCATATTGTGAACTTCTAAACCAGCAAATTAAAAGAAACTTGTAATTATATATCTAATTATGTTTGTAATTTTAATTGTTAAAATAAATAACGTAGAAAGGAATATAACAACAAAATGTAAGAATGAATTTTATTTTATTTTTATTTTTTGAAACATTATGAATAGGTATTATAAGTATTATTATTATCCAAAATATAATATATAATATATAATAATATAAAATTTTCAACCCCGAAAAGTGCCCTCTTTCCGGAATCTCCAATCTAATTCGCCTCAATTCCAAAAATTTTGGAGATTTTTTTGCAAGGTCAATATAGATTGGGAATTACGAGGAATTGTCAGTTTTCAGAGCCGGGAATTTTTGAAAAAATGGGCACTTTTTGAAAATTTTTGGAATTGAGGCGAATTAGATTGGAGATTCCGGAAAGAGGGCACTTTTCTTTATCCTGAGGAAGAAGACGACTCCGCTGTAACTGGTGAAGAGCGGGGTACAATTAAATTGGGATGCCTGCGAAAAATATAACAGCTTGTATAAAAATATTTTAAATTATAATCACAAATTTCATGAAAAAAAAAAAAATTGTACAACACTAAAATTTAATAGCAATAATGTTTAACAAACCATTACTTAGTAGACTCTTTAAATATTTTATTACCTAAAAATTAACATTTATTTTATTTAAAAATTATTTTTTATGATCTGTTAAACTCTTATAAAATTATAACTGATATAAAAATGATTAGATACATTTTCTGTTATTTTTCTTACCCTGTGGCCTCGAGGAAATCTCCTTTCATAACGTTGCTTGGAAATCTTAATTTATAGGAGAGGATTCCATCTGCTAGATACAAGATATCGCCTGACGTGGTTTCGGATATTGTACAAATTTCTTTATACAATAATCTATCTAATGGTTTACATTTAGAGTTAACCACTATCACGGTATCCAATACTGCGATCCATCCTTCTTCATCTTGAAGCGGTGTATTATCAAGTGATATAAATACGCCTTTAAACACTGCCATTTTGCCACTTCGCCTTAGTCTGACCATCGTGCAGCTAAAATATATACGAATTACCTATAAAATATCTAATAAAAAGCATCAACAAAAAGAATAGACCTTATTTTTTGAATGTTTTGTGCGAACAAGCACTGAACGCCGAACCACTGAACAAAAAATGACAATATAAAACAATACACACTGATACACACAAACAACAACAAACCAACACGTGTATCTATAATAGTTACCTACTGTATGAAGAACAAAAATGATAAGTATTCTACTATTAAACGATAGATGGCATGATTATTTCAAAACGTGTTGAACACAAATGGAACGATTAAATTTCAAAATAATCATTAAAAATTTGTTGTTAAATATATAGGAGTATTATTTAATATTTTAATATTCAAATAAAATTTTAATTTCTCTTTCGAATGTTAAGACTTTCGTTATAGATATATATTATACCTAATTATTTGAAATACAATAATAATTTTTTGTCCCTTGAATATTACTTTTTATTTTATTAATATAAATGACTATTACAATTAAAAAAGGTTCATCAATAATTTTACAAGATAAATCAAAAATCGTTGAAGGAGGTGAAATAAAGGGAGGATATAGGAGGATATATAGGATATGTTGATGTAATAGATGATAAAATAAAAGGTAAGTCATTAACATTAGAAATTCCTGGTCAACCACCAATTCCTTTAAAGAAAACTTTATCTCAGAAGGATAAAGACACAATAGAAAAAAATATTAGAGTACTTATGAATATGAATAACAGAGAGGATTCAGATTGTGATGATGCTTTGATAAAGATAAACAAAATAAAAATGTTAATCCAACAGATGAAATTAAAAAGCTATTAAATATACAAGATCCTAGATTATTTGAAACAAAATCATAAACGTTTTGTCTCCGACGTTAAATAACAAACATATAAAAATAATAAACACCACCACCCACAATTTACATCATGAAATTTATAATTATTATGAGTTACTATATAACTTTTTGGAATTATAAATTTTTCTGGTAATGAATTACCAAATGAATCAAAGAAATTCACTAATTTATTAGTATTATCTATTACATAGCAATCCAATGTGTACCACCAGTATTCCAATCTAAATTAAAAATATTATACTTATTTAAATGATCTATTCCGTATGTTAGCACTTTATTTGAACTTATGTTTATTTCCACGTTTGTAATTAATTTAAAAATATTTTCCAAGTCAATATTTGATAATACTATCTTATTATCATTCTTACATTTATTAATTAAATAATTCAAAATAATATTATGTGAATCTTTGACGTTTGTATTCTTCATTTATAATACCTTGAATAGTTGCTGAATATAATTATTGTTGTCAATTATATCTGTTTTCTTAGCATCATCTGCTCCAGCATTTTTATATATAATAATAATAATAATAATAATACGTCTTTATTTTTGTTGGCGGAGTTCAGCTGAAGCTGCAACCAACCTCAGAAAAAATAGTATAACAAATATCATCAAGAATACATGTCTTAAATAATAATGAAAATAAAAACAAAAACAATCCAGTACGGAAATACATTTATATCAATGGGCAATCACTGTTGTACACTAAAGAGCTGATTTCGATAAGCTTTTTTAAAAATAGTCAACGTCGACATACGAAGATCGTGGGATATTTTATTATAAATTATTGAAGAATTCGAAGAGGGCAGTATTGTGCATAGGGATATGTAATCCACTAGTACGTCTTAAACTTAAATCATGTAGCCTGTATCTAGGTATTAGTAAAACACTAAGATAAGAAGGACATGAAGTTACAAAAATTTTATGAATTAAACAGGCCATATGAAGCAATCTTCTATTTCGCATATTTAGCCATTTAGCCTCCTTTAATTTATAAGATACATGATCCCTTCCCCTCAATCCATAAACGAACCGAAGGCACGAGTTTTGGATTTTTTGAATTCTTGCATTAGATAGAGCATCCAAACAGGGGCCATAGACAGTATCACAGTAATTGAAGCAAGATAGAACTAGCACATCACATAATTGAATTTTCAGATTAGTAGTAAGAAAATGTCTATTCATGTATAAACGCTTTAAAGTTGAATATGATTTTTGAATCAATTTTAAATCTTAAATCATTATCAAAGAAAACGCCTAAGTTTTTTATAGATTCACTGAAAGTCAATTGAACATTATTAACTGTGATTTTCAAACTGTCTATGGCCCTTTGCCGATCTTTAGACCCACCAAAAACAGTTGCCGTTGATTTTATTGGATTAATATGCAACGAGTGAGAAACAGAAATTTGACATAGTTGTTCAATATCTTCATTAATCAAATCAGAAGCAATGTGTAAATCTGATGCTTTAAAGCTATAATATAGTTGAGTGTCATCAGCATAAAAGTGAACGTTACAATTTTTAACTTTAGTATAAAAATCTGCAGTGTAAAGGGAATATAAAAGGGGACCAAAAATAGAGCCCTGAGGAGCTCCCAATTCAACAGCCTCAAAATTTGAGTGTATGCCATTCACAGTGACGGCCTGCAATCTGTTACTTAAATAAGACGAAATAAACTTTATAGCCGAATCACTAAAACCAAAATAATGTAATTTCGCGCACAACATTTTATGATTAATAGTGTCAAACGCTTTCGAATAATCAATAAGAACAAGAACAGTTAAATCACCTTTATCCCAAGCTCTAAGAATATCGCCTGTAACTTTTAGCAAGGCAGTACTAGTACTGTGTCCGGATCTAAAACCCGATTGCGTGGGAGGCAATATATTAACTAAATTAATATATTCCCTAACCTGGTCAACCGCTAGTTTTTCGAGAACTTTCGATAATATGGGCAAAAGTGAGATGGGCCGTAGATCGCTGAAAGATGTCACTTGCTTTACTTTTGCAATCGGCGTCACCAAAGCACGTTTCCACACTTCTGGAAATTCACCACGGATCAAACAAAGATTAATTACATGAGTGATATATCTACTTAAGAATGGTAAACACAACTTAGTCATTTCCATAGAGATACCATCGTAACCACACACGTTTGACTTAATACTAAAAATTCCTTTCTCTACCATGTCTTCAGTAACCGTATGAAACTTAAAAAGCGGATAATGATTGTTACTGCGATTATTTAGATAAAACGATAAGGTATATACTTTATAAATTACATCTGTATTCCTAATATTATTTTTATATTCATCATCAGTATTTCTACCAACTGCTTTCAATCTGTTTTTATATTCTCTAAATGATTTGTAATCACATAATTTTGTTGGAAAACAAATACCATTTTTATTAATTGTATAAAATCCAGTTTTACTATAATTCTTTAAACATTCATTAATTGTTTTATCATCAAGAGTAATATAATTTTCTAAATCATTTAGATAATTTAATCACTTTGTCAGTTGGATTACTGATTGATAAATATAAATTTACATGATCTAGTTGTAAACATGTGTTTGTACCAAAATGAAATTAAAAATATTTATGTGTTTTATGTTATTTAATATTCGTTCTTTTTCATTTTCTTACTGCAGAACTTATGTGAAACACGTATGTTTTATGTATATTTTTCCTTTATATATTTATGTCTCACCATAGTTTTAACAACGTCTAAGAACACACTTTTTTTATACAGAGTGAGTAGTATATAAAGCGCCGGAGCTGGCTCGCGAAGCAGTTCATGGTCATATTTATTTAAAAATGACTTGATTTTATATAATTTATCTATAATTTATCCAATTTTTAACAAAAAATCATAAAAAAGACCATTTTAACACGTGAACGCCTAAAATAACCCACTAAAATCGTCAGTCCATTGTGAAGAACTCTATATTTTAAAGTTTAACCATAATTCAGGTGAGTACAGCTGTACTACCCATGATAAAAAATAATTTAGAAAAAATAGTAGTCTAATATACGTCGGTTCTGGACCACCAAATTGTGAACCACAATATTTAGCTTTATTTTCCTCTTTTTTGGAGGTCAAAACTACTTATAGTGCTTAACAATTTAACAGTCCATAAACGGTACAAAAATTTGGGTAAAACCTCATTAATTTCCCTTGAAAATGTATAAAAATGATTATATTTGTAAACATTTATACTAAATTTTATCCATAAATTTACAGTTACAATTTGGATTGTTCACAAGTTAAAATTCCATAAAAAACTGAATTTATTTAATCGCCATCAAATTGCGAACGAATATAAATAGTTACATTTTATCATTTCTCTGTTAATTTAGCATAATTATCTTACAAAAAATTATTACCATATCACATCGTTCACACCCCATAATTACAGAAAAAAATTATAAAAAATTGATTTATTATATTGTGAACTTCTAAACCAGCAAATTAAAAGAAACTTGTAATTATATATCTAATTATGTTTGTAATTTTAATTGTTAAAATAAATAACGTAGAAAGGAATATAACAACAAAATGTAAGAATTAATTTTATTTTATTTTTATTTTTTGAAACATTATGAATAGGTATTATAAGTATTATTATTATCCAAATTTATCCTGAGGAAGAAGACGATTCCGCTGTAACTGGTGAAGAGTTGGGTACAATTAAATTGGGATGCCTGCGAAAAATATAACAGCTTGTATAAACATATTGTTACGACTTCGGGTTCACAAATTTAAACGTTATTTATTTATTTTAAAACACTTTAATGTCTACGATCATTACACACAATAAAAGTACAATAATATCGAGCTGGACACTTATCTGACAAAATAACACTTAAACGTTATTAAATTCGCTTGCTACACATCGCTTCCTAAATAAGACTGATTTAAAAACCGCGCTCCGGCTCCTCTTTATAGCAGCCAGCGCTGTGCAGCTGTGCAGCTCGGTGCGTGTCTAGAATAGATTAGAATCCTGTCTGCGGCACAGATGGTGCTTCCAGTATATAAAAATATAGTCTACTTCTCATAATGTAACACTGCCCCCTCCTTAATTCTGTTCGTCCCGAGCAGAATATGGAGCCAAACGGTCTATGTGGATCACTTTCATCTTCCCACGGGGTAGCTTCCGTATTCTGTATACCAAGTCATTAATTCTCTTGATTACTTCGTAAGGTCCGTCCCAAGGCGCCTGTAGTTTGGGACATAATCCACGAGTCCTTTTGGGGTTGTACAGCCAGACCTGGTTCCCTGGTTGGAATCCTATTTGATTGGCTCGTCTATCATACCGGGTCTTCATTTTGTCGGTGACCAGATTGATGTTTCGTCGCACATATTGATGAGTGCTCGCCAATCGATTCTCGAAGTCCTGCAGATATTCGTGCAATTCAGACCTTCTAGCTTCTGGAAGTCCAAACTTCAGGTCACATGGCAAACGCATTTCTCCTCCAAACAAAACTCGATACGGCGATTGCTTAGTAGTGTCATGTATTGCGGAACGATATGCCATTAGAAAAATGGGCAAATGTTGATCCCAGTCGCGTTGGTTTGTGGAGACCACTTTTGCTAAATGTCTCTCTAGAGTTCTGTTGAATCGCTCTACCATGCCGTCTGATTGCGGATGTAACGGGGTAGTGTGCGTTTTAAAAATGCCAAGCATCCGGCTCAGTTCTTGAAAGACGCTTCCTTCGAAATTTCTACCTTGGTCGGAATGAAGCTCCATTGGCACCCCAAATCTTGTTATCCAATTCTCTATGAGGGCAGTGGCGACAGTTGTTGCTTCCTGATTAGGCAACGCGTAACCTTCTGGCCATTTAGTGAAGTAATCGGTTACCACCATGATGTACTTATTTCCGCGATCGGTTTCTGGAAACGGGCCGGCTATGTCAATGGCAATCCTCTCGAAGGGTGCACCGACGTTATACAGATGTAGTCTTCCTCGAGTTTTTTCGCAGGTCCAGACACTGCCTTGCAGGTAATACACCTGGCACACCAATTCTCTACATCGGTTCTACATTTCACCCAATAAAACCTTTCTCGGACTTTTGCTAATGTTTTATTGATGCCCAAATGTCCACCTGACGTACCACCATGTATTTTTTCCAAAACTTCGGCAATTCTTACTTTTGGAAGGACTAACTGTTCTTTAATTTCGCTGCCATCAGGTGACTCCCATTCTCTTTTCAGAATTCCATTCTCTAACTTTAGAGAGTCCCATTGTGCCCAGTAGCTTTTGAAAATCGGGCTTTTGTTCGATATTTCGGCCCAAGTTGGTCGTTGTCCTTTTTCCTTCCAAGAGATTATATCCCTTATGTCTTCCTCTTGGCGTTGCTCTTGGCTTATAACTTCCGGTTGCCAATGGTTGTTTGTGACACGTGTTCTTTTGATAGGAATTATTCCTTCTTTGTCCTCCAATTTCAAGCAGTGCCGACAATCTTCAGGACACGGTCTTCTGGATAGTGCATCTGCATTATTATGGATACGACCTGGGCGATGTTCGATTGTAAAATCATACTCCTGCAGTCTTTCTATCCATCTGGCAAGCTGGCCTTCTATATTTTTGAACTGGAGCAACCACTTCAATGCTGCATGGTCTGATCGAAGATGAAACTGTCGACCATAAAGGTATTTGTGAAAATGTTCCAATGTTTTCACCACAGCAAAAAGCTCCTTCCTGGTTACACAATAATTTCTTTCAGCTTTGGATAAAACTTTACTGAAGTAACCGATGACACGTTCTTCCCCGTCCTGCACTTGTGATAACACGCCCCCAATTCCGTGATTGCTCGCATCTGCGTCAATGATGAACTGGCCCTCTAGTTGTGGATAGGACAGTATAGGTGCAGACATTAGAAGATCCTTTAGATTTTCAAAAGCTTCTTGGCAGTCTTCACTCCAAAAGAATGTTGTTTTTCCTTCGGTCAGCGAATGCAGAAGCTTGGCTGTCTTTGCAAAGTCTTTCACAAATCGTCTGTAATATGTGCATAATCCCAGGAAACTTCGCAACTCATGCACATTTTTTGGTGGTGGCCAATCTTTAACGGCTGTAATTTTGTCTGGATCCGTTGCAACTCCTGCTTCTGATATGACGTGTCCAAGATATTTCACTTCCTTTTGGAAGAATTCGCATTTGGCAGGATTCAGTTTTAATTTCGCCTCTTTTATTCTCTGGAAGACGTCTGTTAAGTTTGCAAGATGTTCTTTAAAAGTTCTTCCAACAACAATCACATCGTCCAAGTATACGAGGCAAGTTTTCCAGCTAAGTCCGCGCAATACCAATTCCATGAGTCGTTCAAAAGTAGCTGGGGCGTTGCAAAGACCAAAAGGCATCACTTTGAATTGCCATAAGCCATTTCCAGCAGTAAAGGCCGTCTTTTCCTTGTCTTCGGGATGCATACCAACTTGCCAATAGCCACTTTTCAAGTCTAAGGTCGAAAACCATTTCGCACCGGATAAGGTATCCATTGTGTCATCGATCCTGGGCAAGGGATAACTGTCCTTTTTCGTGACATCATTTAATCGTCTATAGTCCACACAAAAACGCGTGCTGCCATCCTTCTTAGTCATCAGTACAACGGGAGATGCCCATGGACTTTGCGACGGTTCTATAACGTCTTGGTCTTGCATCTTCCTAATTAAATTTTCGGCTTCCTCTCTTTTTGCCAACGGCAGTCGACGCGCGGGTTGTCGAATTGGATTCGAGTCGCCAGTGTTTATTCTGTGATGTACAATGTCTGTCCGGGTTAAGTCATCATCAGTATAAGCAAAGATTCCTTTAAATTTTCGAAACAGCTCTCGTACGTCTTCTGTTTCTTTGGGTTTCAGCAATGTTGATGTACCAGCCAGCAATTTCTCTAGTAGTGGTGGTAGCGTGTCAGACTGATGCCGAGCGGATGCATCGTTCACTTCAATATGGTTTACAGAAACAATTGCTTCACACTTGCCCACTACAGTTCCGCCGGGTATGGTAACTGGGTAACTGTTGACATTTGCAAGACGGATAGGAACTGTTTCTTGAATCTTCACCAGAGTTCCAGCCAGTAAAATTCCCTTCTTGGCGCAGTTAGTTTCAATTGGTTCTATGATCCCAGTAGGATAGCTACCAAGATTGCCTTCCATTTTTGCCAAGATTATCTTGTCGGTTAAGGCGGGAATGTTCACACTTTCTTTCAGTTTTATTCTCAATACGGTATGTGAATTTCCAGGGATATGGAGAGGTATTTCTTCTGTTCCAATGCGTAGAACTTTATCCTTTAGATCTACAACCAAGCCGTTTTTCTTCATGAAATCCACTCCAAGTATGAAATCATCAACGATATCAGCCACTAAAACCCTGTGACTAAATTTCATACTTCCAATCTTCAATTCAATTTCGGCTTCCCCACAAACAGGAGTAGCCTCTCCAGTAGCTGTCTGGATGTGATACCTTCTTCCAGTATTTATTAGTTTCCATTTTGGTAAGAGATCTGTTCTTACTATGCACGCATTTGCACCAGTATCGATTGTGAATTGGAAGGATCTCTTGCCAATTTGTCCATTTGCTATCAAGCTATTTTCATTATTTCTTATTCTAGAAATAGAGACAATCTTGGGGTTATCCGTAGAATCAGTCAGCATTCGCCCCTTCTTGCTGACTGGAATTAGCGCATCACTATCATTGTAGTGGCGCGGCCGCTTGCGCCTACAGTTGGAGCGCAGATGGCCTTGCTGACCACAGTTCCAGCAACTCATTATTCGCTTGACATTGCCTGCGGTTTTATTTTCTTCCAACTGTTTCAGTCTATCCAAAATTTCTGTCAGTGCATTGTCGTCGGCAGCTTTCACCTCTCGCACTCGTACAAGGCTTCTAGAGGCTTGCTTGGCTGCCTCGAATTCCAGAGCACGGGCCAGTACATCTGTGCACTTGGAGAAGTTACCCAGTCGCAAGACTTGCTGCATCTCTTGGTCTCTAGTACCGTCAATGAATGCTTGTATGGCCAGCCGGTGGAAAACAGGTTCAGGCAGGAAGTCTCCGTACGCCATTCGGACCAATCTCTCGACATCGAGTTCAAATTCCTGTAATGACTCACCATTCTTCTGGGTACGAGTTTTCAGTTGGATAGTATGGAGTTGCTTCATGTGTGCGTCACCAAATCGCATGTCCAAGTGTTCTACTAGTTGATCAAAGTTGTTCTGAATCTCTTCGGGAATTGATTGTAATGCACTCAATGCTGGGCCCCGCAAAGCCAACACGAGGGCTGCAGCCTTATCGCGATCATTCCAGCCATTTACATCAGCTGCGATTTTGAATTGTCTAATAAAAGTAGACCATGGTAAGTCCCCTTCAAATTTGGGTGGTTTCATTTTTTGGCTTGACGACACAGATGGTGTAATAGAACGACCAAGTCCTACTTTATGCAGTTGTTTGGTTAAGTCTTCAAATTTATCGTGGAACTGAATTCTATTCCTCCGATTTTCTCATCAAGTTTGCAGTCAGTTTTTATGTCACCAATATGAGTTTTTACATCTTCAATTTGATAAAAAATTGTGTGTTCAAATTGTCTCTTCACATTTTCAATCTTTCCATCAGTTTCCTCACCGAATTGTGTTTTAAGACCTTCGATCTTTTCATCGATTTGAATTTTCACCTCCTGTAATTTCAGATCGGTGTTTAAACTGGATGTTTCAATTTTTGTTTCCAAGCTTTCTATTTGTTTTCTAGAAAGTTCCATTTTTTCATCGACTTTTTCCATTTTCTCATCCACTTTCTCCATTTTTTCTTTCATTTCTCTAAGTAGAGCTGCGGTATTTTCAATTTCGAATTCAAATAATTCCGGATCTTTTCCTTCTTCTCGGAGAGCTCGTTCAAGCCGTTCTTGTAAAACGGCTTTTTTTCCAGAATTTTCAAGCCCTCTCTCGTCCAATTCATCACGCAGCTCCTTCACTTTTAATTCAACTAGCTTCATTTTCGATTTTTTTTTAAATTTCCGCTTCTGACACCAATTTGTTACGACTTCGGGTTCACAAATTTAAACGTTATTTATTTATTTTAAAACACTTTAATGTCTACGATCATTACACACAATAAAAATACAATAATATCGAGCTGTACACTTATCTGACAAAATAACACTTAAACGTTATTAAATTCGCTTGCTACACATCGCTTCCTAAATAAGACTGATTTAAAAACCGCGCTCCGGCTCCTCTTTATAGCAGCCAGCGCTTCGTCGAGAATAACGTCGAAACACTTGCTAGATTTTTCCAGTAAATTCGGTGCGTGTCTAGAATAGATTAGAATCCTGTCTGCGGCACAGATGGTGCTTCCAGTATATAAAAATATAGTCTACTTCTCATAATGTAACAATATTTTAAATTATAATCACAAATTTCATGAAAAAAAAAAAAAAAAAATTGTACAACACTAAAATTTAATAGCAATAATGTTTAACAAACCATTACTTAGTAGACTCTTTAAATATTTTATTACTTAAAAATTAACATTTATTTTATTTAAAAATTATTTTTTATGATCTGTTAAACTCTTATAAAATTATAACTGATATAAAAATGATTAGATACATTTTCTGTTATTTTTCTTACCCTGTGGCCTCGAGGAAATCTCCTTTCATAACGTTGCTTGGAAATCTTAATTTATAGCATAAGGTTCCATCTGCTAGATACAAGATATCGCCTGACGTGGTTTCGGATATTGTACAATTTTCTTTATACAATAATCTATCTAATAGTTTACATTTAGAGTTAACCACTATCACGGTATCCAATATTGCGATCCATCCTTCTTCATCTTGAAGCGGTGTATTATCAATTGATATAAATACGCCTTTAAACACTGCCATTTTGCCACTTCGCCTTAGTCTGACCATCGTGCAGCTAAAATATATACGAATTACCTATAAAATATCTAATAAAAAGCATCAACAAAAAGAATAGACCTTATTTTTTGAATGTTTTGTGCGAACAAGCACTGAACGCCGAACCACTGAACAAAAAATGACAATATCAAACAACAACAAACCAACACGTGTATCTATAATAGTTACCTACTGTATGAAGAACACAAATGATAAGTATTCTACTATTAAACGATAGATGGCATGATTATTTCAAAACGTGTTGAACACAAATGGAACGATTAAATTTCAAAATAATCATTAAAAATTTGTTGTTAAAATATAGGAGTATTATTTAATATTCAAATAAAATTTTAATTTCTCTTTCGAATGTTAAGACTTTCGTTATAGATATATATTATACCTAATTATTTGAAATACAATAATAATTTTTTGTCCCTTGAATATTACTTTTTATTTTAATAATATAAATGACTATTACAATTAAAAAAGGTTCATCAATAATTTTACAAGATAAATCAAAAATCGTTGAAGGAGGTGAAATAAAGGGAGGATATAGGAGGATATATAGGATATGTTGATGTAATAGATGATAAAATAAAAGGTAAGTCATTAACATTAGAAATTCCTGGTCAACCACCAATTCCTTTAAAGAAAACTTTATCTTAGAAGGTTAAAGACACAATAGAAAAAAATATTAGAGTACTTATGAATATGAATAACAGAGAGGATTCAGATTGTGATGATGATATTCCATTATTATGCTTTCATAAAGATAAACAAATTAATCCAACAGATGAAATTAAAAAACTATTAAATATACAAGATCCTAGATTATTTGAAACAAAATCATAAACGTTCTGTCTCCGACGTTAAATAACAAACATATAAAAATAATAAACACCACCACCCACAATTTACATCATGAAATTTATAATTATTATGAGTTACCAGAGCTGTGCGAGTATTTACTGTTACAAATACAAGTCAATTACAAGCACAAGCACTTTTGGACTCGTACTTGTGCTTAAGCACAATTAATTACAATTGTGCTTAGTACTTGTACTTGTATTTATATTTGTGCTTATTACCGCAAGTACACTTCACAGCTGTGCGTATACTTATGGTTATACGTACAGTCGTACAAGTATTAAAATGTTAATGTTAACATTTACAAAATAACGCAAGATAAATAAAAATGAGATTGTCCAAAGTGAGGTACTTGCAATTAGTTTTAGAATATAATGAGATTGTTTTTCCATAGTTCGGTACTTGCAATTAGTTTTAGAATCAACAAATGCACATAATATATCTATCGCTGAGTTATCTTTATTTTCCGCATATTCCTTGATGATGCGATACGTATATGTACATATCTAGAGAGACGCGGCCTATCTGCGCGACAAAATATTGATGCTTCATAGTCTGGCCGGCAGCGAGTCGTTCCCCCACTAATAAGTATTTATAAGCACGAGTCCAAATACAAATACTTTTGGATTTGTGCTTGTATTTAAGTGCAATTAAGCACTATTGTACTTGTGCTTGTGCTTGTTGTATTTATAAGTAGTACTTGGCACAGCTCTGTGAGTTACTATATAACTTTTTGGAATTATAAATTTTTCTGGTAATGAATTACCAAATGAATCAAAGAAATTCTCTAATTTATTAGTATTATCTACATACATAGCAATCCAATGTGTACCACCAGTATTCCAATCTAAATTAAAAATATTATACTTATTTAAATGATCTATTCCGTATGTTAGCACTTTATTTGAACTTATGTTTATTTCCTCGTTTGTAATTAATTTAAAAATATTTTCCAAGTCAATATTTGATAATACTATCTTATTATCATTCTTACATTTATTAATTAAATAATTCAAAATAATATTATGTGAATCTTTGACGTTTGTATTCTTCAATTATAATACCTTGAATAGTTGCTGAATATAATTATTGTTGTCAATTATATCTGTTTTCTTAGCATCATCTGCTCCAGCATTTTTATATGCTTTATAAATTACATCTGTATTCCTAATATTATTTTTATATTCATCATCAGTATTTCTACCAACTGCTTTCAATCTGTTTTTATATTCTCTAAATGATTTGTAATCACATAATTTTGTTGGAAAACAAATACCATTTTTATTAATTGTATAAAATCCAGTTTTACTATAATTCTTTAAACATTCATTAATTGTTTTATCATCAAGAGTAATATAATTTTCTAAATCATTTATTATACTTTTATGAATAATTATTTCACTATAACTTGTTTTCATTCCAGCTGGTATAAATGTACCAGTTTGTTGAATATATATTACGTGTTGCTGTCTATGTCTTCCTTCTGTAAATAATTTTTCTGCTACATCTGTTATACCATTTTTCTTATGTGCATCATCGAATATATTAAGACTGTGTGTTCTCACTTCATTTGGAATACTATCTTTTTCGTATCTATATATATATTAAAATAAATAAAAGTTTCTCTACATAATTCTTTAATTACTTGAATATCTTTTTCCAATTCATTTCCATTAGGTAAAAAATAATTTATTTCTGAAATAGATTTTCTTTCCATACCAAATATTATTTCTTGAGCAATTGTTGATTTACCAGATCCAGATGGACCTATAATTATTATTCTTTTTGTTTGTGATAATAATTCACCACCCATTTTTCTTTCAATTAATGATCTCAATCCAAAATTTATATTATTGTTATTGTTAAATAACTTCTTCTTTGGTCGACCACTATTAGTCATAATTAGTATTAATTAGTATTTACTAATAATTAAATGTATGCGACTGAGAAGCAAAGCGTTGAAGACGGAGCGATAAATCGCGACTTCGAATTAAATGTATAAAAATATATTATAATAAATATGAGTAATGTTAGTGTTAAGTATTATACACATTTACCAAAATCGAGTACTTCAAATATATCAATAAATAAATCAATAGCAAAGTCATTGAAAAATATAATAAATACAAAAGATCAATGGACTGCAATAAATGATGCCAAAAATTATTATAAAATAAATTTAGCAACTGAATATTTAAATAGATTGTCTAAAGAAAATATTTCAAAAAGAAAATTTGTGAAAGAGAAAAAAATATCACAAAAAACTTTAGATTCTGCACTAATATTAATTAAACAAGACCCAAAAATTTAAAAAATTTAACGCGTATTTACCGTAAGGGGTACGGTTCGGTCAGAATTTGTGAAAAGGTCAGGTTTTATTGCGTCATGCCCTACGTCTAGACGGCGCCTCTACCTGTAGTTCTAAAGGGAATCCTATTGACCTACAATAATACTACGCTCTGCGTCGACCGATTCCCAGAAGCACACCGAGGTAACCCTTTCAATATTTCAAAACAACTTTCAATAATTATTTCCTCGTGATAGCTAATTAGTGAAGGACTCTACTTATGTCTGTGCACCCTGGTTCGAATCCTGGTGACGATAATAACTCTGAGATAGCGGGAATTGGCTACGTATAAATAAAATACGGACTTAACTTTAATTAATTATTTATTGCAAAGAACAAGGTAAAAACTCCGATTTCTAGCCGCACTGCAGTCTAGAAAAATGAGCGGAAAAACCTTGTCGTTTTAAAAATCCAATACAGAGAAACACACAAGAAAAAATTACGATTTTGTAAGAAATACAGTAGGATTCGTTTAACGGCTTTCTCGTTCGAATATCGTGACGAACTAACTGTTTTCAATTTACAGATTATCTGGCCACAAATGGATGAGGGAATTAAAATGATTTTTAAACAATTTATACCACCAAGTATGTAATGAATAAAATACAAATTAAATCAGATTACCTAAATCCGCGCCCGCGAAATTAAAATCCAATGCTCTCGCTGCACTAAGTTTAAATACACCCGCGATTAATTTACCGTGCGCGAGACCGACTTGTTGAATTTTATTTAATTGACTCTCAAACACTGGGATTTTAGGTGTACCGATATAAAATGATTTAACTCTACGGTGAAAACTAAATCAGAGAAACAAGTACCCAAAGCAGTTCGCCAAGCCCAATTAATACGACTGATCGTTTTAAAAGCTCGGAGCTATCTGTCTGTAATTTTAATTTTCATTTTTCGGCTGAACAAAATTAATTCCCCTTCCCCTCCCCTTCCCCTCCTATCAGAAAACCAAATTCAAACACCCCTTGACCAATAGAGCTGTGTTTAGCATTCAGAAAGATAAACGCCCCCCCCGGTTCCTGGAATGTGTTTTTCTAAGCTTTTAAAACGACCACCCCGGGAGCCTACATGTGCTGCTTTTTCAAAGTCCACAACAAACTTCTAAATTACAAGTACCCTCTTGACATCTTTATGTTTCCGCTTACTGTGGGGATACGGCGCTCGCCTGAAGATTTTTCTTTAGAAGCAAATAAAAATCAACATGTTATTACCCGTCACGCCCTGCAGCCGATAGGTTTGAATAGCAGTGTCCTCTTACCGAATTTACGCGTGTCAAATTGTACAATTTCTAAAGAACAAACAGACGGCATTAGAAACTCGCGTGACAGATTTATATGATAGTTAACTCAAGAAAAATTGGAAGTACTTCAAGTGTGACAAAAATTTATGACCCTCCCCTTGTTATATTGCCTATTGAAAACTATCGTAACGGCATACCGGGGCCGTGGCGATATTGCTTCCGCTTGCAGTTACAATTTCTGGAATATGTACATTTCTTTGTTATTTAAAATTCAAGTTACAACAAGAACATGCTTTTTGTTTTATAAACAAATTCGCGGCCGTTTCAATATCTGCTTCAAGATTTTCAATTTCTTTAATTGTAGCTATAACATCTGTTAAATTCGTTAATTAAAGGCACGTAACTTTTACTAGGAATGTATTGATAGTATACATTTAATTAATTACAGTCAAAAACTATTATGACAACGGTAATTGTTCACACACGCCTACGTCGACTAACTTACACAAATATATAAAACTAACATTCCCCCCTCGGAAGGATTTCAATCATCTTGATAATCATTACGAAAAATTCCTGTTCAATCAGTCGTACTGAAGCATTTTATTGCAATGAATTTCATGAAGATTCCAACTTAACGGCTTTGTCAAGATGTCTGCTGGATTTTCCTTTGTTGGTACATATCTCAATTTGATAATTCCATCCATCACTATCTCTCGAATAAAATGATGTTTTATTGCGATATGTTTTGTTCTCGACTTGTCGATGTAACTTGTAGCATGTGCGATAGCTGCTTGGTTGTCACACCAACTATTTCGCCTAGGTCAAGGGATTTAAGTAATTCTCTGATCCAAACAATTTCCCTTGCACAGTCGGCCATTGCTATATATTCAGCCTCCATTGTGCTTAAAGCAACTGAAGTCTGTTTTGCACTTTTCCAAACTACTGCAGCACCAGCTACCATTACTATGTAGCCACTGGTACTTTTGCGATCACTTGCGCATGTAGCCCAATCTGCATCGGCGAATGCTGTGAGAGGCTGATTCGTAAGTCATTATGTAATTCTATGATTTTTAGTTTCTTTTACATACCTAAGTACTCTCTTTGCGGCTTCCCAATGACTTCTGTTGAAACTGGAACAGTACTGGGCTAATTTAGCAACTGCGAAAGCGATATCTGGACGTGTCCTTTGGGAGAGATAAAGTAGTCCACCTATAAGTTCACGATAGGGGAGATTTACATAATTTTCTTCATTATTCTCCTCAAGAAAATTTGGTTTAATTTCCATCGGTGTTTTGATTCCTTTTGCATCCAGAAGCCCGAATCTCTTGAGCAATTGATCAATGTATTCCTCCTGAGAAAGAGTAATACTACCATTTTGTCCTTTCTCAAATTTAACACCTAACATATGTGAGATTAATCCTATATGTTTGATTTCAAAGCTGTTTTCTAATAATCTCTTTACTTTCTGTCGCATCTGTTCGTTCTCAGTTATTGCAAGTATATCGTCTACATATACCGTCAGTATTGCCTTTCCATTCTTCACGTTGAGTTCATAAACACAAGCGTCTACTTTATTTCGAACAAATCCCATATTTGTCAAACATTTATTTAAGTGATCATTCCAGCATCTGCCACTTTGTTTAAGCCCATATATTGATTTCTTCAATTTGCAAACGAGTTTCTCTTGACCACTTTGTATGAAACCCTGCGGTTGTTCCATATATACGGTTTCTTTTAAATTACTGTGAAGATAAGCACTCTTTACATCATATTGATCAATTAACCATCCCTTCTCCACGCTAGCTGCGACTAGCAAACGTGTTACCTCAAAACTGGAGACAGGAGCGTAGACTTCATCATAATCTATTCCTTTCCTCTGGCTGTATCCTTTTGCCACCAGACGAGCTTTGAAAACTTGCGTATCACCTACTGTTTTCTTCTTATATACCCATCTGCATTTGACTGGTGTCACACTAGGAGGTAACTCCACCAATTCCCATGTATCATGTTTTATCAGTGAATTCAATTCTTCAGTCATCGCTTCTATCCATTTCGAAGATTCGATAGAATTGATTGCCTCATGATAATATGATGGATCTTCCTCTTGGGTACCTTTCATAATGTTTGATTGTGGCAATTCAGCGTACTTCGGTTTAGTTGAACGAAGTGTCATCTCATGTTGTCGCTCTTTTACTTGTTGCGGTTTTGTAGGATCCCTTTTCGGTCTTCCAGGTTTATTCTTCTTAACCACATGATCCGATAATGAGTCTATGTATTCACTTTCTGGTATCTCAAAATTTAATGTATTTTGAGATTTATCTTTAGTATCATTGACTTCATCCTCACTTACGTCGTCTCCTATGACTGGTCCTTCGTGGTGAATATCTATGACATATTTGGGTCGCTCACTTGCGTTTGAGCTCTTACCAGAATACATTTCGTTGAACACGCAATCACGTGACTCTTGGACCTTCTTCGTTTCCGACATCCAGACACGATATCCGCGGCCATGCAATGCGTATCCCACTAATATTCCTTTTTCAGCTCTCGCTGACAATTTCGAATACCGTTTCTGCTTTGGCACATGAATAAATACTTCACAACCTATAGCTTTTAGATGTCTCACACTGGGCTTTTTCCCTAACCACAATTCATATGGAGTTTTCTTCTTGTTGTGACTATTTGTAACCCGGTTTCTGATGTATGCAGCAGTGTACGTTAGTTCAGCCCAAGAACCCTTTGGCAAGTTATTTTCTTGAATTTCTGCTCTCACTAAATCCATCAGCGTTCTATTAATTCGTTCCGCCACCCCATTTTGTTGCGGAGTATATACCATCGTTGTTTCGTGGCGTATTCCTTCGGTTTCGCAGAATTCTATCCAATTCTTCGAACAAAATTCGAGTCCGTTGTCAGTCCTGATTCGTTTTACCTTTTTGTTAATTTGGTTCTCGACCTCAGTTTTCCACTTTTTGAATTCACTCAGAACGTCTCCTTTCTTCTGTAGAAATCGTACGAAAACATATCTGCTAGCGTCATCCACAATGACAAGTACATATCTCTTTCTTCCCCAGCTCGGAACGTCAATTGGACCCATCAGATCAGCATGTACAAGTTCCAATATCGCTGTCTGTCTTCGTACTGTCATTAAGTGAATTCTTTGGAAATGGTTGTCGAATTGACTTCCCTGCCAGACAACTGTCGCAATGAGTTGGAATACTTTTCTCAATGCTCAAACCTAACACAGATTCTGCGTTGGCCATTTCTAGAATTTTGGTTTTGTTAACATGCATCATTCTTCTATGCCACAAATCAATTTGTTTCGCTTCAGTGTTTTTATAAAGCGAATTTAACCTGTTTTCCTTGCATGGTTTTGCTTCAATAACATACAGTTGACCTTTTTTCTTTGCTCTAATCAGCAGCTGTCCTGTTTCATCATAAATAAAACATCCATTCCCGTCGAAAATAACTTTCTTTTTATTTTCCGTCAATGCTCGAACGGACAGAATTCCATAACCAATTTCTGGAACTAACAATGTATTTTCTGCTTTAAAATATAAACTAGAACCTGCAATCCTAGCTTTTATTGTGCCCTTTCCGATTGTAGATGTAGTTCTCCCATCAGCCATTATTATATCTTCGATAGCGTTGTTCTTGCTAATCTTCATGAAATAATCTTCATGCGGCGTCATATGATGAGTTGCACCAGAATCTATTATCCAACTGTCACTGCTTATCGCCATCAAACCGCAGAATGCACTCATGTTCATCACATTTGTCTTTTCCTCCTTCGGCTTTTTGTTCTTTTTCTTAGGACAAAATCTTGCAATGTGACCTTTTTCTTCACAGTAGTAACAAATAAGCTCACCTTTTTGCGTCATTTTTGTTTTTACTTGTTCACTTCTTTTACCACTTTGCGTTGTTTCTGATTGCTTTCCATATTTTTGATTTCTTTTGTTTGATGACATCCTTTTAGTTTTCATGAACAATGCTGATTGTTTGCTGTCACCGTTTTCTTGACGTCTTGCATCTTCTGCCAGTAAGCGTCTTTTGATAGTAGCACTTGTAAATTCAGCATGTGGGAGATTACATAATGCTGAAACCACTGTATCCCAATCATCTTGCAATCCACAAAGAATCGTCATGGCTAAGTCTCCGTCTTCTATTGTGTCGCCAATACTCGATAAATCTGCCACTGTCTTATTGATTTGGCCTAAGTAATTTTCTACGGTTTCATAATCACTCATTTTATATGAATATAACTTCCTTCTAAGTTGAACTGTACGGAATTTACTGTCTTTTGGGGCATATAACTTCTGCAATTCTTCCCAGACGTCCTTTGCTTTCGTTAGATGACGTATGTGCATTTGCTGCTCATCACATATCGCAAGTGCGATTTTTGCGTGCGTTTTTCCTTGACGTGACGTGTATGATTTTCTTTCGTTAGCGTTTGCATTTTCTTCTGGTTCATCTTCTCCAGGTTCAATGACGGTCCACAAATCACTTTCCATGAGAATCATCTTCATCTGATATGACCATGATGCATAATTCGCGCCGTTCAATTTCTCAATTGTATTCCTATTATCCGTCATGCTTTTCTTTTTATCAATTTACACGTACAGACACAGTATTTCTTGCGCACACTGGGCCCATAACCATTGTTAAATTCGTTAATTAAAGGCACGTAACTTTTACTAGGAATGTATTGATAGTATACATTTAATTAATTACAGTCAAAAACTATTATGACAACGGTAATTGTTCACACACGCCTACGTCGACTAACTTACACAAATATATAAAACTAACAACATCTTCTTCTGGCGCTGGTTGACTTGCGATAACAATAACAACCTATAGTTTCTATTTTTATTTATTAACCTATTAATGACAACCTATTGTTTTTATATCCACCGTTCATTCATGGGCTTCTGATATTTGTACACGTACGTACGCGTAGGCGAAGTACCTCGTAAATCGCGCTTGAATGAATTGTTAATTGTTACTAATTCTTGATTATTTTAAGTCCTGCCTAAATGATCGTTGGAACGTAAGACGTAATTTCATATTATTCGCTATTTCGAAATTTATTTAGTTATACAAGAATAGTAATATACAAATATAACTCGTGTCTAAATAAAAACCTGGTCAAATAGGCTACATTTAGTAATTTTGCTATGTAAATGCAATGGAAAAATTCTCGATCACAACCCACTTGACCAGGTTTTTATTTAGACACTTGTTACATATTATGTCTGTCAAGAAATGTGGGACTCTTCACACATGAGTTTTTGAGTTATTTTATTAGTTTGAATGCGGCTTTATGTTTAAACAATTCATTATTTTTTAACAGTATTTAATTCGTCGTATTTACAATAGAACATACTACATTTTTTTGTCGGGCATTGTAGATAATTAATTGCATTCTAAGCAAGAAAAAATCGTACGTAAGAAAAGTACGCGTAAATTTGGTAACGTAATTCTATGATTATTATTAGTAAAGGCTGTAAACTGTTTTCATTTTCTCTTCTGACGCCAGGATGACGGGGAAAACACTGGGATGCCGAGAAGTGCACGAACCAAGCAATCAACATTCGAGTTTCGACGGGAAGAGAGAACTAATGCTTGTTCGGCACTGGAATAGAAAATGAGTTGTGCAATTAGTGTTGCCAAATATTTAGTGTTGATTTTTAATTTGATATTCGTGGTGAGTAAAGCATTTGTTTTATGTGACATTTTTTATATTCACATCACTTCTTTCAGTGTTCAAATTATTTATATTAAACAAATATATTTATTCTTGAATTGCTATTCGGATTAACAAGTGGTTTTTAAGCTGCTGCTGAGGATCTCAGTGTTTTTACTGTGTTCACAGATAATGTGCTTAAAATTGAAACAGAAACATTTCGTTTAACACGTCCTTGTGTTATTTCATGAACACAAATACCGATCGAATAAAAACATAATCTATTATTAAAGAGCGAATGTTACCTTGGCTTTAACGACAATGGTATAGAGACGAGTTTTTCCGAATTATAAACAGACTTTTTAGAACTTTTAAATGCAAAGGTCGAATTAATTCACTCTAATATTCACTAATTAATTTTACATGTCACCAGCTTCCAAGAAATTACAGTAATAAATAATAAAAATGTTCGCAGTTTTTTTTTGTTATGAAATATCAGAAATTTCTTTTCTGCAATTTTCGATTAGATCCTATATGTTTTGTTAATAAAAAAATACAAAAAATATGTCAGTTTAAAGGACGACTCTCTTTGAAACTCTAGCCTATGTATTTTATTGATTTTTTATTTCAATGTAATGTAATGTTTAGAGAATATACAGAAATAGAATACAGAAAAAAGATCGGAGCATATGAGAAGCGTTCTAACAAAACTAGAAATGTCCATGTACAGACTTGTACCCGCCCTAATATTTCAAGAACAAGAAAATTTTTCATTTTCTCAGTTTTCAGTTTAAATTTAGATGTTCACGTTATACAGGAGTTTATGTTAAGCAGTGTTCACGTTAGTGCTTAGTGCGAGTGCACTGCATATTTATATTACTGTAATCATCTCTCCGCGGGACACACAAATTCATAAGAATATGCAGGGTGTTCCATTAAAAAAAAATTCACTCTCTATACACCACCATTTTCTGAAACACCTGTATAGCATATCTCACAATTTATTCCTTAAGTTATCCTATACTGTGTTTATTCAGACATTGTAAAACACGTATTTCATATTTCAAAAATAAACAAATTATGGAGCCTTGGTGCGGAACTTTATCCACCACTCACCACACCTACCCTCGTGAGGCACCCCTTCCCCTTCACATTCGTTCGCATGCTTGAAAAGCGAAATAATAAAGGTTTGTCAAGTCAATCATAGATTCAAGGGTCTTGATGTTTCCTGTGCTGTAACTAACAGTTACATTTATTTTATTTTAATTGTTAAAGTTTATTTTGGAAATTTAGAACATTGAATAATTTATTAATGAATTTGCTTAAGTTCACTTATTAAAGAATGTGCAATATAAACTCGCAATAAATTATCGTTCTCATTTATTTTTATTCTTTCTAGCGCAGTTCTCTAATTCCCATATGTTTTTTTAATTAGACTCTACATATTATAGTTTTAACAACCAAATAGTTCTTTAATAAATGGGTCTAATGAACACATGTCCCAAATTGAAACACTCCCACAAAGCTAAAAATAATAATTTCGCTTGCAAGGTCAAAAGGAGGACAGACCGTTGTTTATGAATGACTTTAGTTAATTTAAATCGAGGATAGGAAAGATATTTTATAAAATGCGATACAATACTTATTTCGTTTTTACTTTTGTACTTTACTTTTACTTTAAAACGTTTATTTTACAATTACAAAAATCTTATTTTTAACACAACTGGCTTCTGAGTTTTCATATTTCCATATTGTGTTAATTAGAAATTGATTTTATTGTACAAAATTTAAATTTATTATTTTTTTAAATGCGCATAAAATTCTTAGCATGGCAGCAGATTTATTGAACTAATAATTTTGTTAACGAAAACGCTTTCGCCACATTCAAATGAAAGCCTCGGATATAATAATGTAAAAATTAATTAACTACAACATTCTTTTCAGCTTTGCGGCCTGGGAGTGATCGTCTATGGCGTAGTACTTAAGGTTCAGTACAAACAAGATGTGACAATAGCTCCGATTGTATTTGGAGCTGTTGTATTCTTAATAGCTTTCTTTGGATGTTGCGGTGCTATCAAAGAAAGCAGATGCATGTTAATTACGGTAAGTGGCACACATTTTAACATGGGGTAGTAAATGTCAGCTTTTTTAATCTAGTTTGCAGTGACTCTAATAGTATTGTTCCTGATATCTTTGATATTCGGTATAGTTCTTATCCTCGTCATGGCACATCAGTCAGAAGCATACGCAGAATGTAAGGACCAAGTGAGATCTTACTTATACAATTTCGAAAGTACCAAGGACAAAAATGCACTAGAAGACCATCAAAAACTGGTAAAGGAAATTTCATTTTATCTTTTATATCATGAGCGTGTAATATACCGGGTGTCCCATGCCATTTGTTCACCCGTATAGAACTTTTATTTTTTTAATCGATTTACATGAAATTTGGAAAGAATAAATTAATCAGAAAAGTGAACTTCCCGACATGCTATTGGGTACCGTAGGATTTTCTGTTTCGCCGGCAGTGATGTTAACTTTCTTATTTTAAATGGAACATTCTATAATTTAAATTATGTAAAATTTATTGTGCGTTGTGAATAGTATCATTTGGCAATTTGTTTTCAACGAAAAATTTTTTTTTCTCAAACTAAAAATTCATGATCGTTTGGTAAGTAGTTTCTCCGATTCCATAATATTTTAATAAATAAATCCGCTGCTGCAATGTGACCATAATTTTAACTAAGGGTATTAGTTACCGCTTCTAGAATATATCAGTGATTTCCATTTCTTGGGGATTTCAAAGTTGCTCACGAATTACCAACCCCCAGTTCTATTTTGTTACTATGGGTAAATCCTGCATTCAAAAAAATCTGTCGAATTCAAGGAACCGTCAGAATCATGGATCAAATTGTTACTGTGTAAAATTCTTTGATTCTTTACCTTATAATATTTGCAATCAATCAGTTATAAATTTCAAAAACAGTATTAAACAGTTCCTCCTAAGCAACGCCTTTTATAGTTTTGAGGAATATTTAGCCCTTGATTTTATTAGACTAAAGTAAAGGATTATTTGTTTGTTTGACGTATGTAAGTACTCTGTATATTAACATCGATAAATAGATTATTATTATTATTTGAATTTAACTGAAAAGAACCTACAAATTTTAAAATGGAATAATTACTTTTTTTTTATTAAAAAAAACCTAAATACTTCTATAAATTGTTTATAAACATATTTGGAATGTGCTTTTCCCTATTCCTTCTTGTAGTTTTAATTGCTTCTCCGTGTTTTCCTATTCCTTCCATAGTTTTAATTTCTTCTGGATCATTAAATTTTGGCGGCGTTGAAGTTACTCGAGTTATTCATATTGCACGGATTTGTGATTTTTATTTAATTTAATGGTATTTAACAAAAAAAATTATTTATTAATAAGTGTGTGAATGGTATTTATTCGTATTTACCGATGTTCGCTGTTAATTAAGTTAATTTACGTTATTTATACATATTTATACCGTAATTTTAAATTACTGAAACAATTAAGTAGATTGAAATATATTTTTAAATATGTATTTAACTCTTCGTACACTTATTTAAGAGATGTCCTACTCCTCGCTTATAATACAAAAGTTTTAGGAATTTACCTGAACCGCCAAAATGTACTAAAATAGGACGGATACCATAATAAGTCAATATCAACTTTGTTATTTTAAATGGAACACTCAGTATATTTTCTCGAATTAAGAAAGATAATTTTTTCTAATTCCAAAAACACATACTTTATCTACATTTGGTTTAATACTTTTTACAATATTTAAGTTTAAAATTAAAAAAAAATGCATTTACTTTGATCCATAAGAATTTTATTGTGTGACAAGTGTTAATTATAATTAAAAGACTGCTCATCTGGGACATTTTATGAGAAAACGCTAACAACTAAGACAAACTAACATATTATAAATGGTGGTCCTTATAAGTAATGGCACACAGAGCAACAGTGAATTCCTTACATCAAAATATTGCGATTTAGCTAAACTTTCCTAGTCCAAAAGTGCATAATAAGGGAGATACATTCTTCAAGAATGCTTAAAATTTTTGACATATTGCCTTAAAAATTGGCATGAGGGGGTTTCTTGGGGCGAGAAATAATAATATGGTCTTAATTTTGATGATTTTTTGTGAGTAGACTTATGGAACTTGTAACGCGCCCGACTAAAATCCTTGTTTGTTTACTTTTACGTACAACTAAATAAACAATAAAAATGTCCAAAACAAACACCATTTAAATTTATGGTCAAATTAAATAGCTGGATCGAAAGCTTATTTTGGGAGAATTCCGAGAAGGGTCATCCATACTTTACTACGACAAATGCATGCATTCCTATACTGCTAAGTAACTAGGACCTATCGCCGGCGCAAAAAGTTAATTGTACTGGCCTATATTCTGTTTACAGTTGAACGACCCTTCGGAATCAGCGAGAAACTTTACCGTAATATTATCGATAATAATTATAATCTTGTGACCGCTGTGAATATGGACCTACGTTGTGATAACCTGTTCTTCTTAGTCCGTCGGTAAATAAGTCGAGAGAACAAAGAAGCTAATTACGTTAAATAAAATACGAAGTTAGATTTAATTAATTATTTATTGCAAAAAAAAGGTAAAAACTCCTTGTACCAGCCACTGATGGACTCGCTTAACGGATTTCACTTTCGAATATCGGCGCGGTCTGACTACTTCCAAATCACACAGCTGGTGGTTCAGGGCATATACAGATAGTCGTTGGAGAGCTCTGCTCCTTAATTAGATTAGCAATTAATTTAAGTTCAATTGAGATTAGTGTTGGTACTCGTGTTTATCACTTCAGGTCGTACTCTAAGACTCGTTCTGTTCAATCAACCAACGCACAGTGTGACACAGTGGACCTACAGTGTACTTAATCAATGGAATCAGTTAATTAATTAATCAGATGTTCTGGAGAAGTATGTGATACAAAATGCCGCCCTCGGCGATCAATTTGCAGGACAATCAATAGCAATCACCAGTTTTTCAGGGACTCTTTTTGGAGGTGGTGGTAAACCCTAACACTAGCTAAACTACTTAATTAAGGTCGAATGGGTAGGGTCCTTTCCAGCTCCGTCCAATCGCTTCGAGAGGGTGGTACTATGTACGCCTTTTTTCTAAATCCCTCTCTTCGTCGTTTTTTTTTCGACGGCTAAACCTATCTAACTAATTTATTGCGCAAGGACCCAAATTGACTGTTTTTCGACACTCTACTATGGGTGGTTATGGCCATTTCAGTCTCTCGGCAAATCGCTTCTAATTAACCTGCAATGTCTCCAAAGGAAAACTATTTTCTAAGAGTACACTGTATTGAATTTCCAGGTAGATTTGAGGGATGGTTAATTGCTGCTGGTTGGTTAAATCACAGAACTGGCCTAATAATAAATGAAACAAATGACCAACAAATTTTACTAGGTGAATGCCACTAGTGAGTTTTAATACTCGATTCAAATGTAAATAAAATAGTTTAATTAAAATTTATCGAAGTGCAATACTGATACTGAACTTTAGACTTTTTAGACACAAATTAATGCAAATTATTCCGTGGAACACTCGCGCACTTTAATTTAAAACACCCGCGTCGCGTCGCACACGTGTTTGGTTTTAATTGCCCTTTATTAACACACTGTATTTTAACCGAAATAAATGATTTATCTAGAAAAATGAGTAAATGACTGCAAGCGCTAAAGAAAAACCGCCAAATCAAAATTAATTAGTCAACCGCTTGTTAGCGAGATTTGAACGTGTCTGCCAGTTTTCCGTTCTCCGTCCTTTCCAAGTAAAAATTAAACACATCCCACGGACTTTGTAAAATAGGTTTTGAAATCACCTCGACCAATGATAATCGCTGCTTCGAATTTCAACCCACGCGCCTGCATATATTTTCCCGTGCACATCCATAAATTACGCACCCCCAATTAGCTGTCATAAGAATCGCGGTGGTCTCACGAAATCTGAACTTCCCTGCTATCTTTATTACGATTCCATGAAAAAAGCGTACATGAAAAAAGCCCACACGAAAATTGCGCACAAAAAAAAGCCCACAGCGAAAAATGCGGACAAGAAAAAAACGTACAACGAAAATTGCGCACACCGAAAAATGCCCACATGGAAAAATGCGTACACGGAAAATTGCTCACACCGAAAAATGCTCACACAGAAAAATGCGCACATGGAAAATTACCCACACTGAAAAATGCCCACATAGAAAAATACGCACATTATATTTTATTTTCACATAAAAATGAAATTTATGATCATTTCCATTACCGTGCATGGTGTGTTAAATAACGTGGTTTTTTAAAATTTCTCCTCGCAGTTGGCCGTGAATTATTATGTAGTTGTGAACTGCCTTGCTTGAAACTTAAATTAACATACGTATATCATTACCTCATGTTTTTTATTAAAAAAAATTTCTGAATTTCTGAACTTAACAAATGTCATAAGTCATAAAATATATAAACTATAAAAACTATAAACATTTTATTAGTTTAAAAGTGGGAATATGATGTTTCATACGGCAGATCGAATGGTCGGAATTTGGAAATTTCTATCAATATATTGTTTATTATTTATTGTATGTTATATTATACTCTTGATATCTTAGGAGCGCAGTTTTTTTTACCAAAACCATATTTTTCAAAGAATCCAACAAAGAAAGTGACCACCCACCGATTTGAATGTCAACAATTTTAAACAAACAGAAAATTTTGAGTAATAGTATCAAATTTAAGAAAAGAGAAAACTGATGGAACATATTTTCAACAGAGAGGTTCATAATTAAAGAAAAAGGATTTTAAAATCGTTTCAACTAAGAAATATAAAAAAAAAATTATAGCATCAATTTTATATCCACGAAACGCCAAGTCTACTCAGGATGCAGTTGATTTGATTTCAGCTTTTCTGAACGTTTAATATAATTCTCAGGATTAAAAAGAAATTACATAAACAAATAACTAGAATCATTGTCCTCTATTGTTATTGTTTCATTCCTAAATTGGAATTGGAAGTGGCAGTGTTATTTTCTTTTTTCCGGATACTTTCTAGACCAATGGTTCCCAACCGGTGGGTCGCGACCCAAACGGGGGTCGCCATCGATTTTAATAGCAAAAATTTAATGGCCGGTGTATGCATCCTATCATACTATGCATACTACCAAATATCGCAAATGAGAAGCAGGACCGCGAACATTTTTAAAAAATCTAAAAGGGTCGGGATTAAAAAAAGGTTGGAAACCACTGGTCTAGACGGACTATATTATTTTGAGGGTTGTACCCACGGTGAATTGAATACTAACGGTGGCAGCATTTCGGCAAGCGAGATAGAGAGCCGTTACGTCATCGCATACCCGCTTCTCCTTTTACACAATTATTAACCAATATTAACTGTCACGGTTGACAGTTGTATTAGAGGGAGAAGCAGGTATGCGATGACGTAACGGTTCCCTATCTTACTTGAATGCTGCCACTAATAGCATTCCTTTCACGAACTAGAACAGTTCTGAACAGCACAGAACAGTTCAATGTACAATCGCAATCATAATTCATGACATAACCTTCACAGAGAAGCTCATTTTATTTGTGGTTTCCAAACAAAAAATATTGAGTATTAGTAAGATTTGGATATTTTCGACATTCATAGTTTTGAAGGATGTCCTATAAGCTTTCTGTAAGCGTTATTACTTATTATTGCGACTGTACGTGCTGTACGGAGCTTGAAGCTCTTGAAAGGAATGCTACTACTATTAAGGTAGTATTCAATTCATCGTTGGTTGTAAAGAAAAATTTCAAGGAAGATCTGAGACTGTTATTTGAGGCAGTTCAAACAATTAATGGGGAACAATTTAAACATCTTTTTTAATCAGTTGGTGTTAATATTGTTTGTAGTTGTTTTAATAATTTGTTAATTTTTGATAAAAGCATGAGCGTTTAAAACTCTCCAAATACGGACTCAGAAATGTAACATTTACTTTTTATACAAGATGACAAAATTCAAATTTACTTTTATTTATAAAAAAATAACTTTATTTTCTGAGTCCACTATTTGGAGAGCTTTAAATGCTAATGCTTTTATTAAGTGATCATGTGTTTCAACAGCATTTTATACAACTAACCCCCTTATTCCGTAATTCATAACGACAATCGTTAAGTGACATATTTTGACCAAAAATTAACAAATTATTAAAACAACTACGAACAATATTAACACTAACAGATTATAAAAGATGTTCAAATTGTTTGAACTGTTTGAACTGCTTCAAATAACAGTCTCAGATCTTCCTTGAAATTTTTCTTAGAGTTACAACCTTCAAGTATAGTCCGTCCAGAACTACGAGGAGAAATTTTAAAAAAGGCACGTTATTTAACACACCATGTACGGTAATGGAAATGCGCATAAATTTCATTTTTATGTGAAAATAAAATATAATGTGCGCAATTTTTTCTGTGGGCATTTTTCAGTGTGGGTAATTTTCCATGTGCGCATTTTTCTATGTGAGCAATTTTCCGTATACGCATTTTTCCATGTGGGCATTTTTCGGTGTGCGCAATTTTCGTTGTGCGCTTTTTTCTTGTCCGCATTTTTCGCTGTGGGCTTTTTTTTATGCGCAATTTTCGTGTGGGCTTTTTTCGTGTACGCTTTTTTCTGGTCACCCTTTATTACAAGCGCCCCCTTGACAGCCTCAAGACATACGGCGCCAGTTTGGAAACAGAACAGATAAAAGCGAAATGCTTCAACATGGATCTCTTCCTATATCTGGCATGTCCTAAAATTTAGAAAACACCAAGCTAAAAGTTACGATGATTTGTTTATGGCGGTGTTGTGTGGTCTGTAGTCACTTGAGAAATTTAAATTTACAAAAATTTTAATATAAACGACTTATTTCAAGGCCAATTTCTGATACTTTACGTAATTTCTGCAGATGTATTGAAGAAAAACTTGTTTCTGTTTATTAATAAATGTGATTCCATAGTAACTATCGTGAAAAGATTTTATTTGCACGTATATATTTAATTTAATGTCATTGTCATAGTTTTTGCAATTAAAAGTTAACATTTTAGTTTGTATTAATTTTATTTATTACAGTTTCAGTGCTGTGGTTTAGAAGGACCAGAAGATTTTAAAACTGATCATTTACCACTAAGCTGTTGTCAAAATGAGAAATTGGAGTGCAGAAAAGGTGACCCAGACGTGAACGAAATTGGTTGTATGCCAATGTGTGATTTATTTTATTACGTATTGCAAATTATGGGTGTTGTTATTATTGTCGTCGCCTTAATAGAGGTATGTATATGGACTAAATTTATATCGAATGATATAAATCCAATAACTAATATTTTCGCATTTATAATTTTTTTTTAATATACAAAATGTTTCCGGATTGACTTCACGTCGGAGCAAAAATTTTTGAATTCATGATTTAGTTCAATTTCTACAATAAAAACATGTTCTAATTATTTTCCTAGCTAGTTTTTAATCCAGTTTAAATTTTGCAACAATTTACTGCATAAATTAAATTATTTAAGAAATTTAATCAAATCCTGTACAAGAAATAGGCTAGTCTAAAACAGCCTTAACTAAATATAAGCATTGCATTTCTATATGTACGTTTCAAATATCAAATCTGTATTGCTGCCATTCTGCATTATTGGGTAGTTATATCTTCAATAATTTCTTAACTATTAATTTAAAAAAATATATATATTGTACTAAAGTCATAGCTTGTAAGTGAATTAGATATCAAATTTATACTTTGTTAAATGGAATGTACCAATTTTTTTTGCAGATCATGAGATATTTCTTAAAATTAAATATTTTTATAAGCCAAAGCTGTGGACAAAGCATTTATATTTTATACAATAGTTACCCATTTGACCGAAAGAGCTGAAATGACTTTTACTGTGCTTAACTAATTGTACATTTCTTTAACTTAAAATCGAACACATACGTGCAATTATTTTAAAATGCAACATATCCCTATGTTAACTTTTAAAATCATTATATCAGTGCACGGTATAGGTAGGCAATAATGCGTTTTGTTTTTATTCTGCATACAATTCAATCATTTAATACAATTATTTTATGTTGGTTGTGAGCAATGAAATAATATGATTGTATTAGAAACAACTTAGGGATGTGTTGCATTTTAAAATAATTGCACTGTATGATTGTACGTGCAGTGAACGTTACCTACTTTATCGCTTATTAAACATTCTAGTTAAAGTAACATCAATGTCTTATTTTTTCAGTTAAGCGGCTCTATTTGCGCCATTTGTTTAGCAAATGCAATCCAAAATCAGTGGAGAAGAGGAGCATACGCTTAATTCAGCACTAGTACAAACTCGCCATAAATGTTCAGTATTGTAAGAAAGTGATGCTGTTTTATTTTATATATTCTATACAAACTACAAGATATATATTTTTGTACCTTACTGCTTTGTGTATTATGTACGTAAGAGCATTTTATATTTGTCAGTTTACCGTGATATGTTTGCACGAGCACATCGAAACATGAAGTTATTATGTGTTTGTATGTATTGTATAGGTATATCCAGTCCTAAATGAAGGCGTCAACTAACAATAAGGAAACAAATTTGTTTAGGTATTGTGGGCTTTGATGTTAATGTTGCTGCGTAAGAGTATCTACAAAATGTGCTCGCATATGTGTAAATTTTACTGACTGTTCATTATGTGTAAATAAATTCGTCTTTCTGAAATATGTTTTAATAATTGATTAAAATCCGCAGATTCATTTATAATAAAGTTATACAAAATAGTATATTGTTCAACGAGTGACGAAAGTAACATTTTTTTACCAATCTCGGTTTCGTCTCGTTTGGTAATGTTCGCGAGCTTAAAAAAATGATTTCGACGAGTTAAACACTATACTTTTTCTACGACCTCGCTTATGACATTATCGCCATTATCAGTTCTCCATTCCATGAATTTTGCATAGATGTTTTCATTCCTCTCCTCATTCACTCGATTTTTCTGGCAATAAGTCCGCAGAGGTTTTCTCAGCTTGATTTACTATTTCTGGTGGAGTATTGGGCAGATCTGAATCACTTTCTGAATCAAAAATCATGATCAAGCTACGAATAGCACAAACTGATATGATTTAATAAAGACGTGATAAACGCATTCTGTTATCCTTTTAAGTTACAGGAGACGCAATAGTGGAAGTGCAACAGGAGACGGCCATGGACGTTGTGGTGGTTCTGTAATACCTTTGTCCTGCGTCCTTTGTTTAACTTGTCGACTTCTTCTCTTTTTGCCAACGGCAGACGCAGACGTCGTGCGGGTTGACGAATTGGATTTGAGTCGCCACTGTTCATTCTGTGCTAAATCATCGCCGATATAAGCAAAGATTTCTTTGAATTTTCGAAGCAGTCCTTGTATGTCTTCTGCTTCTTTGCGTTTTAACAATGTTGGTGTACTTTCCAACAATTTATCTAGTAGTGTTGGTAGAGTGTCAGACTGATGCCGAGCGGATACATTGTTTATTTGAATATGGTTTGTAGAAGTAATTGCTTCACATTTCCCAACCACTGTTCCGCTGGGCATGGTAATTCAATAGCCGTTGACGTTCACAAGTCGGATAGGAATTGTTTCTTCAATCTTCACCAGAGTTCCAAGCAATAGAATTCCTTTCTTGGCGCAGTTGGTTTCAATTGGCTTGTTGAATCCCGCAGTAAAGCTACCAAAATGCCTTCTAATTTCGCTAAAAAGATTATTTTATTAGTCAAGGCAGGAATGTTTACTCCTTCTTTTAATTTCTCTGCCATATTCTAGGTAGATGAAGAGATATCTCAATGCGTGGAACTTTTTAGATCTAAAACCAGATCTTTTAGATCTAAAACCAAGCCGTTTTACTTCATGAACCCTACTAGGATATGAAATCAATATCAGCTACTGAAACCCTGTGAGTAAATTTCATACTTCCAAACTTCATAACGACTTCGGCTTCTCCACATCTTCGCTACCTCTCCAGTAGCTGTTTAGATGTAATTTTTATTTTGTCAGTTTATATTTTGCTACAAGCTGTGTCCTTATAATGGACATATTTGCTCGATATATCGATTGTGAATTTGAAAGATATCTTACCCATTTGTCCATCTGCTCTCAAGTTATTTTTATTATTTCCTCTCATGAAGAGGAGATTCCTGGGGATATCCGTAGAATCAGTCAGCATGCACCACTTCTTACTGACTGGTTTTACAATTTTAACAATTAATTTGCCAAAATCAATCTGAATCTCTTCAGGAATGGACTGCATTCAATGCTGGGCCTCGACTGCTATAGCTTTATCACAATCATTTCAGGTATTGACATTAGCTGGGATTCTGAATAAATCGTTTTGAGTTTTTACACCTTCAATTTTTTTCATCACTTTTCTCATGACCTTGGCTTTTAAGATCCTCGATATTTTCATCGATTTGAATCTTCATGTGCCCTATTTTCTGATTGGTTTTTACCTTCAAGTTTTCTTTTTGTTTTCTAGAAAGTACCATTTATTCTTTCATTTCTAATTCCATATTTTCTTTTACTTCTTGCATCAGGAATGTAACCTCGAAATTAAGCGATTCCGGATATTTTTTTCTTCTTTGAGAGCTTGTTGAAGCCGTTCGTGTAAAACTCTCTTTTTTCCAGAAGTATCTCAGTCGCACTCGTCCAACTCCTCTCGCAGTTCCTTTACTTTCAGCTCAGCAAATTTAATTTTCAAAATCCTTGCTTCTGACATCAATTGGTTACGAATTCGAAGTATTCGGAAAGTAATCGTCGCTTAATTTAAAAAGAGTTGACGTAAGTGATATAATCTCCTGTAAAGAAGAAGGATAACGTCCAACTTGGACTGGTATATCAGACAGAAGTCAAATTTTCAAAAACCATTGGGCACAATGAGACTCTTTAAAGATGGACAATGGAGTTCTTAAGGGGAACGGGAGTTACGAGATGGAAGTGACATTAAAGATCAGTTACTCCTCCCAGAAGTTAGAATCTGAGGTACCGTTGGAGTTTCATTTTGATCAGGATAGTCATTTAGAAACAAGCGTCTTTTAAGAACTGAGTGAACTATGTTCCAAACTGCAGGCGTCTTGGGACGGGGAAGCTATGGTTTAATTTATAAAGAGTAGACGTAAGTGATATAATCTCCTGTAAAGAAGAAGAATAACGTCCAAGTTGGTCTGATATATCACACAGAAGTCTAATTTTCAAAAACCATTGCGCATTGGGCACAATGAGACTTTTTAAAGATGGACAACGGAGTCCTTAAGGGCAACGGCACTTACTACGACACGGAAGTAACATTAAATATCAGTTAGTCCACCCAGAAGTTAGAATTGCCAAAATTTGAAGCCAGAACTGTTGCTATTGCCCTTATAGAGAATTGGGAACTACATCTGGAGTTTCATTTTGATCAGGGTAGTCATTTAGAAACAAGCGTCTTTCAAGAACTGAGTGAACTATGTCCCAAACTGTAGGCGTCTTGGGACGGGGAAACTACCCCGTGGGAAGGTCAAAGTGACCTTTATAGACCGTTTAGCTTCATACTCTGGTTGAAATGAACAGAGCTAAGGAGGAGACAATGTTGTTCCGCGACGTCGATAAATATATCTTTTGCGGTAGTCACACCATTACCATTGAATAGTCGTCATACTTAAATATTATAACTAAAGTCTCCAATAAAATTGGCACCGGTCGGACGACCTCGATGTAAGTCGGATAACCAATCGCTTGTAATATGAAAACCCCAGCTTTAAGCGGGACACACACTGAAGCGGTTACGGTAGCGTTTGCGATGACGGTAGCACAAACGTTCACATGCGAGCGGTCAAAGTAAAGTTACGTAAATTTCTTGGCACATCTATCTTGTCACATGTATGTGAACTGTTTTCATCGCCATCGCTTTCGCAATCACTATCGCAACCGCCTCAGTGTGTGTCCCGCTTAAAGCTGGGGTCTTCATATTACAAGCGATTGGTTATCCGACTTACATCGAGGTCGTCCGACCGGTGCCAATTTTAGATTTTTTAATGCAATACTTAAACGGAGGCGAATACTTTGCTGAAAATTATAGTGGGCAACCAATTTGTTTATAATTCGTGAGTTTGCTTTATCCTTGAATCACTGCGAGGTACCTTCAAGTGTGTCGTCAGTCAACTTTCGACGGAAGAGCTACATATTTCATGTTTATTAAATCGCTAAAATGGGTTTCGCTGTAGGTGTTGTTAAATATTTAGTGTTTATTGTGAATTTAATTTTCGCGGTGAGTATTTAATAACGCGATTACGTTTTACACAAAATATTGGAATAAGTTATTTTTTGAAAATCACGCGTAATGCGCAGAAAGTATGAAAGTAGGTAATACTGAAATTTCAAAAATATTAAACCTGCAACAAAATCAAATTCAAAAACAAAAATTTGCTTTAAAACGTTCTTGCTTCACCTTTGTATGGTTGAATGTAGAACGCATATTCATATTTATGACTTTACGAAGTCTTTTAAGTAGACCAAGTGTATGTTCTACCCTATATGTATGTATACTTATGTGTGACAAAAACAACAACGCCCCTTTTTCAATTATGTAACTGGTAAATTAAAAGAGCAAGAACAGCCGAGCTACAATGTATGTTAATGTTCCGCCAGAAAGGAGATGACCTTGGTTTTATACATGTATTTATTCTGAAAATAGAATTCGATGACTTAATATTAACTGATTATCATATTCTTCGAAATATCTTGTATAAGATGCACCTTTGAAGGTGCAATGCAAAAATTCCCAAAAAGCTATTACCGAGATATTTAAATTAGATAATTTTATATTGGTCCTACTTTTATTCTGTTATTTCAGTTCTAATACTTTACTATCTTGCTGTTCTTAAAATATAACCAAATACTCTGACTTTTGGTTAAATGTCTTCTAGCCAAAATTGAGAAAAGAGCCTGTTCTACAGAACTATAATTTAGAGAAATTCTGGCTACTTGATAAAAAATCGTGCGAAATTTTAAGGCCCCGATAGTACCACGCAATCAATTAAATTTATAATTAAAATAGGCGGGATTTTTTTTTAGACGGTTGTACACCTTGCCAATCGACTTGCTGTATACAGGCTGTTTCAAATTCGACCCTCACCATTGGGATCTCGCTTATTTGATGAGATAGACGGGGGGTCAGTTAACTTGCCCTCCCCCCCCCCGTAACGTTTTTCAAAGTTTTCTTGCACCAAATGATTGCACCCTTAATGCACCCTTATGCACCACCAAAATAAATTTTGCACTCCTCCAGGAGAGAAACTGCAGGCAAATTTCACTGGGAGGGGCCAAGTTAGCTGAGAAAAAAAATAAAATAGAAACTTAGCTAGCCCCCCCCCCCGTGAAAATTTTCGAAGTTTCTTTAATGCACCTTATTGCACCCCTTATGCACCACCTTTTTTTAACTTTTGCACCGCTCCAATAACTGAGAAAAAAAATAAAATAGAAACTCAGTTAGCCCCCCCAGTGAAAATTTTCGAAGTTTTTTTGGTGCACCTTGTTGCACCCCTTATGCACCCTTATGCATCACCTTTCTTAACTTTTACACCGCCCAAATAGCTGAGAAAAAAAATAAAATAGAAACTTAGCTAGCCCCCCCCCCCCCAGTGAAAATTTTCGAAGTTTCTTTAGTGCACCTTGTTGCACCCCTTATGCACCCTTATGCACCACCTTTTTTAACTTTTGCATCGCTCAAATAGCTGAGAAAAAAATAACTGAAATAACTTTCTATTTTATTTTTTTTCTCAGCTATTTGAGCGGTGCAAAAGTTAAAAAAAGGTGGTGCATAAGGGGTGCAACAAGGTGCACTAAAGAAACTTCGAAAATTTTCACTGGGGGGGGGGGGGGGGGGCTGCGGTTAACTTGGCCCCTCCCAGTGAAATTTGCCTGCAGTTTCTCTCCTGGAGGGGTGCAAAAATTTATTTTGGTGGTCATTTGGTGCAAGAAAACTTTGAAAAACGTTACCGGAGGCCAAGTTAACTGACCCGATAGACGGTAGGTTTAAATTTGGCAAAGTTGCTAAATTTTATGAGCAGTAATAATCCGCAGAGAAATAACTTACTTCTATGTTAACTCTTATTCGAAATAATTGTAAAAAATCAAAAATAGTCATTTTCTTATTTCTCCTCTATCTTCTTTATTTGAAGAGATATCAAAAAAATAAAAGTACTTTCTTAAGACACTTTTGAATTTTCTAGACACTGATGACTACCATTTTGCTATAACATGTTTCGTCAAATTGATATCATCATCAAGTTCATTTTTTCTTATGGGCGCCATATTGAAATTTGGTCGCAAAATAATCTACTCTTTCTGCTGATTACGCCAATATAGCACATGTTATCAAAATTATTTAAAATAAGGTCAAAATTAAAATTAATTTTTTTGAGATAAGACAATTGGCAATTAATGGAAGCCTGGCTTTGGATTCAAATCAAAAACAGTATAATCTGTCATTTTAATACATACTTGTTGCTAAATATTATCATAATAACAATAGCATAATATTTAGAAATGAAGAAAAACGTAATATTACGTGCCTTGTATTCGTGTCACACACGAAAACAGCAAGTGAATTGTATTTTGAACATTCGATGAGCTGCATTAAGTTTAAGCAAACGATCGCAATTATGTATAAATTAAAGTGGATATTTGTTTGAACATTATTGGAAATATCTTATTTTGAGAGCCTTTATTTATTTATGTTATTATTGTTTCTTCAATTTCGTTCTAAATTTTTGTTACTGTAAAGAGTAGGTACGTATTCTACTAAATGATTCCTGCACTTCAATATTTTTGTCTAATTGTATAAGTATTGTTCTAAGCTGTTTGTTCTCCGAGTAGGTTCAAAAGTAGTAAAGTACCTACAGTTCACTTGCTGATTTTGCTTTTTTGTTATAAGAATAAAACACACGTAACATACATATTCTGTTTCTCTTATCTTATTGCTGTGCCGGTAATATTTATTAAACTAGTCCCTACATCAAATAAATTACTTTTAATTTTACTCCAAAGTTATCTTCTGTTAACCACAAAGTTCCCTTCTGTTAACTACTACACTTTTCTTATATCATATCAAACATTCTTAATTTTGGCATTATTTTAAATAATTTTGATAACATGTGCTATATTGCCGTAATCAGCAGGAACAGTAGATTCTTTTGGGACCAAATTTCATTATGGCGCCCATAAGAAAAAATGAACTTGATGATGATACCAATTTGACGAAACGTCTTGTAGCAAAATGGTATTCATCAGTGTGTAGAGAATTCAAAAGTGTCTTAAGAAAGTACTTTTATTTTTTTGATATCTCTTCAAATAAAGAAGATAGAGGAGAAATAAGAAAATGACAATTTTTTATTTTTTACAATTATTTCGAATAAGAGTTAACATAGAAGTTATTTCTCTGCGGATTATTAATGCTCATAACATTTAGCAACTTTGCCAAATTTAAACCTACCGTCTATCTCTTCAAATAAGCGAGATCCCAATGGTGAGGGTCGAATTTGAAACAGCCTGTAGATTAGAGGTTATGTAACTATTTTAACGTTTAAAGGATTGTCATGTTCAATCGTTTTTATTTAAAGGAAGTGAACCAGTTTTAGTGATAACCATAGCGAATATTCAAAGTGTTCGCCCTCGACGTTTAATTAAACATTTTGAAGCGTCACTTTGACAACTCAAACTCCGATTAAGCTGTCAACGGTTAGTGTTGCCAATCTAATTCAAGATTCATAGCCCACTCTAATTATAAATTTAAATGATCGCCTGGTACATGCAGTATGTCCACGAATTGAATTACGAAGAGGTATGATTGACAAAATATTTTTAAATTCTAATTGTATACATATCATATATAGGAAATTAACCCTGCTTGGCTTTCAACTAATCTTTCAACTATATCTTATTATTTATTGTTTTTATTAAGGTTATATTTGTTCTGTTTAGTACCTTGTTCTATACTGTTGGGCAATAAAGTCTTATTATTATTATTATTTTGGTATATTTTAGAATGTTTCAAATAAAGGAGGAGTTCTTGGTGGTAGATAAAAAAATTGTTTAGTACTAAATTCTAGTTAAATTAGCTTTTTTATACTAACTACGGCAAAGCGTCATTAAGAAAAAGTTTTTCGCAATGTAAAATCATCGACCGATGCAAAATGTCAAAAATATCAGGCGGTTGCGGTAGCGTTTGCGATGACGGTAGCATAAACGTTCACATGCGAGCGGTCACAGTAAAGTTACGTAAATTTCTTGGCACATCTATCTTGTCACATGTATGTGAACGGTTTTCAGCGCCATCGCTATCGCAATCACTATCGCAACCGCCTCAGTGTGTGTCACGCTTAATGCAGGGGTCTTCATATTACAAGCGATTGGTTATCCGACTTACATCGAGGTCGTCCGACCGGTGCCAATTTTAGATTTTTTAAATGCAATACTTTAACGGAGGCGAATACTTTGCTGAAAATTATAGTGGGCAACCAAAATGCAAAATGTCAGAAATATCTGCTTACTTTTATGAATTCGTGTCTGCTTATTGTTAGACTTGAGCAGTTTACAAAATAAAAATTTTATTTACAAAAAAATATGAAAAAAACAGTTTATTCAAATAAACTACCCTCTAAATTTCACATTTCAATACTAGCTCTTTTGAAAATTAAATTTGCCTACCTATTCAATTTTCAACAAAACATATTGTAAGTCCAAAATTTCGAGATAAATGTGAATAGAAAAAGAACTGTAACAGTTAACCCAAAAATGAAAACTGCTTTAGGGACTTGAAAACAAGCAGACAACTTTATCAAGAGCGACTGAAAAATTGAAAATTAAAAAAAATCCTCTTTGTAACTCAATCTGTGGACTAATATTGTAACTGTATATTAGCTGTGTTTCTACAAAAATGTAATTTAAGTACTTTTTTCACTGGACTCTTCAGTTGCTTCATGCAAAATTTGCCACATATATTACTTATAATTATTATCATTAACTATTAATTATCGTCAACTCGTTGAATATTTACTGTTATAGTAATTTTTAAATCAACAAGATTGTATATTAATTCTATTGTGATTGACTATTCACTTTGATTTAAAACTGTTATGTTTTTATTTAACATTTATATAACTATAACTCAAGGTCAGTTGTGAATCATAAACACGGGGATGATTATAAAAATAACACGTATCTCTTTCTCTTCTACATAGTAAACCAAAGATACTACTTAGTTTGTGTAATAACCAGAGAGTCTATATTTTATGCAGTTACTAATGGTTCACGGCACAATCAGGTGTATTCCACAATGCACACACTGTGCTTAATAATAACTTCTTAACCACTGGTTTTAAATCACTGATTGAAGACGTGTTTCATAAGCACACGGTGCTTACTTTACAATTTTAAACATTAGTTAACTTCATTTGTAAAATATAATCACTGAACGTAATTGCATATCCTTCTTTTCAATGTCATTTGCGCTTGTGGAATAGCAAAATGTTTAAAAAGTGGTTAAAAGTGCATGCGCATAATTCAATGTTTATTAATCACTGATATATGGAATATATCCGAATGTCGTTCAATTTGAACGACACATTCATGAACTACCTATCATCAGCGTCCATAGCTTTGTTTTGGTTCTAACTTGGAACTGTTTTGAATAGTGCTGGCAAAAACCGGAAGAAATTAAAACCGGTTAATCGATTTCTTTAAAAACCGGTTTCGGATATAACCGGTTATCCAAATAATGGTAAAAACCGACTATTCGAATATCCAAAAACCGATTATTCGGATAACCGGTTTTCGGTTTTCTTCAAAACCGCGAATATCCAAAACCGGTTAACCGATTACCCAAAAAACCGGTTTCGGTTGCCAGCACTAATTTATACGTGTCTATGACGAGACGCTTTGTGAAAAGGCAGCCTTACTCTCATTAAAATTAAACGTGTTCGCCATAGGTTTTAGTCTCATTGAATTTTTGTAAACCTGCATAATCTCAACTGCTGGGTATATTCTTGTTGCGAGACGACACATTTAGAAACTTCAGAAAATATCTATATATAGTCTATTCAAGATAAGAAGGTAGTAGACGTCGCTGCGTTCGAAGGAAAATACACACAGCTAACAATATAAATTGAGCCAAATTTTAAAAAGGAGTTAAATGAACGTTCATTTAATTCCTTTACTTTAATTCCTACTACCTTCTTATCTTGAATAGAGTATAGGTATTGCAAGTATTGTAATTATGGAATTCGCTGAGATTAAATACGCAAATACGTTATAATAAAAGCAATTAACTAAATAAATATGTAACTATGTAAACGTACTTTTTTCCTAATAGGTACTAGATCATTAAATTAAAAAAAAAACTTATTCTAGTTATTCGGATATCTGAATATCCGTTATCCGAATATCCGATTTTCCAAAAAACCGATAATATTCGAATATCCGGTTATCCGAATAACTGGATATTCGAATAACCGGTTATCCAAATAAGTGGATATTCGAATAACCGATTATCCGGATAACAGGTTTTCGGTTTTCTTCAAAACCGCGAATATCCAAAACCGGTTAACAGATTATCCAAAAAACGGTTTCGGTTGCCAGCACTAGTTCTGAAACTGATCGCACATGCGTATTATGCTTTTAGTGTTTTGGTTCGTTCAGAATCAGTTCTGAACTAACAATTCACTGTTTTGGTTAATTTCTGGAACTGTTCCAGAACCGTTCTAGAACAGTTACAGCAGTTCCTACTTTTTACTAGGAACTGATATGGAATTCCGAGTTCGTACGTGCGCAAATCTTATGCAGTTAGTATTGCTGTATTATATTAATCAAAATAAGCTTCATATAATTAACTATTCATATAATTAAGAAAAAATAATACAAAATGTTTTTATAAAAAATTTTTGCCTAAAATATAATTTTGAATTGGGTACTGATTATACATGGATTATTCAATAACTAATCCAGTATATGTGAGTAGAGTTAAAATTAACATAGTATTTTTATTTACAAGGTAGTTTATTACAAGTAGGTAGAATGTACTCTAACTTCTGTTTTGGTTTAGAACTATCACAGAACTGTTCTAGAATTGAACGCTCAAGCGCAACCAGTTGTGCACAGTTCGGAAATCGTTCTGAAATAATAACCAAAACAAAGCTCATATCAAAAGCGCTGTGCTGCGCCAAGGCGCGCAGAACCGCACAAAGTGTTAATTTTTCATATGCAGGGTGATTCAGAATAAGTGTCCGACTCGTTAGGGGCATATTCACTAAAGTCATACAAGTACGAAATTGCAAGAAATAAATTTATTGATTTATTATTTGAAAAATCAGCGTCTTGTAAGTCCTAAATTGAAACCGATTAAGTACCGATGATGCCGTATTTATAAAATTACGTAAGAAAATCGTTTGTTAAGTCGAGACATCTTTTTATAACGACAATAAGTTCTGTTGGCAGTTAGCAGCTGTAGATTAAGTACCGATGATGCCGTATTTATAAAATTACGTAAGAAAATCGTTTGTTAAGTCGAGACATCTTTTTATAACGACAATAAGTTCTGTTGGCAGTTAGCAGCTGTAGCAATAAACGCGTAGTAAAAACGAATAAACGAGGATTTCGAATGCGAATTAAATCGACATTGAGCCATGGAGTAGCATGTTAATTGTGAAATTAGTAATATCGATAATTAGAAACAAAGAAACTGCACTTTGTTATCTAGTACCTATTGTAAATGTTTGTTTTAGAAAACGTGTGACTTCCGACTGCTTAAAAACAACGTAAAACTACGTGAATCTTATGTGAAGCATAGAATAATTCAATTTATTTGAAATTAATAATTTTAACAAGTTTACAGTCGGTATTGTCTAATTTTTTTTAACCAGCGGCATTGACGCCGTTATAAAAGTTAAGATTAAGTTTTTCATGAGTTTCATATTAAAGTGAAAAGGTGTATAAAACTTACGGTTTTTATAATCAATGCTCGACATGATAGCCATGGTAATCTTAGTAGGCACTAAATTTAATAAATTTCCACCAATTGCCACTACAAGTTGAGCGAACGTTTCACGCGAACTAATTTGCACTGATAAATTTATGAGTGTGTCTACCCTTACTTAGTTGTAAAAAAATGTACATCCGAATTTTCAATGAATTTTATCTCAAAAACTATGCATATAGCTTTTTGCTTTGTTTTTTCATGTATTTTCTGCAATTAACGGGTCGGACACTTATTATGAATCACGCTGTATTTATTTCTAATTTCAACATCGATATTTGGCGTTCGATATTTTTGGAACATCGATATAAACTTTCGATGTTAACAATCATGTCTAATATCGATGTTTATCATTCAATGTTCTACCCCTAGTTTACACCACATGTCCATTAAGTAAAATATAACGCTGCTTCAATTATTTCAGCTCTTTGGTTTGGGAATAGTGATTTATGGTATAGTTCTGAATGTTCAGTACCAAGAACAAACGTCCCTGGCACCCATCGTTTTTGGCATTATCGTGTTCATAATAGCATTCTTTGGGTGCTGCGGTGCGATTAAGGAAAGCAGATGTATGTTAATTACGGTAAGCGGCGATTAGTTTTCTTTTTTTAAATGATGTTAATGCCTTCTCTTAGTTTGCAGTCATCTTAATTGTCTTATTCGTAATATCGCTGATTTTCGGAGGAATATTTGTTGCTGCTGGATCTGATCATAACAACTGCACAGAACACGTAACATCACTTTATAGAAATTATAGTAACGACGTTCACAAAGAAGCATGGGCATTAAGACAAATAGAAGTAAGTAGATATGTTAGGGAAAAAAGTAGATCTGTTAAAAATAAATTTTAGAATAAATGCTGCGGTCTTGATGGACCGAAAGATTACAACACATCAGACCTCCCTCCAAGTTGCTGTAAAGAAAATAAAACCGAATGCAGCAAGGATGATCCGGACGTATTTCCGTTAGGTTGTTTGTTCGTTTGTTACGTTGGTTATTTCCTGTATGTTCTAGGAGTGGTAGTTATAATAATTGCACTGATTGAGGTAAGTCCATCGAAATGAATCTATTTTCTTCGCTATCCAAAAACGGAAAATTCAGCAATAAATCAGTTTTAATTATTGAATATTAGCTGTTCATTTAATAATGTAATTGCAATTAAAATATTGTCTTATAGAATTACAACATTCTGCCCATACTCTTTCATAAGCAGCGTATCTGTAACTACAAGTTGACTTTCCTTGATGATGTAGCTAACTTTCCATTCGAAAATTTGTATCCTCTTAAGGCCATTTTACATCTTGCATAATTTATTGTACGAGAAATTGTATTATTTTTGAAACAATCTAAATGGTATAGCATTTTGAGTAGTCCTAAGGTTTTTTGTTTGAAATTCGCACTAATTCTTGCACAAGAAATGGTGAGTGCAGTTAATTGCCATTTGAGATGTTTGATTACATGCACATGTTGTCTTTTATTTTAAAAGCTCTGTTCCAACCACCAATGTCATAAGATATTTCAGACACGATGGGAAAGGAAGACCGAAGAAGAAGGTTTTCATAAAAATAAATATAGCTTTCTGACCGTTTAAGAAACCGTCATAATCAGTTGCCCACCTAAATAATTATCGATCGATGTTGACAACTTTGTCGAGTGTAAAACTTTGATGAGTGCATGCTTGTGAGGGTTTCGAAACGGTCACAAAGCGTGGTTGGAACAGACTTAAACTTAATACATGTGTTAAGCCACGATTACCATTATTGCCTGTGTCTTACATAGTTAAAAAGTTGTTGCAAGGAGGACTAATCAGTAGAAAGATGGAAAGAAAGCCAGAAAAAAGTAACGAGCAACGTGGTTACAAACTGACAAGGGAACATTCCCAACCCGAAAATCCAAAAAGATTTGAAACTTTGTGGGTTAGTAATTCACCCTAGGGTGAGCACGGAACAATTTCCTTTGCCTGCCCAAAAGCATTTTAAGGGGACAAAAACATCCTTTGGAATTTTTGCCCCTTTAAAGTGTTTTTGTTTTTGTGTTAAAAAAATTGTTCCATGCTAGGGTGAACTAACTACTAACACACAAAGTTTAATTTTTTTTTTTTTAATTTTCGGGTTGGGAATGTTCCCTTCTGAGATGAAATCGTATTCATTATTATTAGTATTATAATTATTATTATACAATACTAAGAACGAACTGTAAGAGTACTAGAGTATTGTAAAATTTTAATTACAGTATACAATACAATATGAAAAATAGAACAGATTGACACAATTCGTAAAAGTTTCAAAAATTGTACAATTTCTTGTAGAATAAATCGTGTAATGTAAACTGGCTTTTAGTAGTGTGTTGAGCTTTGTTATAAAAATCTGTATTTAATGCTCGTAAAAAGGTATGGCAAGGTGTTTTTGGCAGGGATGGAAAACGTAACGTGAATTCGGTTCCTTGGATCGGTTCTCTTGCGGAATCGTGGAACGGTTACGGTTACATTTTCCATTCCCGGTTATTGGACGGAATATAAATCTGAAAACTAAATTGTTTAATTTTATTTCAGATAATTGGTGCAATTCTTGCCATATGTTTGGCAAAATCAATTCAGAGCCAGACGAGGAAACAAGCGTTCGTTTAGTTAATTTTTCAAGCTTGAAAAATGATCATCATTACGAAATACGATCGCTCTGTGTGTGTTTATTTTATTCTTATTACTTTTCTATTATTTTATTATGGTAATCTGCGTAGGTACGTGCAAAATACATAATATATCGACTTTTCAACTCTTGGATAAATAACAAACAACTTTTATTAGAGTTTTCATGTCTTCCATTAATTTATTACGCTTATACTCTTTGATAACAAAAAAATGTATTCGTTAAGTTACTAACTACCTACTACTATTTTCGTATGCATTTACAAGACCATTTATATTAAATGTTATATGTTATGTTTATGATGTAAATAAATTCTAAGAAATATCTGTTTCTCTTAATTGAATCATTTATTTTTAAAAAGGCATTAATCCAAAATTTGGAAAAGTTAAGTAGCTACGAGTAGTGTATGTACGAGTATTTAGTTCTCGTTTCACGATTCTCTGTAATAAGTGCACATTTCGTTGCTTTTGCACTGCATTATACAGAGTGGCCGATTTTTCATTGTAAAAGCTGTAACTTTTCTAACATTAGGAACATTAAAAAACCAAAAAGGAAAAGTTTTTGGTTTGATGAGATTCTGAAAGTGCAACATACAGGAATCTCCATAAACTACGTTTTTCAGCTTTTATTTTCTACGATTTCATTAGCACTGAATGATAATGAAAAATACAACTAAATTTCTACGGAATAGACCATACTATGTTTTATTCTGAAGAAGTGTACTGTCGCGTTAAAAGAGAAATAATTAATTAATAATTACGTGAATTAAAATTACGAGAATGTCTTTCATTTCATTTTTATTTAAAAAAGTAACTTATTTTAATTTAATTTTAACTTAGTCCTTTTAATTTTAATTTTAACGAATATTTTAAGTAGCGACATCTTTCGATCGCTTTTTGACCTGACATTGCAGTAAGATTGACAAATTGAAGCCAGTTCGCTACATAATAAGTCATCCCATGCAAGGCGGCCATGCTTGCTGTCAAAGCATATGAGAATTTTAAAAAAATTTGTGCAAATTTGTTCTGCTGACGAAGGCCCAACTAGGCCTGAAACAGCTGTACAGAGCCTGCTCGAGGAATCCGCTGTAATCGAAACCGATTTGCACAAAATTTTTTAATTAAAGTTGACCACTTATCTTTAACTTATAAACTTATTTGATCTAACCTTAATTTTAGCTTTACTTTAACTTTATACTTTACTTTAAAGGGCCTGGCCCGGCGGCCAGCTCTGCGCTCGTAGTGTCCACTCGCTTGGCTTTTCCCACGCACTTCTAATTTACTAATCACTATCCGACACTTAATTAATTACTACTTCTTACTTCTACTCCTGACCAGTACTTCATGACCACTTTTTGATTAATTAATAATCATGATTCTACTTAATAATAATACTGCTACTACTTCCTATCTGACTAATTAATTATCTTAATACTGCCTGTCTACCTTTTCTTGTCTGATTTTTTATACATTTCCTAAATCTACGTCACAATTGGTTCGTGACAGTGAGTTTTTCAATTCTTTCCGAGTTAAATGTTTTTGTTTTATCGTGACTAAATTTTATTATAATTTCGTGCTGTTTTTTTTGTTTTTTTGTATCCAAAACCAATAATAAAAATATTTCCCTCATGTGCCCACCTTTCTGCCAGTCACAGTCTATTCAACAGAAACAGCGTTATTGAGGTCCCGGTTAAATGCCACAGCCTGTATATATGCAGAAGCGTAATTGTCCATATTTTACTGCAGAGAATCAGCAAATGGTGAAGGACATGTTCAGTAAGTTTAAATGTGGAGGCGTATAGAAAATGGCACATAATTCGAGTGATGATTTTTTTTTTGACAAGTTTGACAGTATTAACCTCAGATTACATCCAGTAAACCCAAAAATTTCTTTTTTAATAATAAAAATAACAAAACAAATCAGTCATTGAAATAGTTTTGAACTAAAAAGCTAATTGAATTCTTATCGCATGCAAGTTTTCTGGACTCGTTGTTTCTTGTTTCTATCTGTATAATTTGTCACAAGGACTTTTAGTACTTCGTTTACCTACACCAAAGTTAAATGCCAATAATAATACAAAATTTGTGGTTGACAGCTACTTCAGGATAAATAATAAAAATTAACGGATAAGAAAGTGCTTTAATTAAAATGTAACGTATTAGATACTTACTGTTCTTAGCTTAAAACGTTTCCATTTCTCTTTTATTAAATATGAAATTATTAAATGAAAAACGAGTTCCTAATATTTAGTTCAATTCAAAATTGATGTTTGTAATAAAAATGAACATGTTCCATTGAAGTACAGTAGGTACAAGTATAGAATTGCTTAAATTAAAATAAAAAGTATAAAAAAAATGTTTCTTATTATGACAGCAATATTATTACAAGAATTTAAATTAGCGTCAAGGCAATTTGCACAGAGATTCTTTGAATGTGGGAAGCAAATTATTGTCATTAATTTCGTTTATAACATGACATCATCACCTATCATCGTTCTCCGTAACACGTTACACTTTTTCAGTGTTTGTTCTGTGACGAAATATTTTCACGTGACCACGTACAATTAACGTACATTCAGGACGAACCAATTAAGGCTTACCATAACAAAACCTGAGAAGATAATTTAGTAAGGTCAGTGAAAAACAATGTGCACTTAAAAAATAATATACACTGGGTCCACGGATTTTCTGCAAGAAAGAGAAAACTTTTTTATTTTACGTTTTAGGAAAAAAAGTTATTCTTTATCAGGCAATGAACGTTACGTTTCGTTTCCAACAATTTTTTTTCATACGTATTGAATGTTACATATGCTGCATGAACGGATATGTTCCGCTATACCGGGTGTCCGCTTTGATTACGCACCATAGGAATTTTAATGCAATTTTTTCAAGTTTCATACGTCAAGCTTTCGTGCTACGAATTCGTGCTGGCACGAAATTGAATGTAAATGTAGCTAGCCTTCATTGTAATATAATCTTACTCAGGTCTTTAAGTGCACTGATAACGCAATTTTTAAAAAGTGCTTATGTTCAGGAATAAACCAGTTTATCATTCTACTTATAATTCAAATAATCTCCTTCACATTTTCGAATTTTAATCAGATTTCTGGAATAATTTATAATATTATTTGTATCCTATGTCTATGTCCTATTGTATAAATCTACTACTTTTTAATTTTATAGCTCTAATATTCCTAAGCACGTTTATGTTGTCAATTATATTTGGATTAATTGTTATATTTGTATTATCACGGAGCAAATTAACATAAAATGCATATTCGATGTGTTAAAACTTTTTAATGACTACTTGGAAGATATAGATACTGAAGGGCTTATCCAAGAATAGTTTGAGGTACATTTTTAATTTAGTAGACGTGGATAATTAGTAAGTAAATTTTAGATGGTCTGTTGTGTTGCTGATGGGCCTGATGATTTTGCTCCGCCTTTCCCAACGCTTTGCTGTGAGAATGGAGGTAGATCAAATTGTAGACTAGGCGACAGTGATTGAAATGGGTTGCCTAGAAGCTTGTGAAATCGAGGTTTGGTCTACTAATTTATTGGGGCTAATTATTATAGCCTTCGCTTTTATTGAAGTAAATTTATTTTGTTGATATTCACTTTTTCTATTAATCAAATATGTCCTAGTTTAACTTGAAGGCTTCCGCGGCCGTCGTCCATGTTTGAATTGGCTTCCGGTTGGAACCGCGTCACGTTGACTTCTACTGCCGACGTTTCGTTCTTCATTGCAGAAGAACTTCTTCAGGGCTGCTGCTGCTGGTGGTGTTGCTGCTGCTTCGGGTTAGTCGTTGAGACTGAGTAGGTATGTCTGTTGTCGTGATATTTATAGTGATCGGTGGGGGTAGTGAGTCGGAACGGTGACCGGGGATTGGTCTGCTGGGGCGTGACGGATCGTTAATGAGATGTTTCCAGGCATTGTGGAGGTAAAAGCCAGTATCACGGTTCAGATTATTGGGATGTTTGAGTATTTCTATGGATTCACGGATTTTACGATTGAAAAAATGAGATGAGCGGGCTAGAAGTTTTGTGTCGGAGAATAGGATTTGGTGACCGGTTTCTAGTTTGTGTTCAGCTAGGGCCGAGCCAGTTGTTTGTAGTAGTCTAGTACAGCGTTCATGTTCAGAAACACGAGTGCTAACAGACCGTTTTGTTTCACCGATGTACACACGTCCACAGGAACAAGGAATTCGGTACACACCTTCGGATTGTAAGGGAATGTGATCTTTTGTGGAGGGTAGGCAATCTGAGAGTTTCGTCATGGGTAAGTAAATTGATTTGATGTTCTTTTGTTTGAGTATTTTGCCGATTCGATCTGTTATGGTGTGAATGTAAGGTAGGTAAGCTGTAGCGACTGGAGGTGTATCAGGTTCAGAACGTGGAAGAATTGGGGTGCGATGACGAGAAATGGATCTTTGGATGTCGTGCTTTTTGTAGTTGTTATTTAGAAGGACTTTTGTTACGTGGTTCAGTTCAGTTTGAAGTGAAGAGGATTCTGATAGGGCAAAGGCACGGCTGACTAGTGAGTTAATGACTGACTGTTTTTGAGAAGGATGATGGTGTGAATTTGCATTCAGATAGCGATCCGTATGGGTTGGTTTGCGATACACGGAGTGTCCTAATCTACCGTTAGGGAGGCGGCTTACTAAGATATCAAGGAAAGGTAAGTGGCCGTCAGTTTCATATTCCAAAGTGAAGCGAATGTCAGGATGTTGAGAATTTAGGTGTTCAAAGAAGTTGTTTAGGGATTCCTTACCGTGTGGCCAAATAGCAAAGACATCATCTACATATCTGAACCAACACTTGGGTTTAAGTGGGAAAGAAGTAAGGGCTTGTTGTTCGAATGCTTCCATAAAAATGTTGGCTACTATTGGGGAGAGAGGAGAGCCCATGGCTGTGCCTGAGACTTGTTCGTAATATTGATCACGGAACATGAAATAGGTTGAGGTTAAGCAACATTCTATTAAGGGAATTAAGTCTTCGGGTTGGTTATGGGCTGTGAACAGTTGTTGGATGATTGTGATGGTGTCGGGAATTGGCACTTTGGTGAAAAGAGATTCTACATCGAAGCTGACCAGAATGTCCTGAGGGTCTAAGGAAATCTCGTGAATTTTTAGGACGAAGTGCTGAGAGTTGAGGATGAAGGTTTCACTATTACCTGCAAACGGTTTGAGACTGTGTGCTAGATATTTGGAAACTTTGTAGGTTGGTGAGTTAATTGCGCTAACTATGGGACGTAAAGGTGTATCGGGTTTGTGGATTTTAGGGAGACCGTAAAGTCTGGGAATTCTGGAGTCACGGGGGATCAAGACTTTTTGTGTTTCTGGTGGGATAGAAGAAGCTTTTATTAATATGTCCTAGCTTGATGGTATCACGTGTAATATTTAAAAAGGAAGTGTCGTTGAAATACATTCTAGGAAGTTATATTAGTTAATAAAATGAATAAATAAATGAAAAGAGTATAACTCTAGACATTACATATATGTCAAATGTCAGTTTCATAGAAGGGAAAAAATGTACAAGATAAATTTTATTAATAAGTGAAGAAATTTTTTGTGAGTAATTTTAGATTAAAGAAAACGAAAGTTATCATAGAACGAGGACATTGCATATTCGAAACTAATATTTTTAAACAAATAACTAATTTCAAACGGAAATCGATGAAAATATTTTTAACACGTCGAAGAATTAAATTTAACAATGTATATAATAAAATTTGCAATCGAATCTTGTTTTAATATTTCAGTCACATTAACTTTGAATTTACGACCATTTCCAAAATCCTGTTGGAAATACGTAGAGCTATAATTAAAGCGAATGCTAAATTTTGATGTTAATTCATTCAATATAAATAGGATGGTGTGTAGGATGTATTTTACTTCTTCCTAATATTCGTAGTAATGTGTCACAAGGGTCTGTAGCCAGATTATAACTTATAAATATCTTAGTTCTTATTATAAACCTGTGAGGGCAATACGTGTATATCTAAACTTCGAACAGAGTCAGAATTAATCCTGCCTGTAAAAGTATCCTTTTCTATTTAAAGGATCTAATTGTAAGATAGCAAAAAAGATTTAAAGTTTTACTAGATAATACAGCGTTTCTATAAATGATTCTAACATCAAAGTAGGCATTAAATATTGCGTTGGATATTCCACCTCCTTTTGAATGTGTATTCTACTATCTGAAAAATGTCAGTGTCAACACTGTCATAAACTTGAAACTTTTAAATAAACCATTATTGCTAAAACACAATACCAGTATCAAATGTTTCAATTTGAGTTTACAACTTATTCTTTAAATTGATGATGTTGCACCAAATAAGCTTCTGAAAAAGATATTTGATTATTTAAGAATTAAAACCGATGACGTTACCAATGACTGTGTTCAGTATCGGTGGTTAGTGGCACATGGTCATTTGTTTATCAGAGGTAATGCGATGTTAGAATCATTTATAGAAACCTTGTACAACTTAATTTACTGTCATTCAGGTTTCCTTGTAAGTATTCTATAGGTCTAAGGTACCTTATGATGCAACCTTCGTTGTGCTACGGTTTCATTTAAAAACTCTTTAATGTCCGCAGACGTTAAAAAAAAACAATCCAATTCAATTATTATTTTAAATCTGTGAAATAATTGGGAAGATTAGGGCAAGATGGGGACATTTTTTGCCCTTCCTGAAAACTTTGATAGATTGCGATTGCCACGACGAAGTTTTAGCTTAAGAATGCGTCTTTCTATCACCAATTAACTTTATCTGTCGGTTTATTCCCATAATAACCCAATAATGATGGAAAGATCAGGCCTAATGAAATTAATATTATAAAAAAAAATTATTATAAAAATATGTGGTCCTTATATTTCACCGTTTATTATACTACTCAATAAATTAAAAATCGGAGTACTCAAGAAAGAGGAACTTTGCCTGGAAATTTATTCGATTAAAACTTAATAGATTTTGATCGATGTAAATTTTCTGAACATCGAACGAACTAGCTGATTTTTTCACATAAATAAATATTTTATCAGCAAATATATTCAAATCGAATTCGACTTTAATTGTAATTGTTTGTTGTAAAATAAGCAGACCGCAATTTCCGAATCAACTTATCTCACGCAAATAATTCCATTAGTTGCGTATGCGACCAACAATAAGTCATAGCGCGCTTTAATAAACGCTAATTAAAGTCTGCAACATTGCGACTGCATTAAGTTAATTTAAAACCAGAGAAAAAACTATGTCAGTAATTATGAAAATGAAAATACGTCCTGTCGTAAAATTCCCTTGTGTTACAGTTTGAAACGAACAACTTTTACTACAAGTAATATCGTAATTCACAATGAATTTCTTTTAATTTTACGGCCTGTCTTTTCACCTCTCTGTTAAGCTGGTATTAATTTAATGTGCACTTTAAAACCAATATTCCTCATTTCATGTACTTTTAAGATTAAATCAGTTTACCTAACCGGTAACTTACTAGCTAATTAGACTGAGCAGTTCAAGAAACCCGTTAGCTAGCAAGGCTATATTTTCTTTTAGAAAACTTAATTGAGTAGTTTAACTATTTAAAAAAAATGTTGCGACGAACATTGTTACTTATTTAAATATTCAATGATAACAATAAATCATTGTCATAATTTCTTCTTGCACAATAAATTTTTCCCCTGTACCGGGTGTTCTTTTACTGTATGCAAATATTTAAACCTGTAATACATTACCATAAATGGCAACGATTGAACTCATATATAATCGAACTGCGATCGAGCAGTGACCCAGTGACCTTTGCCGAGTTCGGGCGGCTAATAAAAGCATTTTTTTCACGTCGCAGTAAGTCGTATACTTTGGGATCAACAGTTTAGTTCAAGTGATTGAACGAGTTAAAGCTAAATACGATTACTGTTCTTAGAGAATGGATTCTACAGCTCTTGAAACATAGAGCTGTACACATTACTGTTGGAAACATGTCTTATCACCCCTACTATGGAACATAGTAGTGGACAGCCTCCTCCGTCAACTTAATGGAGCATTTTATTTCTATCTAAAGTAATTAACGTACATTTACGTAATTTTTATTTAAAACAATCAATAAACTTAATGGACATTTAAGTAGCGACATCATTCGATCGCTACTTAAATATCCATTACTTTCACATCGCATTGGCGAATAACCCTAGGACATATCGGTTTGGTTTGCAGTGGAGTTCTCGGGCTACGGTTCTGCTGATGAAGGCCCAACTAGGCCTGAAACAGCTGTACAGAGCCTGCTCGGGGAATCCGCTGCAATCAGAACCGATTTGCACAAAAATTTCCAATAAACTTAATGTCGTGAATTGTCATACTTTTCCTTTAGATTTCGTTATATATAGGGTGACCGATAATTTCGATACATACAGGGTGACTGATAAAAATATTTATTTTTAAACGCGGAATTTCAAACTTGAGGATTACTCATATGCTACATTCACGTGTGTTTCTTAATTAACAACTAGATAACGAGCTACCGACGATCCTATTGTGTAGCCAACTGAGATTCAGGTAGATTGTTCACCAACGCAAGGGAGTTTCCCCCAATTTTCGCAATCTATTTAAGGTCGACTATTTTGATATAGTTAGGTAGGTAGCAACCAGCTTTGCTAATATCAAAGTAAATACTACAATTTGATGGTAAAACTGAAGAATATATCAGTCGAAGTGAATTCTCCAAACTGTAGTGAACACTTCAATAGCTTCCATATTTTTCACTGTAATAACTTAAGGTCTGCTTGGCAATTTAATACCTACTGTTGTCGTTGTATATTTTATCAAGTTTAGTATTTAGGAAAGTTTACACATTTTCAATGTATCCGTAAAACACAAGCACGTTTGTTTATTTTATCTTATGGTTTGGAATGCGATACGGGGTACGTCTCAAGTAGAGGGATGGAACGAAAGCACTTCAGTCTCGGGCGGCGATTCTTCTAGGGCGAACGTCTTGGTAAAGTTGAGCTAATTACGCAGACGGGCTCGCTTGCAATAAATTGCAAGGACGTGTGATGAAGTAATTGTGCAAGAGTAAAAGGTTTGCTGATGGTAGATGATACTCTGAGGTAGAGTACGGTGCCAATCACGTGGTGTCCGCTGCTGGCTCGGACAGGGAGTAAGAGATTGGGTATTCTATCATGAAGGGTGATCGCTGTGTATTCGCCCATGAATGGGAGAGAGTAGAGGATCATTCCACCTGTACACGGCACCTGACCATATCCGCCTGCTGCAGAGGCGAGAGTAGTAGATGCCGGAAATACAACTAGTTGTAATACCTGACCAGGTGATTGCATTGTGCTTTCCAAGAAAGGTCATGACTTGGTGTTGACTGGGCTGTGGCCAGTGTAGCAGAACACTGTGGAAGTCAGTGGCACCAATGATTCTGAGAACGTATGCTCGGAAGGCAAGGTATGCCAATATCCACTTGGGGCTTGTCTTTATGCATGCGAAGTACGAAGATGGACATTCGAGGACACCTTCTCCGTGAATTCGCATCCCAGCAGGGAGCTTCCGCATCTAGAAGCACCGCTGGAAAGGTGCGGGGCCGGGAGAGGGCCCCGGTGAGTAAATAAGTCCTATAGTCTTAAGTAGATACTCGTAAATGGTTAATTGTAATTTTGCATGACGTCCTTGTCGAATCGAAAAGCGAAGCCCAGATGTTAAGACGTTTACCCTCAGCTCCGCAGTGGACGAGAAAGAGAGAAAGAAAGCAGGGAAAGAGAGATCTAACCAAAGGGTGAGTGAATGTTTATTGTAACTCGGTCCTCTGACATTGTTATCAGTTTATGTTATATTTATGTTTGTCATGTTTAACACAAAGAAAAAAAAACTATCCAACGCTACATACTTAAATATTGGAGTATACATATACTTCGGAGAGAAGATACTAAAAATTACTGTCTTAGCAGGTTCTTGGTTTTTATTCATAGCACCCAGTGAGAGGTATCAATTTCTGAATGTAAATATTTACGTGTTTTATATTTGAGTGGTCTGATTGAGGTTAATTAACAATTTATTGTTCACATACATTTGGCGACGAGCATGCGCACGATTAAAAATTGCGTCTTGCTGCAAGACAAATTGCGTCATGTAAAGTGGCCTTTACTCTAACTTTCTTTAACCACACGATGAAGTTAGTATACATTTGTTAATGACCACATTCATTACATTTGTTGAAAAAACGCATAAATTTAATATTCAGATTAATGTGCACTTAACTACAAGTTTGTTTTATTAAAATGTATCTTTACACAGAGGTGAAAAGACCCTCAGACCCTTAGAGTTACAACAGCATTTATGAAAAAAAAAAAGAAAAAAAAATTAAGAATGCAAGCAAAAAAAAATGAAAATGTAAGCTAATAACGTGCAAGGACTTTTCGAGAATTAACGGTCCTTAATGCTTGATAGAGGAAACACGAACGAATCTACGAGCAAGTCATCGCGTAGAGGAGACCGGGGAAATGACGCCCACGTAAGATAAAAGCATTAATAACAATTTTGTATTTATTTTTAAAAATCTGAGTAAATTCTGGTAAAAGTATTATACTTTTACTTACAAGTTAGCATAGCCAAAATACATGGTGTTACACTTTACCAGGTACAGCGTAGTAAAAAGCTAAGGTGTTACATTGGCGTTATTACCCACAAACTTTGGGTAATAGGGCCCAGGTGGGCTCTATTACCTCTTACAATTAACAACTCATATTTCAACGTAATTCTGTATCATTTTACATTGTATAAAATAACAAAATAACGGAAACTTATTACAAAATAAACAATTACACAATACAAAAATCGCAGATGTAGTTTTCAGCTGTGTTCTGGCCGCTGCATTCCTTATGAACCCAACCGGAGCAATTTACACAGCTCATTGTTTTGTCCAAACTCTCCGCAGAGTTTACAAATATCGTCTCCATCGATGCTTTCATGATCTAACAAACCCTCATCATCACAAAAATTTTGTTCGTTGATGTCTGAATCAGAAGATGACGATTCAAAGACATTTCTCTTCACCTGCTTCTTTCTCTTTTGTAACGTTTTGTTCTTCTTCTGTTCCTCCAAATTTAATTTTCTTTTCTGTCTTTTGTCCTTCTTCTGTTCCTCCAAATTTAATTTTCTTTTCTGTCTGTCATCCTTTGCTTTAAAAATGCTTTTCATAGGAGTGGACGTTAACACTGTAGAGTGTTGTTTATTTATTTTACTTCCAACAGTTCTTGAAGTTGATGGAGTTGGTAACGGAGGAGAAATATCCTCAAATGAAACCTGATGCTCTTTCAGGACACTTTGAACAACGACCTTTTCAACAGTTTCAGGAGGTTCTTGCGGTCCTGCTTCATTAGATGGGTAGAAATCTTCATTACCAAAGACATTAGGATTAATTAGAAAAATTCCGCAAACTTCGAAACCTCTGACGGCTTTTTCTACAGTGGCCGTGGATAAATAAGCTTTCGTAAATATTTTGACGACATCGTTTGGAGTAATTTTTTGATATTTAAAGCTTTTCATATAGAGGTCATAATCTTTATGGTAGGCCTTCTTTAATGGTTCATAGAATTTTACGTCTAAAGGTTGTATTTTATGTGAACTATCTGGAGGAATGGTAAGCATATGAATTCCGTTTGCCCTACAAAACTCGTAACTTGCTAAGGATGCATGGCTTGAATGATTGTCCAACACTAGTAAGGCTGCTTTCTCCTTACTAATTTTCATTATATCCTTGAAGTGTTGCAGCCACAATAAAAAGAGTTCTTCATTTATCCATCCAAATTTGGAGCATCCATGAATACAGCCAGGAGGTCCTTGCTTCTTAAGTTCAGGGGTTAAGCGTTGTCTCTTGTGAATAAACATAGGTGGGACATAAGAACCAGCAGCATTATTAGCACATACCACGGTTGTAGTGGTGCTCCTTTCTCCGCTAGTAGCACTTCTTATTTGCTTAACTCCTTTAGGAGCTAATATTTTAGGGGGATTTTGCACATTCGAAATCCCAGTTTCATCCACATTGTAAATATCACTTAAAGAGAAGTGGTATTTTTCTAGCAGTTCCTTCAAATTGTGGAAGAATAAATCTACTTCATCTTTGTTGAATGCCATTATCCTATTCAAACTGGTTGCTTCAGGTTGACGAAGACTAATAGATTTATGCCTCTTTAAAAAGCCTTCTGACCAGCTTTCTCCTGCAAGTTTATTTGTTTTATTAAATCTGTGTGGCACATTATTTCGACAAGCAAATTCATGTGCAATTCGTTGAACATCCGTGCGGGTTAGTCCGTAGTGACTTTTTGCCATTTTTAAAATTAGATTTTCTAACTCCTGTTCTTGTTCTTCGAAAAATGTAGACTTTCGTCCTAGTTTAGGTCCAGCATTATTTCCAGAGTAAATTCTCATACGCAGTGTTCTTCTCGGTATAGAATGAAGTTTGGCTACTTTTCTGACAGATTCTCCATTTTCAATAGCTGTTAATGCAGACTGCAGTGTTTCTTGAGTCCAAGTTGCACGCTCAGTCTTTTTAATATAATTTCGCGGCATCTGTTATTACAAAAAAATAAAAAAAATTGTTTAATACAAGCAGTTTGTGCCTGGGTGGGCTTCATTACCCAGATAATCATGGCTCCATAACCCCAATTGGCAAATGTAACATTTGAATTTTAAACTTTAAAATTCCCTTAAATTCAGCAAAATTAAACGGACAGTGTTGGTTATATGTCATCAATGCGTAGTTGAGCAGAATTTAAAAATAAATAATGGATTATTAAATGTGTAGCTTACCTCATAAGTTGAGCAACAATTATAAGAATATACCTACGTCACACAAATCTTCCGCCAAATTTCTTAATACTTGTTTCCAATACGGGAAACTGCAGAAATTAACTAATATAACGTACCAGTAGGTGACGACACAGTTTACATCGCAAGAACTTAATTTATATACACGGAGAAAAATAATTGCATTGAATTTACCATTTTCGTGGTTAAATACGACCTACGAATTTATTTATTTGAATGAACAATATATTTTTTTGATTCAACAAATACTTATTTAATTCAACAAGAGATTTGCTTAACTTGAATGAGTCTATTTTGAATTAAAAGTAAAGTAGTTTTAATTCAATTAAATAAATTCGTAGGTCCTATTTAACCAGATTTTCTCTCCGTGTACCAGATAAGGGGGTGGGCGTCTTTACCACAAAGGGCGTTATTCCCCCGGTCTTCCCTATATGCGTTTGTAAAACTGAAAATTGCAGAAAATTATTTTTAATTCACTTGTTTGTTGAATTAATATTTTTTTTGTGCGGATATGTGGTTATTCATAACATGATTACAATTGGCCAAATGATACTCAATTTTCATCAGTTTTATCAACGTTAGTGGAAATTCTATACGTAATGTTGCAACTGTAATAAAACAGAGCTTTTATCGATTCGTTACTTCTGCCTATGTAAACCTGTGGCACCGCGAGAGTTTATGTTGAAATTTGATGTCCGAGTAAGTGCATAGAAACAGAAAGTTTACAGAACCACTTGTTGATTGAAGTTCATTGAAAAGCTTTGTTTGGAGCAGGAGCAATTCAATTCGGTTGAACTTTTTTGTTTCAGCAAGTGATGTGATCTCACGTCTGTTTAATTGAACCGTTCTTTTTTTTGTGTAGAATATGTCGAGCGTGTACGACACAGAAATCAGATAGAATTAAGCATGCGCCTCATGTTTGTTCGACGTTGTTTTATGCGACTCCGTAATACAACACCCACCGCCACCGTATTGCGTAACATTGGTAACGGGACAGCGCTCATTCAGAACCAGTTTGTTGGCATGGTACCTAGTGGCTTGCATCTTTCTAGTTCCATCGACTTCGTACTGCGAGCGCCACCGTCGTGTGTTTTGTATATTCTTGTACGAATAAATTTTATTTTAGTCTGACCTCGTTATAACGAAACGCACGAAATTGGTACATCTCTTTTTTTATATCTGAAAAATTAAACGGTACATATGTTTTAAGTTTGAGCTTCAGTGTTTTGAAGAAAAACTGGAAAATTTTTCAAGATGACTTGTTCCATCGGATGTGCGAAGTGTTTAATTATAGTTTTCAACATTGTTTACGCAGTAAGTTTCAAAATGTTATTTACTTAAAAATTTAAATTTATTACGCGCTTAATTTATTTGTTCCGGAGTGCATCTATTGTTTACCAGAGTCGTACGTCAGAATTTATTAAACGTAATTTTAATTGCATCTGAGCGCGTTCTTTATACATACATATAAGTACGCATACGTTTTAAATGATCCTCGAATACACAATCATCCTGTTTTAAATAAACCTCGGTGTCATCTCACTTAAATAATAATAAAACCGATTATCGACTTGACCACTACCAATTATGAGCAGATATAATTTAATTCGAATTCGAACAGGATTTCGAACATGTGTTAATGACTCAGAAACAGTTTATGTGTGCTAAATATTTTTATGATTCATGTGGTCCGAAAAGTCGAGAGTTGGAGTGACCTACATTATAATTTAAATATTTGAATTAAAAGCGCGGAATGATATCGAATTTTACCGTCGAGTATAAATATGCACATTACTCTAATTTTTTGAAAATGAAAATGCTTCGAGAAGGAAACTTAATTAGATAATATTCCATAAGGTTTCTGAATATGTATTATACTAATTAATTAAATTAAAAATTAATTAAAAAATTACAAAGTTCGCGTTAACTGAAATACGTATACAATCGCGAGCAAAAAGATGGGCGTCAGTTATTAAAAAAAATTGATCGAATCTTCACCAATTAAATATACCTATTTACCTTGTTGTATAGTGTGTTAAATTTTAATCAATTTGACGAACAGCACACACGGCACATGCCGCTGTTATAAAGCTAAATGAGAATCATCTGATATCCGGTCTATCTGGTCAAATTTTTGTTATCCGGCCGAATACAGGATACTGGATACCGGAGTATAACAATGGAGAAATTAAGGTTCAATAATAAATCAAAAGTTTTATTTCAATCTTTTATTATTAAATAAAATTTATAATTTAAGTTAACAGGATTTCGATCCAAAAATTAGTAATAACACCTTTCTTAGTTTGCTGAGCTTTCGCAAATATTTAAAAGATTCATCTGAGCATTGCGAAATATTGGTTACAATTTTAAAATACAATCAAGTAATAAACATTTCTTATTCTCTAAAAGTATACAATAGTATATTATTATACAAGTTTCACAAGAAGGCTTATTGAAACACGAGTGGGGTTGGGGCACGACTAGCGAAGCGTAGCGAGCTAGGAGTGGCCCAACGGAACGAGTGTTACAATGCCTCTTGTGAAACGTGTATAATATACTATTTTTTCTACTTTGCGTCACTTATTGAACAAAAATATGAAAAATATTGGATCTTCTTAGTATATGGGGAATTTTAGTTGTAATGCGTGGCAACACTGAAAACCTTTCGTTTTAATCAAAAGTCACATTAACAAGTTATTAATTTTTCTTATCCAGCTTCATTGTGAGTATATTGTTAAGTAACAAATAAATACTGAGCTATTTTGTAAAATCTATTAAATATTTTCAATTAAAAATGACTAAAGTTTCCCCAAAAACAGTGTCACAATGAGCTTCATTGTGAAACTGTTTTTGGTGTCACAATGAATCCATTGTGAACGCAAAGTAGAAAAAATAATTTTAAATAAGTTAAATCAATCTTCTCATCTGTCTCGTTTCGAAGAAAATTTTGTTACATAATTTCATTGTTGACAAAATTTCGAGATTTACTAAATAAATACATATATGTACAACCACAATCAAAAGTAATGAAACGTTCAAAAACTGAACCGCTGTAGTCAGAGAGAGAAGATACCGAGTGAGATAAAGCCTTATGGCGAACGAATGTTTCCGAAGTCCTTCGGAACCCCACAACACGTTGTGCTCTCTCTGACTCGGCACCGTTGCACTCTGACTACAGCGTTTCGGTTTTGAACGTTTCATTACTTTTGATTGAGGCTGTACATAGATTTATTGTGACAGACTGTGATTTTATTAACATTATTTGAATCTTTTAAATGTTTTGAAAAATCAAGTTTCATTCAATTCATACGCTAAATTAAAATTTTGAATATCAGATCGAAAATTCGTAGAATTAATGTTTTTTTTTTCTGCAAAAAGTTCTATAAAAACAATCTGTTTTTATAATTGATCTCTTTACCTAAATATTTTGTATTTTCAAAGTCATATACATAGTTACAATGCCTGCTTTCCTTTGAAGAATTGGCAAAAAACTAAAAACAGATTATCACATAAGTTAAACCAGAGGATCTACCTTCTCAAGTGCAGAAAATCTGAATTTCTTCTATTAAACCTTAATTTTTCCATTGTTAAACCCCGCGTTAAATATTAGTAGCCGGATATCCGCTGGATCTCTTTATTTTTACATGTATTTCTTAATAAACAGTATCTTTCAGTTGCATTTCATTATCAACAAATTAAAACGTGCGTTATAAATTCATTTATTCAAGTTTTTGTAACCTGTTTATTGATGATAAATGTAAAGAACAATTACGTACTTAATTCTTCCTGATTTAAAAACAATAATCCACGTGCACAATAATTTCATTTGACAATAAAAAAAAGTATATAGGAAGATATTAGCAACTGGCTTCGAATGTTACTGACGATTGCTTGTTAGAATTATCATTATTTCGTAAAATGAGATATTTTTAAACAAGAAATTAAATTTTTAAAATTGATGAAGTCCAAATTTTCATTATTTGCACGACTTTCACAATGGCTTTTCCTAGTTTGTTTACTCTGTCACCTTAGCAACCAGAAAATGCATTTTTAAAAACTGTAAAGAAAAACATAAACTGTTGTTGCAAGTCGGTTTTGATTGTAGTGCTGTAGTGCTGTATAGCTGTTTCGGCCCTATTTGAGGCCTCGTCAGCAGAAGCGTAGCTCGAAAATTCCACTGCAAATCGACCTGTCCGAGGTTAATCACAATAATTGCGATCGTAGCATAAACACAAACGTTGAAAAAACTATTAACGGTAGATATAGACAACCCTATATCATTAGAAATAACACAAGTAATAATGCTAAAAAAAGAGTTACATTTTAAATATTCATAATTTTATTAAATTGCTGGAAAAACTTATCACTTGGAAGTTTTCTTGACAGTGTAAGTGAAAAAGCGTATCAAGATGAAACTTTTGCAAAAAATTACAAGTCTCTAACGTCATTTCTTCGGAAGATATTTGCATTTGTTTTCAAGTACTGCTACAGGCATAACTTTTTTAAAAAGTTAAATACCCGAAAGCGATGAAAGAAATGAAGAAAATATAAAAATATATAGGGTGTTCCGTTTAAAATAACATAACGCCCAGACTAAACGGAACATTATGTATACATCAAACAAATTTTAAAATGTGCTCCACATGATACAGTGAAATTTTCATTTGAAACATTTTTTCTTTATAAAATGAGTAACTAGAGAGGTATTAAATAAATACAACACCTTGTATAATAATTCAGACTGATTTAAATAGCATGTGGTAAAAGTTCATCTGAATTTCAAGCTTTAATTATCCTAGCTCGCTAAGTTAAAAAAAAACTATTGAGCTGTAGGTACAAGTAAATTGTGCATGAAAATGACTATCACTTATGTCTATGAAATTACTTAATTCGAAATTGCTCAAATCGGACTTGAGCAACTGGCTTACGACCAATCCTTTTCAAGTCAATAACTCAACACCGAATTTATTTGGAAAGTAAATAAGTGGTTCCTGCGTAAGGTGCAACTCTCCTAGAATAAACTATCACTATTACAGGGTAAACCCTGTAAAACCATAAAAAATGGTCCACTTTGTACATTTCAATTTTTTTTTACAACCATTATAGAAATGTCATAACGTATGGAACGAAAGTTTTGAGACATCTTCTACGTTTTAATTTTTCACCAAAAAAACTGTCAATCAAGTCAACATTGGAAATTGAAAATATGTCAAGTGTCGTCAAAGTTTTGACAGTTATCGTTTGCCAAAATTGTTTATCCAAATGGCATGTAAACTAGAATTGCGGAAGAGCATTTTTAATTTGGTTGGCCAAATTCCAAACCGTGATATTGTAAATATCTTTATCTACCAAAATATTTCTCGGGCAATAATTTATCATGCCATAAAAGATTGCATAGAAGTGTCAATCTACCCAAATCGGGCCGTCCAACTGCTTTGGATGATCGAAGACGTCAGCAACTGCTTGAAGCAATGAAAAATAAGAAAGGAACTTCAATTAGAAGATTAGGCCGAAGATTTAATGTGTCTCACACGACTGTAGAGTGAGAGAAGGCTAAAAGCAATTTAAAATATAGGAAAAGGCAAAAATGTCCTAAATATTCAGCCGGACAGTTGGAAAGAATTCCCCGAAGTTTCAGAGCGCTGCGACTGCTGCATTTTGCAAATCAGAGAGTGATCATTTTGGACGACGAAAAGTATTTTACTTTGTCAAATTCAGAAATAAAAGGACACGATGGTTTCTACACACATGATATTGCCAACGTTCCTTTCGACGTATGATACAAAAAAAGGCAAAATTTGAAAATAAATTGCTGGTATGGTGTGCCATTTCCGAGGCAGATATTTCGAAACCTTATGTTGGACGTGTGAGGGGCGAAGCCGTAGATGTAAACGTCTACGCTGCAAGATGTCTTCCAAAATTGTTACAATTTATATAGAAAAATCATAATAACGATGATTTTATATTCTGGCCTGATTTAGCATCGTGTCATTATGCAAGATTAACACAAAACTGGTAAATCCAAAATAATGTCCCTTTCGTTCCCAAGCCAGACAACCCGCCAAATGTTCCCCAGGCTCGTCCAATTGAGAAATTTTGGGCCCTTCGTAGCAGAAAAGTTTATAATAGAGGCTGGGAAGCACAAAACGAACAACAATTACGAAGAAGAATTTACCAAAAGTTTAAATTGATACTGTGCGAAGTCTAATGAGAGATATCCGAAGAAATTTACGTACAATAGAAACCCAAGGGCCAATGGCTGCTTTGTAGTTATTATTATTAGTTGTTTAATGATTGCTGAATTATTTCGTATTAAAATCTTTTCAGTTAATGCGTTCTAATTTTTATTAACAAACATACAAATTTGTCTCAAAACTTTCGTTCTATACGTTAGTTGTAATAAACAAAGTTTAACGGATATATGAATTATAGCTCCTTGTAGTTATACCTACCTACACCATGCATGATTCAATAATATGTATGTATTTATTATACTTGTTATATGCAAGGTGTCAAGTAATTAAATTGGCTTTGTGGTTTTAACAAATTAATAAACCTGTTCATAAAATAGCATAGCATGAAAAGGATAATCATGCATTCCATTTGTATGAATACTATACGAAAAAAAATTCCTACTTTGTTTTATAATTGAAACAATATTTAATATATACTAATTCAAAGTTGGCGCAGATGTTCTCACAAATAAACAAGAGAGCATCCATAATCGAGATACAGACTAAAGTTATACTTTTTTAAATGAGAGACCCATGTTTTTAGAGTCTTAATTGAACTGTAAAGAAGACTAAGGCTCAGTTTTACAATCGTGGAATAAGGACGAAATAACTGTTCGCTGAATATCTTTTAATGTTCCTCCATATCTACGTCACGTTGTTCTAAGAATAATGCTTATCCGACGATTGTAAAATCAGGCCTAAAAGTGTTGCTGGTGGGGATCAAAGTAACTAAAAAGTTACAGCATGTTAAAGTTAAATTAATTAACAAGCAGTCGTTAGTAGTAATAAATTACGCTTTAAATTCAAATTTGGGGTATCTAAGAGTTGGTTGAAGAATATTTAGTTAAAAAAAATTATTAAAATATAGTAACATAAAAGTTACGGTTATTTAATTTTTTCTTTCGATGTTCAAAAACTACTGTTCATATTGTTGAGAGGCGCCGACTAATTACAATAATAATATCAATATAAATAATAATGTCAATTACTGAAACTCCGCTAGCTTATCTAATGCAAATGTAAAACTAGTTATACTGTGCGTTCCAAAACTAATGACATAAGGCTTGGCCATGGAAAGCAAAAGTAATGTCTATTGTAAGCTTGAGAATTCATTAACAGTCATCATTGCTATTGTCAAGTTTATTTTGAAAATTCAATTACACTACAATTACAATGTCAAAAATAGTAATAAGCCGAAAAAGAAACTCAAAACAGAGCAAGTGGTCCCTTCGAGACGCAAGATGATTCACAGGCAGAAGACTAAGGTGGCTGTTGAAATGACCGAAGGTGGAAAAGTTAGACACAAAACGAAAACTCTTGTGACCCGAACGCAACCTACCGAGCTCAAGTCTGCTACTGGAGAACGCATACGACCACGCACCAAAAACGTAAGCTAACACATTCTTCATCCTGAGAGGCTACCATTAGCCACTTTTCCTGAGGATGACACGACACAAGCTGTTAATAACTTATTAGCTAGTGATCGCCATCACCAGCAGACTAAAGGTATGGACCACACACAAACTACAATAGAAAGCAAATTTGGGTCATCTCTCGACGGTAATACTTTTGAGGTCACAAAAAATAACACCAGAAGCAACAACAGTTTAGAGCCGGGTAGGCTTATTATTGGTCCAGGTACAAAGGTAGTAAGAATCGTTAAGAGTGGAATGATCGTATCGAAGAATAAAAGAAAGGAAGAACCCGAACCAGAGGAAATTACTTCTGATTTCCCGACGAATATCGAAGAGCCAGAAATTAATATAAAACAGGAAATAACAGATCCTAGTCCACTGCATGAACTCGCCGAGATATTCATGCAACATGCGCAAAAACTTTTTAAGTACGAGATGTGCAGTGAGGTGTTTTCAGATCGAGCACAGTTATTAATTCACGTACCAATTCACATCTGATCGTAAGGAATATTTTTGTGTTGGTTTTTTCTTATTTTGTGCATACACGAACTTGTACAGTTAAAGGTTTAAATATTCGCTTATCGTTTGGCCAGTTCATGTGACTAAAGAACATGGGTGATGAGTTAACATGGTAAAAATAGGCAAGATGTAGATTTTTTTACTCAAAAAATCATGTACAGTTTAATATTACCATGCCCTATAGGTTATCAAGAATCTTTAATGATGTGAAAGTTGTTGCTGTCAAGATTTTGTAGTTATTATTGCAAGTGAAACATCTTCAAATAATTGTTTTTTTTTGTTTAATAATCAATTCATTTAGTAATGTATATATTGCCACAGTTTTTAAAGCAAAACGTAATAAATTAGTTATAATAGTTATGTAAGTTTTTATTTGTAAGATTTTGATTATCGCAAAACCTGGGACAAATTTAATGAACATCCAATTGAAGACTATAAATTTTACATGAATGCCGGCGACCGAAATAGGTATTATACTTTAAGTTATACTAAACATTGCGATGTTGAAGATACCATGAATTTTATTGAAAGAAAGATAAGGATAACACTAATTAATGTTTTTTATATAATTTCTTAAAGAAGTTATACCAATAAATTCTCCACCAGTTAAATGGATACATTACTTTATGTTAAAGTATTCACAACATATTCAAGTTATGCTGTAGTAAGTTTAGTCTGTATTATATATTGTATTTTAGAATGTCTGTCTATCATACTTTAATACTGCATATATATATCTTATAGTTAAGAGGTACATAGATGCGATTGCCTCATATGTGTATTTTATTTGATGGAAAAATTGATGAAATGGTTTCTACAATAAAACACAACTTGCTGGAAACATAACTTTTGCTTTACATTGTCAAGTCTTGTGTAATTACTTTTTGAACTCATTAGGAGATCCCTAGTGCACACTCAATTTGAATTTTTATATCTTCCTTGATTTGTTTCACTAATGAGACAATGCATTTTTAATTTTACCTCAGAGCTGAGATGAAAAGATCTACTAATAGTTTTCTAGGTTCAGGCCGGAAATTTATGTCCATCCTATGGAGGAGTCTGCCACGTAAATTGAAATCTTGTAAACATAAAATCTATATATCGAAATTTAAACGAATAATTTGCATGAATCACAAGACGTGTAAACTAAACACACATATTTTTCCTTCGATGTCGTCTTTGCGGCGGTGTATACATACATGTCATCAATTCTAATGATAGCATTTGTAACAAGACTTTTTCAATATCTTTAGTTCATACAAGGATGAGTGATTCGATAAAATTTTGGGTAGTGTATGCTTGCTTATTTTTTGTTGAAACTCCAACTTGCATGAAGTACTTGCATCCGTGCTTTAATCATTCATTTTGAAATGATTCATGGCGAAAAACCACGATTTGTTAAATGTAACGTTTAATTTTAAATTTCCGCAGAATCAACTCATTTATTCCAAAATATGCTTGTGTATAACATGTGTGCAGTTTTTTAGCAGTATAAAAATTCTTCTTTTCAAAAAAAAAAAAATTGAAAGTACCAAATCTGAAGTAAATAGCTAAATTTACTAAGATACTTTTCTTAGTTCCAAATATGATATAAAGTTAGGTACCTATATCTTGTTAGTAAATATTAAATATACTAATTTTGAGCCGCTAATTTCTGAACTATGATGTGTTTATAAACAAAAAACGTGGAGAGAAATTTTACGAATGGTAGTTATATTTTTCTGAAATAAAAACAAGATAAAATTACTTCGAGATGAATTTAATCTGTAACGAAAGATGAACTTCTTAAACCAAAAATAATAAAAGATGTAATAAACAAGCGTGGTATGCAGGATGTTTTCGACTGACGATAATTTCGGATAATGTAAAGATTTGGCTGTTATGTTCAACGATGAAATATAGAATACACTAATAAACATGTATTGGAATTGAGTTTAGACGCACTCCGTGTTTGCACTTTGTAAAAGATATTCAAGAAATTTGATATGAAAATAATAGATTTTGTTACGTAAGCTACCATTCAACTATAAAGTCAATAACTTTTTATAATACATACAGTACGTTTAATGGATCTGTTTACATATGACGTTATCAACTAGTACTAGCAAGTACAATTGTGTCCAAATAAGTTTTTGATAACAGTAGAGTAGGGCCATGGAAAGGAAGACGTTCGATTGCAGTAATTAATAACATGTCGACTTTATCTATTGTTAAATTTAAACAATTTAAGTAGCGACCTTTTTGACCTAACATCGCTGACGAAGGCCCAACTAGGCCTGAAACAGCTGTACAGAGCATGCTCGAGGAATCTGCTGTAATCAAAACCGATTTGCAAATATTTTTTGTTAAATTTAAGTACATAATGTTTTCATTTTCTCACAAATAATTTTCGCTGTCAAATTTATTTCTGTAATGCAGTAAAAAAGAAAATGAATAATATAAATAAATAAAGAATATCGAACAAAATTCCTTAACCTTGATTGTTGTGAGTAACGACGTTCAACGTTTTTGTTCCTGTTTTGATTCTGATCTCATTGAACATTCCTGCTTTGATTCTGGTCTCATTGAACATAACTATTAAGCTTCGTTCAAAAACTTCCACGTTTGGAGTTCGCCATGACTCGAGATAGGAAGAAACATGATGTCTTCACTTATTGTATGAACAAAAATAAACAGCAAAGTAAATTAAAGTTAACTGCTGTTAACGATATGAGTATAAGCGGGCATCTTTTCGTAAAATTTTATGACAAGTCCCCACATGAATTAATGAAGTCACTTGATGATTATGAGAAAAAATATAAGCACTCACCGGTCTGCATCTCTTCTGCAATCTGAAGTAGAACTAAAAGAATTCAAATTTGATTTGAAAAAAAATTGTAATATAATGAACCAGAGTTCAATATAAAAATGAATTAGAGTAAGCGTTAGAATTTAAATGCATGTCTTGGAAAACGTCATATTAATACTAATTGTCAATCAAATGTGACATAAATAACACGCCGGAAATGTTTAATGTTAGTCACGCAGTTGTTCAGTGAGTTCAAAAGTGTCTTAACGCAGGCAGTGGTCATTTTACGTATCTGCTTTAATTTTTAAAAATAAAACGTTTTTCTTGCTTTGTGGAAACGTCAAAGTGACTAAAGGAACGTTCGATGAACTAAATGCATGTTTAGTTGCATCGCCAACTCTAATTCATTTTTCACTTGATCACTTCGTATTTTCTGAGCAAATTTTATAGCGCATGGAATAGGAAATTTACGGTGCATTAATAGTCGTTTTTTAAAAGCAGCAATTTCTATGAAAACTGTCTAGAAAATTTGTTTGGAAAATTTTCAACCAAAAAATGATTAGGTAAACAAGAAAATGATACTTACCCTACCGTGATTCGCAGCGTACAAATCTATTTCTTCAATTCATCCTGTTACAGTAATCAAGGGAGAAATCACCAAGCACTTTCACTAGAGTATTATTGTTTAATAAAAATTATAATCCGTCCAGAATGAAAAGTTTAAATCGCGACATCACTAAATCACTCAAAAGAAAATTATTGTTTAATGAAAACTATAATCCGTCCAGAACGAAAAGTTTAAGCCGCGACATCCCGTAATCCGTCTAGAAAGTTTCTGGAATTTTGAAATTTCTATCAATGTACAGGGTGGATCAATTTCGATGTCTCTTATGGGCATCTCTGTAACTATAAGAGATAGAAAAAAACTAATCGTTTAAACGAAATAAAGGAACTATTCAATACTAATGATTTTTTTAATTCACGCTTAACAACGTTTTAGTATATATTTTTAAAATATTTTGTGATGTAATTAATAATTCCAATGAAACTCACCGGAATAAACATTATGTAACATTTAAAAAAAAAGAAATTTCCACTTGATAAAGGGTCACATGAGACCAGAAACGTACGACGTGGTAATAATATAATATAATAAATAATTGGATTCTGGTAAAGAATATGTCCATAAACGCTAAACATATTGACGTGACATATTTGTGATATTTTCGAGTAGGTTATTCTTAAAACGTGCAGTAAAAGAGAAGGGAGGCCTTTTTTGAGCAAGTATATTTTAACGGAGGAGACCTTTGCATGTACTATTGCTACCATAAAAAACTAGGACAAGATTTTTTTAGCTACTACCGACCATGTAAAATTATTTGAAACTGTCTCTTCCAGTCATACCTAAGGTAACGCTTCAATAGTTTTATAATTCTTGCTGTTATTATGGTTTACTGGTATCAAAGTTTGACATAACATAAATATGAATTACTGACTTGACAATAAAGTAAGATTCAATGTAATAAAAAAATTGAAACGCATGGCTACTGGATTTAAAAGTTGTCCTAGTTTTTTATTCCCGCTGTAAATATGACTTTCTTTAACGGCTTGTCAAAAACAATCATTTTAAATGTCAGATTTCAAATGTAATGCTAATGTTGTAGCATTACAATGCGAAATCACATGCTTTCTGAAGAAGGGAAGGGTTTTGCGTTTTGCAATCGCAAAATTAGAAGATGGTTGGTCGCTACTTATATTATCTTATTTCAGTTCTAATACTTTACTATCTTGCTGTTCTTAAAATATAACCAAACAATCTGACTTTTGGTTAAATTCTAAAAACTATAAATTAAGACAAATTCTGGCTACTTAAATAAATCGTGCAGAATTTTAAGGCTCTGATAGTACATAAATACCGAGTGACTTTTTAATGATTGAACATTTTTTTATTATATTGGCAACACTTTTCAATGTTTATGTTGGTGTACTGGATTTTCAAATTCAAAATTTAGATTTAGGTTAGTGCACTAGATCGTCAAACTCAAATAAATTCGTTTATTGTCGAATCAAGAAAACCAAATAAATAAGATATTTATCACTATTACCAGAATGGTTTTGAGCACAGGACGAAATACATTTTTATTGATGGCTTATTTTCGAAGCGGAGTACAAAATGAAAATGGTAATTAAATTTATTCACAGCAGCAGGCCTATAATGATTTTATTGAAATATACCCTGGGGTTCGTTCATAAAGTCCATGGAGTTAACTCGAAGTTAAATGTTCTCACCATTTATGATAGAGTAGGTATGCTATAACAGTTGCTTTTAACAATTTATGTAATTTATTCCAAACAGTTGGGTTAAGTGTATGTATGTTTAACTCTTAAGGCTTGTGTACAATAAGAAAACGCGTGAAGTATGAAGTAATACGCGAAGAATTGAACACGTTTTATATAACGAAGTCGTTCACAATAAAACTGCAATTCTATTGTGAACGACTTCATTATATAAAACGTGATCAATTCTTCGCGTGTTACTTCATACTTCACGCGTTTTCTCATTGTGCACAAGCAGTGCACAAGCCTTTATCGTTCAAAAACATGCTTGTAATATTATAACTCCACAGAGTAATTCGTAATAACTCAACATTAACTCGACTCTACTCTAACTCTACTCGGGGTAAACTGAACGCACTTCAGAATAACAAATTGAGTTTCGTCTTTTTTCACAACACTGTGTTAGAATAATTGAACGTTTCTTGCAAACCGGGAATGTAGGAAAAGGAAAATTGTACAACAGAATCCTCATGTTCTCTAAGAATCCACTCAGAAGATCTTGAAAAACACCTTCATTTTTGACATACAAATTTTCAATGGTTCAACAACTTCACCCACCCAATTCAGTCTTGTCAGTGGTATAGCAATAATTTGATAAATAATATTGACCAACAGGATAGGAGGAAGCCTGGTTTTGACTATTTGGGTTTATCAATTCACAAAATTTCAGAACTTGGTTGCACGTAATCCCTTTAATGTGATTGAAGTGCCCTTACGTCCACTTAAAATTGGTGTTTGCGTGGCAATGTCTCGGAGAAGAATTATTGGACTAATATTCTTCCGGGAAACAATTAACGCCCACAGATATCAGAGACTTATATTGGAACCATTTATAAATCAGTTAGACGACATTGAATTAGAGGAGTTTTTCCCATGGTGTTTAATCAGAAATGGTTGGTGGCCTAGTAGATCAATCGATTTGATAACCCTGGACTTCTTTTTATTTTCACATTTAAAAAATGTGGTGTTCCGTAATTATATTAACAATTTTGAAGAATTACAGCATGCAATTGCAAATATCAGACCTGAAACATTAATTAATGTATTCAATAATTTATCTCAAAGGATTCAATACTGCTTACATGAAGGCGGCCAACATTTTGAACTAATATTCTATTAAACCCGGACTTCTTATTTCCTTATATATAATTATAATTTATAATTTGGTGTTCAGAACACGTAGTAAACAATTTGGAAGGCAGGCAACCTGAAACGTTAATAATATCTTCAATAATTATCTCAAAGGATTCAGTGCTGCTTACATAAAGGGGGCCAATATTTCCAGGTTCCGAATAATAATAATAATCTGTTAAATAATTTTCATCCTCACAGTAAACATGAACTCTAACCTATAACTACGCAATCGTGCCAATTGGGTACTGCCAATTCCTCAGTGTTCCCAACATACTAAATTTGCTTCAATCATTAAAAGTCACTCGGTATATTTTAATATGTTCGGTTAAATGTGAACTGGCAGCTGTTCCATCGGACTTTGGATGTCAAATTATGTACCATGTGTTTTTTTTTTAATGCCGATTGGCTATGGAAAATAAAATACATGTCGTAGCTTGATTCACCACTGCATCATTTTTGACGTCTAACGAATTTAACCTAAAAACTTAAAAATGAAGAATTATGAATGGTTAGTTATTATTATTGTCTAATAGAAACTTCTGATTTTTGATAAATAAATTTGATTCAAGGATGAAAGTTCTAACAGTAGGTCTACCACTGCCATTTTCTTTTAATTTTCAAATAAGTCAAATGCCAAAACTGGCGCTTTAAAATTTTGAAAATACACGAATGGTGCTACGACATGAATTTTATTTTCGATAGTCACCCCTTATGGCTTAAAAAAAACACATGATATAGAGAATGTTATAAATTAAGCTGGCAATAATTATACCAGTATACTGGGTGCTGTAAAAATGGCGAAACAATGCCATTCTGCAATATTCTCTAAGTATGGGAAAAATGTTAAAAAAATTCTATCTTGTAATTCCTTAAAGATATGAAGGTTATAAGATTGGAATTTGAAACTTTTATTATTTACCAATTCTGAATATTTGAACAATTTTTATAGTGAAAGACATACTATTTAAAATGATGTTCAACAATAATTTTGATTTAAAATCAATAAATAGTACATATTTTACACAAAAATTATCATAAAAATGATCTGGAAACCGAGCTATTAGTTATTAAGTAATTGCATTTAGTTATCTATGAATTTACGTTGACTGAATTTGTATTATTTAATATCAGTTGACAGAAACATAAATGTAAGGTAGAATTTTTTTAACATTTTCCCATGCTCAGAGAGTGTCCCTGAATAGTGCAGAATGGCATTGTTTCGCCATTTTTACAGCACCCTGTATTGCGGCTTAACTTAATTTATCTATATCCAAAAGTTTTTCGTTTCTGAGATATAACCTCCTAAAGAGACAGCTTAGAAAGTATATTTTCTTAAATATTTTTGGAACAGTTAAGATAGAGGATTGAAATTTGATATTCAAGACAACTGAAATACAGGGATGGGATGCGTCCTAAGCAAAATTAAACATTCTTCACCAGGGGCGTAAATCCATGGTAGTAAGTTATCATTTTAGTAAATAACTTTTTTATTGTCACTTTTTCAAAAAAATTGAAACAAAAACAGAAAAGTTCAAATAAAATTATGCAAGAAATGAACTAAGTTCCATCTTCGCCAGATTAAGGTTTTCGAGATATTCAGGTCGATAGGTTATCAATACGTAGTGTTTTCTCAATTTATGAATACTGTACTTTAAGAATGAAATAACGAACATGATACGATGAAGCTTATAATTTATAGTTCTTTTTACATTTAAAATATCACTTATTATCAATTCCTCATCTACATATTTGTTATCGCCCTAGGCCATGGTTTTAAGCTAGCTATCACGTTAAATTGGACAAATTTAATTTGATGTCATCATAACATACGTCAAATTGTGACAATTCAAATCAGATAGATCAACGAAACAGATTTGAAAAGTAACCCAGCCAAAATTAAAAGTGAAGGGAAACGTTTTACAATTTATTATATGTGAATTTTGACGTGAATACACCTCGTGATGAAAGGAAGATATCACAACATTGCCTGATTCGGAGTAACCTTAAAAATCTGATATTTCCCAATTTGATTTGAAGGAATGCAGAAGCGTACTGCATCAATAAAATTTAATAAAAATCGATAATAAAGAAAAAACCCATTTGTTGCCCTCTGTGAAAGATACTGTATAAGGGCAACTATCAGATAAACAAGTGCATGGTAGTAAAAGAACTCCTAAAACATATTAGTTCCACAGAATATAAAATTTGTAAAACATTAAAATTGCAATACGTGATTTAAAAATACAGTGACCACCAAAAAGTTCGCACCATATGGGAACATTTTTCATTGTTGATTTTTTAAAAATGTTTTTGCGCCAATAGTTTGTGCTTGTTCAATAACCAAATATAAGCAGAACTGATCCGGTGAGCAATTCTTATTATAGCTGAAAATGGTACCTACCTATTTAAAACACGAAAATTAAAAAAAGTTATAATTTGGAATTGTTGGACATATCAGACAAAATTTTAGTATGATCCGATAAGTGATTGCAAAATGTGTTGCTTGGTACTCAGACAAAATTTTCTGAGCCATAGATAATATTTCAAAAAAAAGATTTTTTTGTTTTCTCAGTTTTGTTCAAGATGTTAAGGGTAAATGGTTAATGGTATTTATCTCTCAGGAGTAGTTAGCTTATACATTTATATCCATAAAAAATATTTAAAAGAATCATATTTGCTCTTGAGTTCTTAACCGTTGTATGCACAAGAAAATTTGTGACGAGTCCACGTTTCTGGTGTAAAACTTTTACAAAATTTTATGTAAAAAAGTTGATTTGATTTCTTGATAATGCAATTATAATAAGTGCAATTTAGCCTAAACAAAACAGTGCCTGCAATTCTTGCAATTTCCTGTCTGCTTGGGCTAAATTGGGGTTATTAGAATTGTATTATCAAGAAATCAAAAATTAGAACAGAAAATTTTATGTAAAAAAAGCGTTGCACCAGAAACGTGAAAAATCGTCTTAAATTTTCTTGTGCATGCATGTAACTACATGCAGAAATCGTAACTTTTAAAACGTGATAATTCCGAAATTGACGCATCATCCGCAAATTTATTGCACAAATACGTTCAATGTAGGGTAAATTAACTATTTATGTTAAAGAAAATGTTGAACGTTTATGGACATATTCTTTACCACACCCCTTTTCTCCGTATACTTTCTAGACGCACTACATAATCCTGAAAGGTCTTTTAAAAGTGTTTCTGAAGTTGAGCTGTTAAGGCGTCATCAAAATATTAAATATTCTTACCTAATTATTTAATTAATTGCGTAAATAAGTAATCACTTTAAAACACAATAATTAATTATACTGTTAATTGTAGAATAAAAAGCATATAGCCCCTTTTGCCATTTAACTACCGATGTATGTATCTGCGATAAATTAAGAAATTGCTTGATTGCATTTTTCTATCTTAGCGTATCTACATTTGACTAGAAAAAACAAGATATTTTCGTCAGGAACTGTCAAAGGATAACGAAATGTTCAGATTTTTACGATTTTATGCTGTCCCTTAAGAGGTAAAGATGTGAAAGGTAGTGTCAGCAAAAACCGAAAAAACTGAAACCGGATAATCGGTTTCTTTAAGAACCGGTTTCGGATATAACCAGTTATGCAAATAATAGTCAAAATCGACCAAAAACTGACTATTCCAAGATCCAAAAACTGACTATTCGGATATTTGAAATTATCCCAATGGGTTAACTGAAAACCGATTAAAAATACATAGTACGGAATAGGATGTGTAATTATAAAATTTTTTTGGATATTTTATTTTGTTGTACTAGGTTCTCGTAACAGATATTAGTGTAATGTGAAACAGGCTTTATGCCCGTTTTACACGGTCATATTTTTGTATCAAATTTATTACGAAGTGAGTGAGAAGTGCCAATTCAACCAATCAACATTCACTGTGGTAACTTATCTCTCTCACTTCGTAATAAATTTGATACAAAAATATGACCGTCTAAAACAGGCATTAGATTCAGAAAATAGAAAGGTACAAGGCCAATTATTATAAGCCACTGAGATATACGCAGATACGTTATAATAAAAACAATTAACTAAACAAATACATAATTATACATATACAAAAAAATACCGAATACAAAAAAATATTAATATTAAAGATTATTTTAAACAAAAAAAAGCTCATTCTAAGTAATATTCGGTTACTCGAATTTCCAGTTATCCGTCATCCGAATAACTGCGGTTATTCGAATATCCGATTATCCAAAAAACCGATAATATTCGAATATCCGAATAACCGGTTATCCTGATAACCGGTCGGGGTTTTCAATTTTCTTCAAAACCGCGAATATCCAAAACCGGTTAACCGATTATCCAAAAAACCGGTTACGGTTGCCAGCACTAGTAAAAAGAAATGTTATAGAAATTTTTATCGGATAACAATCTACAGTCAACCTATGAATTGTGTATCTTAGGCTCTCCTTGATAATAAGTTAACATTAAATTTAAGTTAACATTAAATTAGCTGACCGCTTGATTTAATAAAATATTTAGCAATCCGTTATCGATTATAACGAGTTCAAAACTGCATTTACGTTATACAACAAGCGCGGTAACTATTCAAACGAATTTTTGTTTGTCAGTAATTTGTATTCGCTGTTGAATTTCCAGTATATTTTTAATTTTTAGAAAAAAGCCATTTTGAACACATTTATTTACATACCTGCCTATGTTTTTTGTCCAAAATGAACACTAAAAGTAATGTCTAATTAATTCAATTTATCAATTAATTGTATTTAAGTAAATGAAATAGTTAAATATATCTGAATTACGCTTGGTTTTAAAAAACGTTAAATAATTGAATTGTACTAATTTACGTTTTTCTGGAAAATTTCTTCATCGCATTACTTCCGAATAGTGCTCTTGCTCTTCTAAAATAACTTTTATAGATTATGTATTAATAACTTGATACGACGTTGTTTCTGGTCATTGGCGTTTTTCATTTCATACAAAAGGTTTTTAAATGTATTATGAAGTGGTTCAATAAAATTATAAAGTACATAATAATATTTATTTATTGTTGGAAATTTATTTTACATTATAATAGATACTTGAATTTTGTAGACACTATCTACCTGACCACGTAGATTTATGAAACCAATTAGCTATTAATTTGCCATTCCGCCTGATAATATTTACATTACTTAGTGAACTATTACTTTCTTTGTCTACAGGAAATTGTAATCTATTTTGAAAAACTTAATTAAAATTCTTATCTAATAAATTTTGTATTAAATATCTACAAAATTAAAATATCCATAACTAATATAAAACAAACTTCCAACCAAAAGTACTTATCATTAACTTACATTGAACATTACATAATTTATTTCAACACATTTTGTAAATAATAATTTAAATATTATGTATATTCCCCAATTATAAACCAAAACAGCGAAATTAAAACGACCTAACGTGGTTTATGAAATCAAATGTTTAAATTGTACCTAATTGAGATGATACGTATAGGAGAAGCAAGCCAAAATTTAAAAAAGTTTAGAAAACATAAATTTAATATTATATCTAAAATAATTGTGACACAAATTCCTATTTATTTTTTTCAGTGTATATTTGAAACTTTTTAAATTAAAAATATTAAATCGAAATGAAGGTGTAATTTAAAGAAAAATTGTTAATAAATAATTCAAAGCAATCAATGAATCACATCGATGTTTTTGTACGTTCCATTCGAAAGATTAACTGAGTATACAATACACCGCTCGAATAAGATACTGGCTTTTATATTTGGGTCATGTAATACTTCATAAATTGCAATTGACTAGCGAAATTGCTAGTGCAACATGTAAACCTTGAATCAATGTCATTCGCTAGGTCAAGGCGTACTCGACTATTGTTTTAATAGGTACTTGTTCAACATAAATTTTTACTTATTCTGTAAATCATAAAATAGCTTCAAATTGAAATCCTTGAATTCCTTGTCCTTCTTTCAAAGCACGTTAACAGTAAATATACACATTGTATTCCTCCGCTTTGTAACTAGTAATGCAGGTCATGGAAAACTATTTATACGTATCTACATATTCTATAATTACCTTTCCAATTATTTTATAGGAGACTGTATATTAATTTATTTATTAATCCTATACGTGTGCTGCATTGATTTAAAATTTAACAGACTAGTTTTTCGCAGAATTGTCATAGACTTTGGATAACTACACCATCGATCTCCGATCTCCTTATATTATGTACGTTCTAACAATATATCATTTAAAGAACGCTTGCTTGTTTGCAAAGATGACCTCATTCAGAACAAATAGTGCCTTGAACAAATACAAATTAATTGATGAATGGTCCAGTTATTTGCCTGTACGCAGTTATAATAATAATTCGAATTATTTCATAGACGTTTATTACCAGATCTTCTTAATATTAATTTTCAAACTTTTATGTACTTTGCATTACTTGCATGTTAAAAATCGTTGTGTTAAAGTACTAGTCAAGGTGCAGTAAGTACAGATAGGTACAGACAGATATGTTGAAAAATGTAATACAGACAATAAATAAATAATACATAAAATGAAACAAATCTGCATTGCGTTCGAGATATTTCAAGTTTCTTAACAGGTTATTAATCACCATGAAATTTGGCAACTTTACCTCCATTTAACCGATTCTCTGTCTCAATCTATTGATTATAATCAATAGTTTATATCGCAGGATGTCGCAATCTAAGCTATTGATTACAAGTTTGCAAGTCGGCCGAGACAGCTGTATAGAGGATGCTCGAGGAATCCGCTGCAATTAAAACCGACTTGCAACAAATTTTTTTAAAACTTTCAAATATTCTTTGACAGGAAGCTTGGCCGCCTTGTGTAGGGTGACTTATTAAGCAGCAAACTTGTTGCAATATGTCAACTCTCACACAATGATAGGATGTTGCGATCTAAACTATTGATTAATTAAAATATAAATGATTCAAGTCAAAAAAGGAAAATTTATTCGTCAAATAAGATGAAAAAATAAAATGTTATTGAATGAAAAAACCAAACCATAGTTTCAGTTAAGCAAAATAAGTCTAAATATAAACGATTAAGTCCAACTTAATTATTTTTTTTTCATTTATATTAAATTAAATTGAAGAATGAGTAATATAAGTGTTTATTGAAAGAAGTCTTAAAAGTAGGTGACAATTTTTCTTTGGGACTTTTGTATACTTTTAGTTCGACATCCACTGCCCTTGTATGAAGACAATGAAAAAAAAATATGTTTGTTTTCTTTAACGCAAGACGAAGAATTTTGCATTAGACTAGAATGTTTCCCATGTACTTCACACTGTGAATCAGCAAATATTCAGCATTTCGAGGTAGCATAACTTTCTGAATTTAGATTGGTTTGTCTATTTATACTGGTCTTGCTTGATGATCTAACATCCAGCTGCGAAAGAACAACATTGACAAAATTATCGATACTCTCAATTTAGTTTCATCGTTCGTAAACAATTCCGCTGTGACACTATATGATAAATGATAACCTATTGTACATAAACTCCGGCGATCAAAGATGGTCAATAGCAAACATATCATCACGACCAAATTAGAGGATAGTGACCTTGACCAAAACTTAATTATTCCTCCTTTTGCGAAATGTCGGAGAAAATAGATTCGTAAAAACAGTATACGCACGTGTTGATTCACGGTTCCTTCTTTGAAAATAACATTCGGCTCGATCTATATTTAATATTTATTTATAAAGTATACATATATCTTGTAATATAATCCGGAAATAAGAATATGTTCCAGAGCGCTTCTCCTCATTCTCGATTTTAATACGTTTCTATAATTAAAATTGATCACGTGCCTGCAAAATCATTTTGAGCAAATAAAAGCAAAGAGATTTTCTCCCTAATAGGTACATAATTTAATGTAAAACTCTAATGAAGTAATAATTTTCCTGCAGTTCTTGCTCGTAATATGGAAAGGAAATAAATTTAAATCGAACTGAAGTATGTTAAGCTGGGTACACAGTGGCCGCACCGCACCTGTATTGCAAAGTTGCAATATGTACGCCAATGTGTACCCAGCTTTAAAGAGTACATTGACGTTTCGCGAAATGGTTTGTTCGTTTTATTAAACGCGATTAACTAAACGTGAAAGCACAAGTACTTTAATAACTTTTGCTCAATCTAAAGTTGTTTTCTATATTACTTAATAAAACGAAAATATAATAAAGTTAATCTGTTCAAAATGTGTCACTGAAGGCAAAATAAGATGTTTCAAAACATAAAGTAACAATTTCTGAAAAATTATCTTTGGAAACAATAAAATTGTATCTTTTTTTTGTTACGTTTGATAGTTTGATATAAAAATAACATTTGTAAAAGCAAATTTTTTCCTTTATTACTTGTATATGATAAGGATAACCGAGGATTTAACTGACAGCCATATTTCTATGGTGATAACAATTTGTAATTACTCGCGTTCTAATTACGTACATCAATTCAAATCAACCGCACCTAAGTTAGAGAACGTGAACGAAATCCCTAATGGACATGCACACAAAGATTAATAACACATGAGGAGACACCAATTGGAAAATGTGACATATTTCAGGTGCATTTGTTAATCGAAGTAAATGGCACTGTGCCTGATAGTAATTACTTAGAGCAGAGTGAAAGAAAGTCACCCGAGTTCCTAAATATAACAACTCGGGTGACTTTTCACTGCTTCAAATAATTAGCTTTAACCCTACACTGCCCCGTGTATCAAATTTGATGCGACTCAATTAAACCATCTCCACTAAATTTCGTCTAAATGCTCTCAGTATCATTTAAGTGAATGCCAAATAGTGAAGTATTTGTTAGTGCAAGTCGGGCGAATAGCTTTTCTAATAATAAGATCAAATGGTTCAAATTTTAAGTAAGGAAGTAATGAATTTCAAAAAGTAATTCCCTTAGGTAATGTCATTTTTTAGAATCTTTAATCGATAATGATTGGCTAGGATGTATAAATGTGTGTCTTTAAAATATATGAACACTTATATTTTAATTTTTTTCAGATATTAGGAATTGCGTTAACATCACTAGGCGTAATATTTCGTTCCGAAGATGCAGAATACGATGAAAGTACGAACGAAGTGATAGCCAACGTAGATCAAGCCAGAGCGTTGCTGTTGATTAGCTCATTGTTGTTTTTAGTCTCTGGAGTCGTCATTATTCTATTTGCTGCATATGGTTGCTGTGCTTCTTTTAAAGAACACACATGCCTTTTGAAATTGGTAAGACACATTTATTCTTTTTTGTATTGTACTTAAACATATGTATAATTAAACACTTGTTGCATATTTTTCAAAGACTAATTGATTCTAAAGTGATAAAGAAATTTGAAAATAAAATAAAACTAATTCTAAATGAGTTTGCAAGTTAAGAAAAATAATACGCATTATACATACACTGTTGGACAAATTAATTAGCCACTAAAATAAAATCGCAAAAAGTTACTACTAGTTTACTACTAGTTAATAAATCAGTAACCTGAGTTCAATTTGCTTTTGTGAAATAAACATAGCTTCTAGTAGTATCAATTTTTAATTCACAGTTCACCATAAACAGGATGATTCATTTGTCTCTCCGGGGTTTCAGAGTTAGATAGCGCAATAACCATGACAAACACTCGTATCAATAAGTAGAGAATCTGTCCAAGTTTGGTCGTAGGATTGGACGTGCTTGGACATGCAGATGACTTCTCTGGTCTCCTCAGGTGACACTTCAAAGATCATGTGTTCGTACCCCCGTTGCCACGTGTTTATCGACCGTGAGATGTTGGCATTGGTACGTGTATGGCAAAAAACTTAAATACAGGCCACACCATCAGAAGTGCGCATATGAAACACCTGTAAGGTACGTACGAAACTTGGTGGTGAGATTACTCTACCTACTGGTATGAGCCTTTTTGCTGTATCTGTCATAGTTACTGCACTATCAACTTCCGAATTCCCGGAGAAAATTATGTATAAATTGTCCTGTGACTTAAACTAAGTAATAAGTGATAATGAAATTAATTTATACAGGGTGAATATATTGGAAACTACGTCTTTCAGACCCATTGATGCAGAATTAAAGCAAATAGAATTTTAGTTATTTGTCTGTACTTTCAAGGAAGTAGTTATTGCCAAATTCACGCAACATTGATGGAAATGATTCAAGATATTCAAATTCCTACTGTGTGTAGTCTAAACCTAAAGTATCTTAAGAGAGAGCAGCGCTATGAAAAAGCTGAGAGAATATAAATTAATATTTAAGAAAATGGTGTCAAATCTAAAGAAATATAAAAAGAATACTATCTTCACTCGGATTTGATCTTGTGATCCTGCAGTTGCCAAACACGAACAAATAATTTGAAACACGAGAACCATTTGTAATCCTCGTTAAATAGCTATTGAGCTTCTTTTCTAAATAATTAACAAATAAAGTAGCATAAATTTAGGATCAAAACACTTTATACGCCATATTCTTTCTGGCTCTAACTTACTTAATATAAAGCAATTTCTGTTTTCCCATATTAAATCCCTATGTCTCATTGTCAGAAGGACATCCGGTATAATTTTTTATTGTGGCAATTCAAAATGTAAACTTTCAGTTACATACATCAGATTTAAAAGATTAGTCAAATTAGACTTTGAAAATAACGTTAGGGTTACATTAAAAGCAAATGTGACCGGGGAATTACAGATTTTATCAATATTAAACGATCGCTACGAGGAGTAGGAATGTAAGCATTAATTTAGAGTTCCATAGTAAAGAATTTAGACATTTTTTGACGGTAGTGTGAGATTCTTTAATTATTCATTCATTTATTCACTAAATTAATTTAGTCCCGGTCTTTTCATCTGCAATTAACTTTCTCTGGTGATTAACTCCCACAGTACCGATTATGATCACAATTGTTACTGAGAAAATAAACCGTCAGATAAAGTTAACTGAAGGTGAAAAGAGCAGAAGGTATCTTCACTCAGTGAAACTTTTACATGAGCAGTATGGTCGCACCGATAAAAACACTCACGTTTACAATATATAAGTTAGAAGCCGCCGTAAAATGGTATTACCTCAATTTAGGAAATTAATTATTTATTGAAAGGAAATCCTTTACATTTTGAATTACCTCAATAATTTTGACCGTCTGATAGTCTACCACCTGTATTTTCATTGAATCTAATCAATATTTAAGACACATTTCGAATTTGCATACACTCTCTTTGCGTTTTCTTTCATCAGACCTTAATATATTTACAGCGTAGAAATAAATATGTGCGTGTGTATATAAGAAGACTCAGCCGTATTTTCCTTGGCAGATATTCATTAACATCTGGCTGGGAAAAAATAAACAAAGAAATGATCTTAATTAAAAAAAAATTAAAAGAACCCAGAATACCAATGCATTTATTTTCATAAGCTTCAACGTCGGGAAAAGTAGAATTTAAAAAAAATGAATTCAATAGTTTTATTATTATTATTATTATTATTATTATTATTATTTAAGTAGTCGCCCAACAGGAAAACCCAATTACAGGACGAAAAACACTATATACTAATCTAAGTTAAAAAAACTAGAAAAGCAACTAACATACTTACAAAAAGATAAAAAGAACAAAAACAACTATATATATATATCAACCTACAATCTAGATAATACAAGTACAAAGCGTGTACTAAGAAATCAATCATAAGAAACAATTATAAGAATATGTCACCAGAATCAGCATTAGCATGACGACACATGGAATAAAGGGGTGCCTTAATAAGAATATTACTCCTAGGTATTGCTAGTTTAAATGTAGTAGTCCATCTGGAGTTGAGTCGAGGCACTAAGAAATTTAAAGACGCCAATAATTCAGGACTATCAATTTTAGAATGGAGTAACTTCCATATAAAATGATCACCATGCATATCCCGCCGTTGTTTAAGGGATTGAAAATTATGGGTTTGCAGTAAGAAGTCGTAATTGATGCCTCTCTGAGGATAAACACCAGTAATTTTAAAGGTAAGAAATTTAAGAAATCTGCGTTGTAAACGCTCTATATCTAGTTGATAACAAATATAGTAAGGAGACCATACCTGAGAGGCGTATTCAACTCTACTGACAACTAGAGAGTTGTAAAGACACTTAAATACTTCAATATTGTTAAAATATTTAGTTATTTTTAAAACAAACCCTAGAGATTTAGAAGCTGTAGTGACAATATGATCGATATGGTGAGAAAAACTTAACACTGAATCAAAAATAACACCCAAATCTTTAGTTATACTTTTCCTAGACAGCTGTACACTATTAATATTGTAATTGTAATTAATAGGATTGAGTTTTAGTATATGTATATGAGTATATGTATATAGTATATGAGGATTAGTATATGTTACGACACAACATTTACTAACATTTAACTTTAAGAAATTATCAGCGCACCAAGAAATAATTGTGTTTAGACACCGCTGGAGCTGGTCAGCATCCCGAGTATTTGAAACCGAAGCAAATATCTTTAAATCATCTGCAAAAGCAAGTGAGCAACATTCAAGAGAGACTAATAAATCATTAATGAAAATAACAAAGAGTAGGGGTCCCAAATTTGAGCCCTGCGGCACACCAGAGGTAGCAGGATATTCAAATGATTTAAAGCCATTGAAAAAGACATAATTCACAGTTTTGTAATTATAACGAAGTTGTTGAAATATCTGGATGTTATTTGGGTAACATTACCATTGATCCTTAGGCCGGGTTCGTAAAGTCTCCATGGGTAACGCTAGGACTGAATAAAATGAAAAGCAAAATATACTAAATCATTTATGTGAGAGAGAAAGAATATTACTCGGGAGAATCCAAGAGAGTTTACGAACAGACTCGTAGGGTGTCATTCTAATCGGATTTGCAACCTAGCAACGGTGGTACCTCCTAGGCAACTGGTAAGAAGCTTCAATCTCGGCAATGTTCGGTGGTAACAACATACAACGTTGTGCAGGCTCGATAATGCTCGGAAATAGGATCATACCAAGTTGTAACTTGCAACCCCAATTAGAATGACCTTCTTAGACGACAGCTACCTCTTGTTTCGTTTCCATAACCGTTTATTAGCAGTAATATCCATGATGAACAAAACTGAAACAGATTGAAGAGGATTTCTTTTCACGTCTCACAATTATGGATGAATGCTGGATCTATCTGTGTAGAGATTAAAGAAAGACTAAAGAAATAAGTTAGGAGCGGAAACACTTCTCTTTTCGCCCTCCCGAAAAGGCTAAGGTGCAGAAATCAGTCCGTTTTTAGGGACCGTCACGGCAATTCCAATTGATTTTCTTCCGACGGGTAAGGGTTACCCTACTGTACCTTTCTGCAGAAATTGCGAGATGTGGTGCGAAACACCATATTCCATTTCTAATTACCTTCGGCCGTAAAGAAAAAATAATTTCAGCCAAACATCAAATCATGAACCGCAAAATTTTGCGAAATTGGATTGAAGATTCCAGTCAATGATTGACGTTGACAGCAAAAGGAGTGATATTACAAGATGGTTTGTTAAAAGGACTATCAAACACTGATTTCAAGTTACCTGGTTGTAGCGTTAAGGGGACGACATTATCTCTTATCTCGACGAAGCTATATTCTGAAAGCATAGTAATAAAATGAATGCGACATAACAAGCGTCTTTAACAGTTACATTAAATACATTGTTTACGCTACGAGCTCGATATGCGTCTTCTAAACCAGCCAAGTTCTCTATTGTATCACATTTTCAATCGAACTTGAGCAGTTTATAGCCTACGACATGGGGAAACATTGACAAAGGGAAACATTTCCTGTTTTGCAGTTAGATTTTAATAGTTTGATACATTAAATTTCGCAGAATAGCTACAAGAATAAAATCATGAAATTCTTTTTTGTCACAATACAGTGTTGAAATTTTTGTTCTGTCAAGAAATACATGTAAATTTCATAAAATTTATGAATTAACGTGTGAAAATGATTTCCCTTTTGTTTTGAAAAGTTCTTGCTTTTCTTAAATTAATCATGATGACAACTACGTTTTGTTAAGTTTTATGTTTTTGGATCTTTCGCCGATAAGTTTAAGGAATGCGAAGTGCAACTTTTTTTATGAAGAAATTACTTGAAAGGGTCTGCTTTTGGTGCAACTGAAATATACAAGATCCGAATTCCTGATTAATAATATAATTAGCAGTTTAGTGCTAATTAAGATACTTAAGTGTGTGCCTAGTACGAGTGCAATTGGGGCGAGGAAAATTACAAATGACAATGAAATCCGGTAGGATACAGAATGAAAAACGAACGGAAGAATTTCATTTAATTTTATAAAATATGATGGGCTGCGATTGAGTTTCGTCGTAAGTTGCGTGTTCACGGACTGTTTATAATACATTAAAGTGTAACAACCGGCTGCTCAAATATTTACCGTTACGTACATAATTAGTAAACACAACGTAAAAATTCGCTAATGTTAAAAACAAACGCAAAACTCAACGTTGGCTTTCGTGCATAACGAAAAACGAATCCCTGTTTGCAGATTCAATTGCCAAACCATATATTAGCAACGAGTGTTATACAAATTAGGTTGAGTGCTGCCTAGAATAAAAGCTATAATAAATGAATTCAAACACGAAACGCATATCATGCCATCGGAAATTTTATCGAGTTTGATTTTTATACGCAAAACTGCAATTAAATCAAATGATGATTGCGAAACGATCGTAAAACCATTCGCGCAAATAACGTAGGAGCATTGAGAGCGAAAGCTATAAATAAATAAAATTTTTGCGTGAGTGATTTACAGAAGAAGAATCTCAACATTTCGCAGAGAGTACTCAAATCAAATTAAATTTAGATTTACTAAAGCGCGATGATCAATGTACCGACGCTGAACTACTTAAACAAATCCATTTATGATAACTTACATAAAAACCGCAAACTAAATATAAAATTGTCCGAACTGCTTATTCGTTTAGAAGCTGAACTCATATTTTTGAATGAAAGGAATTTCCTTAGATTTTATGTAAACAAATTCAAAATATGTGGCGTTATTTATTGTTTCTGGAACTGCCTAGATAAGCAAATTACAGCCTACCACTTTATAATTTTAAATTTTGAAATTCTCTAGAATATATTTTAAAATTTCTGTCATGAAGTTATTAATATAACTAAAGTAAATCAAAATGAATGCAGGTAATGGAAAGTAAATTGAGTACAAACCAGAAAGGCTTCAGAAAGAGTTGATTAAGCGTAGTTGAAAAGACACTATCGATTATGTAGAAAAATCTTTGTCTTGTTCTTATACCTTGTAACGCGCCCGCTTAAACCGTTGTTTGTTTACTTTTACTGACAAGTAAACACTTAATAAACAAATGTCCAAACAAACACAACTTAAATTTATTGCCAAAGAAATAACTGGCCCGATCGCATACCCCGGAGGATTCCGAAAGGTCACACAGCTAGTTAGTACTACGGTCTGTTCTACGAATCCTCTGCCTACTACCTGACTACTGACGGCCGTCCTAAAGGTTATGCTACTGACTTAGATTCTGTTCGATTGAACGACACTTCGGAATAAAAGGAATGATAATACTTAATTACGGCTCGTGATCTGCGTTCACGGGTTGGTGGATCGGTAAATAAATCGTAAGAACAAAGGGCTAATTACGTTAAATAGACACACGAAATTAGATTTAATTAATTATTTATTGCAAAAAAAAGGTAAAAACTCCTTATACCAGCCACTGCGGGCCTGGTATAATGAGCGTAAAAACCTTGCGTTGAAATCAAATACGAAGAAACAAAAATTACGATTCTCAGAAAGTACAGTATAACCCGCTTAACATATTTCACTTTCGAATATCGGCGCGATCTACTTTCTTTCGATTCACACCGTTGGTGGTTTAACGTCTCCACAGATATTTGTTGGAGAGCTCTGCTTCTTAATTAGATTAACAATTAATTTAATTTCGAGTCTTGGTACTAGTGTTCGTCACTTCTGATCGTACTCTAAGGCTTGTTCTGTTTAATAAACCAACGCACAGTGCGACACAGTGGGTGAGAGAGAAACTTTGTTAAGAAAATGGCTATGAATAAATTGGTCGGCCTCGTAATTTCACGAAATTCGTGACGACAATTAATTGGCCTTGATTTCCTAGTTTAGATTGTGCTGGTGCACTTGGTGGCAGCAGCAGATATAATTGCCTCACACCAGTGATTTAGATCGGCGACTTCCCTGTACAAATCGAAAACAACCTGCCGGAGAAAATCCCCAAGGGTGGAATTATTTCTAAGAGTACACTGTATTGAATTCCCAGGTAGATGTGGGGAGTAGTTAATTGCTGGTGGTGGATTAAAAACTCAGAACTTGGCCTAATAACTAAAGAAGCAATGACCAACAAATTTTTCTAAGGTGAATGTCCCTAGTGAGCTTAATACTCGCTTCAATGTAAATAAAAATAGTTTGATTAAAGCCATTCAATTGCAATGGTAATGTGAACTTTACTGACTCTTTAGTCACTAATTAATCCAAATCAAATTATCCCTACGGAATTGTTACCACCAAAGGTGCGATGAAGAAATACAACTAAATGTAATTACCTAAAACCGTGTAATCCGTGTAACACCACGCACCTCTCACTCTCATTAAACACTCGCGTTGTGACGCTCACGTCTTTTTTTTTAATTGCCCTTTCTTAACACACTGTATTTTAACCGTACCGAAATAAATGATTTATCTAGAAAATGAGCGCTACAAAACAAAACCGCTAAGTCAGAATTTAAAATATTCGACTGCTCATTCGCGAGATTGGGACGTTTCTGTCCGTTTTTCGCGTCCTGTCCCTTCAAGAAAAAATTAAACACACTCCTCGGACTTTGCAGCTAAATTTTGGAATCACTTCGACAAATGACCATCCCGTGCTTCGAATCTCAAACTACGCCTATTCCAGATGCCCGCATGTATCAAGAGACACCCCCACTAGTTTATCAGGAACACTCGCTGTTGTCTGTCGCAAATGAAGTAACTATAACTTAGATATCACAAGTGCCCAAGCTGACATTTTTAAAGTATCTGCTGCATGCTTGAAAGAAACCAGACTACAGCGAATATTTCAACTTGCAATGTAATTTGATATCTTTAACCACATGGAACATGTATCTGCAATTTTAACGCGACAAAATGTATACCAAATTCTAAGCAAACAATCTAAAACGTCAAGTAGATTTGTTTTATGATGTCTGTGCAGCTACAGTGCATTTGAAAGGCGCCAGTTTGGAGACAGAACAGACAAGCTCTTTGGGTGGCAAACCAGCCCCTTGAGAAGGGACAGCGTGGAGTTTTCGAACACATGTTCGTTATTTGATATGAAACATGCAACAACCGCTTTTGTTTTGAAAACAAATTCCGCGCACATTTCAATATATTGCCCGTTTCAAAATTAAAAAAAAAACATCACTTGTTGAATTGTGAACTTCGTTATTTCTTTGCACAACATGGTTTTAAAAAAGTCGTTTGTGACGAGGGAAAAAAATTTAAAAATAATGTGTTTCAAGAATGCTGCTCTTTATTTAAATTTAATTTGCACTTTACCACTTCCTGCAATTCAAATTCAAACTCTCCAGATTTCATTCTACCCCATTAAAAAAATAAATAAATAAGAATCACCCTTTAGTATGGCCCTTACGAAAATTTAAATACTCATGAAATCGATTTGGATAAAATCATCTGCGAAAACTAAAACGCGAAACGTAAATACGAACTTTTCCCATTTCAAGAATAACTTTATAATAAACTATAATAATTAGCACGCAGAACAAAAATATTAAACAGGTAAACCAAAAATAAAGAGGAAACCATAGAAATTACCGAACCAGTTTGGGTACATTGACATCATTATTGTGTTTATTTTTCGGAGTTCATTAATTAATTTTATGATCCTCACGCCTTCTTGCGAACCCTTTTTCTGACTATCGTCTATAAATTGTTTGTTTGAAAATACTAAAATATACAGAGTTCTTTGTCAACTTTTAAAAATTGCTCAATCGCTCAACGATTCACTCCTGACGAAGCAATCAACCCACAGTGAAAAGTGAGCGATGCAAAGATGCAAAAAAAAGATAACTAAAATCTTTTAATACATATATTTTTTTTATTGTTTCAGTATGCAGTGATCCTGGTCATTTTCTGTATAGTTCAAATAGCAATCAGTGTATTTGCTTTCATTGCCAGCAGCAATTTGGATGTAGGTATCTACAAGGAAATAATGCGGCAACCGTTTAACGATTATGCCAACAACACAAGTGTGCAAAATGCGTTTGAACACTTCCAAAAGAAGGTAAAACTTTCTTCATTTTCCTGTTTATTAAGTAGTAGTAATTTTTGAACCGTTTCAGTATAGTTGCTGTGGTGTTGAAGGCTACCACGACTACAATGAAATTCAAATGAATCTTCCTGCATCTTGCTGCATCAGCACCCATACGTCTTGTTATTTATATGACACGGCAAATCTGCAACCTAGTGGTTGCTCGCAAAAGCAACTTGAAAAAGTAGTTTTCGTCCTGAAAACAGTCGGTGCAATTTCAACAGTTGTTGCTGTTCTTGAGGTAAGCAACATTTAATTATCTCATAGTACTGTTTATCATCAATCTAAAAGAGAAAAAAAAATGTGTATACTCATACCTACGAAGCTATCTCGAATTTAAAACTGATATTTTTCATTAAAAACTGACGATATTGAATTTCTTTTTATATACTGGGTGCTTTTGGAAATGTTGGCTGAAAATGAATCCGAATATAATATGAAACAATTTTTTTATTTTTTCTAGAAATCCTGTATAACTTATCTTACCTTTAATAAAGTAAACTTTCAGTACGAAATTGCATGGAACCTGATTTTTGATTAATTTCACTTCAGTATAAATTCAATTTCGCAGAAAAACACAATTCAATAATGTATACATAGAAAAAAATATGGACCAGCTGTCATCAACATCCGTTTTCAAAGTATGTAATAAAAAATTCTATGTTGTGTACGCGGTATAAAATTTATAGCAACATTCTTTGGTTATCGCATGGGCGTGAAGATTTAAGGATGTCTCTTTTATCAGAAAAGGTTTTTAAATTATTAACGGTACCTATTGAACAACTATGTAAATAAACACTGAACATATTAGAAAAAGAGATTAATAAAAATTTAGTTCTTTAATGGTATCATTAGACCACGGATTTAAGTCATAAGCTTAGCTGTAATTATATTAATTTTGTGTGTAATATAATTATTTGTGCACACTATATAATTACTAAAATCAACATTTGATAATTACGTGAATTTACGTGATTTGTTAATTAGAAATACTTACATCTCAGCAAATCTTAATTCTGCATATTTTTTAACTTAATTTTTGTTTTAGGTTATCGGAGCAATTCTCGCATATTATTTGGCGAATACGATTATAAATGAGAAGAGAAGATTAGCTTGCACGTAAAATGGTTACACAATTCTCATTGTCGTTTACATTAATAAACAGTATAACCATCTTAGTTAAAATTATTGCATTTTATTTTCATGTAAGACTAATATACAATATGTGTAATTTGTTACGATTTTATTTTGTATAAATTTGTATATATGAAATATAAATAATGTGTAATATTTTTTAAAATAAAGATTTAAAGTCAGCTACCTAATTTATAGCGAGTGATCCATTTTATCAAATAAATAAATACAGCTACAGAATTGTAGGTATTGTTTGAAACTACTTTTCTACCATTGTATAGCGAAAGATTACTTCTATACTTAAGTAAAAGTTTTGTTGAGTTACGTTAAAAAGCAGAATTTATGAAATAATAAATATCTGCTCAGCCGTCAATAATGGTATAGGACAGTGTATACGTATGGCCAGTTGAAAGAATTTTATGGAACATCTAACGACGACAAAAATGACACCATTCCGTTTGAAAAACAAAAATTATTGCCCTTCAATTATTGTCGAAATGGAAATACATAGTTTTACTGAATTCCTGTTTAGTGAAAATTAAATTTTGTTACTGCACTTAGTTTGTAAGAGTACCACAATATCTGCATTCTAATTTTCTTCATTAATGAGATATTAATTACAAAAGTTACATCTGTATTTTCCGAATACTATAAATAAAACCTAATATCTTAAAATAGGACTTGTAGGAAGCAGTCAAGGCGAGGCGACGTCGTCAAAATATACATCACATTAAAGTACTCTTTCAAAATTAATTCTACGCATTAGCAATACCTAACAAAGTTTATGGGCTCTTTATAATATAAAATAGTGCCTACGAATTGAAAGGAAATATTCTCAGTACAGAATTTCCTGCACTTGCTGGGAGATAATTTCAATAATTGGATGTTCCGTGTAAGAGCACTGATTGACGAAAACAAGTTTACATGACACTGGAAAGAACTCCTGAGGAAATAAACAACTAAGTGGATAATTAAAAGGTCGATTCAAAGTGTAAATCCATTAGAATTCAGTGTATCACAGATAAACATTTGCATATAATAAAAAATGCGATCACGCCAAAAGAAACGTTTGACAAACTAAAAGATGTATTCCAAAGAAAAAGCGTATTCATCAAACTGACCTTAAAAAGTTTCCAACTAGAAATAATAAACTTAAAGATCACTTTCAAAAATTTGATCAACTAATAAGTGAACTAGAAAGCAATGATACAAAAATGGACGAATCTGATAAGATTTGTCACTTACTACTTTCTCTAAATGAAAATTATGAAAACGTTATTACGGTGATTGAAACTGTAAGTAGTGAGATTACGTTAGAATTTGTCAAATCAAGATTATTGAACGAAGAAATAAAAATAAGAAACAAAAATAATACAAGCGGTATAAATTTTGCAGATTATTCAAGCAAAAGGACAATATTATACTGAACATGGAAAACAAGGGCTTTCTCTTCATAAAATATCATTTCATGTCCTTAATGAAAACACATTTCATGTAGTTTCCTTTTATTTTGACGTAATCTTAAAGAAGGTGTTTTTTTACTGATTAACTGGAGCTTAGGTCCTCAGCAGGAGCTCACAGATTTTGAACGCGTAAGCTTGACTTTGAGGACCCTGTTAGCATATCTTCAAAGATCACATGCGTGAATTTGAAACCATAGGTTGCACCAAACACTCAGCGTAGTTCTCATGACATTCCCTTTTTTCCAACACGTTTCACTTTGCATTTTCCAGGAATGTACATCGCCCAATTTGGTTGGATAAAGTTAGAGTTCCAAAAAAAGGCATAAACTTTCTATTCGAAGGACTTCCCTTTTTCCCGCGTATTTACCATTAGCCGGCGGCTTCCTTTTTCTGCTCGATCCTATTAGCTTTAGTCCCTTGAAGAATCCCTTCCATCTAAATCTTAACACTCAAAGAACATCCCCAACCAGAGATACTGGAAATATTTCTAGTGACTAAACAAACTCATGCCTAATGATATATGTATTTCGACCCTCATTTAGCTTACCTTCTTTTCGAGGTCCTTCACAAAGGATTGGTGCTCCACAATACTTGTCGGAGGTCTGCCCAAAGGCCATTTTGACCTTCAATATGAAAAGAACTTGTTGCACGTGAGTTTCCACTATCGTTGTCTCTTAATGTCTTACATCAAAATACCCCATTTCAACATCTTGACACATGATGAATAACTTTCCCAATCAGAGGTGTTGGAAATGTCTGTAGTGACCAAAGAAAATTTCGAAGTTTGTTTTTGTCTTCTTCAGCCCATCCTCTATTAAGTTAATGAAATTATTGCAATTTTGACATTCCGCTGTTAACGAAGTATCATCCCCTGTATGGGGTCCCATTTACCTCACCTAAGCGAGCCCGTTTACAAAAGGCTGATGTCGCAGACAATAAAGTTAACGAAGCAATCAGTAGCAATCCCCATTTGGGGTCTCATTTGGCCCACCTTCTTCTCGAGGTCCTTTGCGAAGGGTTGGTGTGCGTGTGTTTTCAGTACTTTTTTATGGTCATGTGTGGGGATCAGATTTTCTTATAATTTCTAGTTTGTAAGAAAATTTAATGGAGCTTCCTCATACGTGCTGTCTATCAGTTTTGGGGTGTACCATCAGCATTAACAGCTGTGCTTATTGTCCATGACATTTAGTTTTTCGTACGCCTTGTTCTTCTGTTCTCGTTTCTAGGTACTTCTTCGGGGAATCCCTGGCGACTTCTTGGTACGCAATGTCAGTTTGTTTTCAAGTATACCATCAGTATTAATGGGACCATAACGACAACAGCTTCGCCTGTTGTTGATGACAATTGTTTTTTAGATTTTTTCCTCTCGGTACTTGGTGCATGGTGCCAGTCTTGAGGGTACACCATCAGCATCAAAGGGCCATGACGATCATTAATTCCGCACATTGTTGATGATTTTTTTTTGGTATACCCTTTATAGATCCATTGTTCTTTGTTATTGCTTCTTGAGGAATCCCTAACGATTTCATGGTACACAGCATTAACCATTGATGGTCATTCCATCTCAAAAAAATACGTCAAGAAGACGCGAAAGTTTGATCCATTACAAATATCTTCAAGGTCAAAGTGCGCGTGGAATATTCGGCAAACAATAACACCTGATGAATAATATGATTTTATTTTGCATTGTATGGATATCGTCTTCGTTGTCCTAGGTTGTCGTCAAGGTTATACGATTTCTTACGTTTATATTTCTTTTTTATTCCATCTTTCTTTCTTTGTTTTCCACTAATCTTTATAATCCTTTATAATGACACTGATAGATTCTTTCAGCCCATTTCTACTTGTCTCTTTTCCCATTGTTCTTCTTGTCTTCTTGAAACGATGAATTTTTATTGAGTAGTTCTTTTTCTTTTTTAAAGTTCTTCATAAAGCCCGTTTTGTTTCTCTTCATACCCCCATTTCTTCTTTCTCCCTTTCCAGATCTTGTCTGGTTTTGCCCCCAGTCATTAGTTTTACTTACTTCTCTGTTTGGATTTCAAACGTCCTTCCCCGTGAAAATCGAGGCCACACATCGTTCACATCGTGAACCAATCTTTGACACGATCTACAACCTGTTGAAGCAGTTAAGCAGTTCCTGGACGACAGAATGAAGGAGAGTTGTTTTTAGGTCGAAGTGTTTGGGCTGATGCGTTCGTTTTGTTTTTGAATAAAGTTAGTTTCTTTTGAAGTTCGCTCCTTCTTAATTGGGCACGCTGTATAGTAAATTGCGTATTGCAAGAAATAAATAAGCACTTGTTAGTTTCGTCGACATTTACATTAAATTCAATTAACGAACAATGCTGAATTAAATATAACGTTTATTACAAGTCAATTTTGGGAACAATGGGAAGTGTACGATCGTGTACGTAAGGCGTTTACGAGGCAATTGTCAATAAATACATCGTGGTTTTCGAGGACGTGGAAACTACAGAAGTAGAATAAATCTTGAAAAACATTGCAATGAAAGATCTGACTAATAAAAATCATTTTATTTTGGCTTCCGGTGCCACAAATCACATGGTGAGTACACAATTAGAAAAATATATGGAAAATGTAGTCATTTAGACACGGCTGTTACATCACAAATAGCAAATGGTGAGGTCTTGTAGCAAAGAAAAAAGGAAGTGTGATGGACATAACATTAATTTAAAGGCTTTGATTGTAGAGAATCTAGCTTTGACAATTTGATAACCAAGAAAGGATTTGACATAATTTGACAAACTGAAGCTTTACTATTGCAAGGAAAAATACTGAAATAAAAGGCAGTTAAAAGAGAAAGCAAAAACATTGGAGAATTAATACATTCTGACTTATGTGGTCACTTATGTGATGAGTATTCACACTATGTTGTAAAATTGTTGAAACATAAAAATGAAGCTGAGCAAAATATAATAGATTTCATAAAGTAATAAAAATATTTGGGGTAAAAACAAAGAAACTGAGATTAGATAATGTTGGCGAGTTCACGTCAAATTATTTTAAAAGACATTGTACCTCAAAGGGAATAGAATTACAATATACACCCTATTCTCCACAGCAAAATGGTGTTTCAGAAAAAATGAATCGGACACTATTGGACAGAGTAAGAACTAAGTTTGCAGGAACAAAGTTGTTAAAAGGATTATGGGGAGAAGCTTTATGCTGTTCAGCGAACGAATTGAACAGATGTCCCACTAAGATATTAAATGAAAAGACACCATCATCAAATATGGTATGGAAGGAACAAAATAGAGAAAATAAGAATATTTAGCTCTAAAGCAATGCCAAAACCCAGCATATTGGAACCAAGAGCTAATTCTATGATCATGGTGGATGCGGGTACAGACTTTGGGATTATGTTAACAATTAAATAATCAATTCAACAGACATTTTATTTGATGGTCAAAATATATATTTAGAAAGGAGGAAAGTGCAGATAATGAAAATGCAAGAAGTAATGATAAGTGCTTTTTTAAACGGCAGTACAGTGACTTTTTCCAAAATTATCATTGAACTGGCATAACAATAAACTAACCGCGTGTGAAAGAAACGAAAACTTAACAAAGCTGTTGCTTTAAGGAGAATAAAAATGACAGAGAATTAAGTTATAACAATTAATGCCAAAAATACGAACTCTCTAATAGAGTTAATAATGATTAAAATCTGTTGAACTCAATATAGAAGAATTAGATGATTCCTTAACGCAAGCATAGAATTCAAATCAAACAAATCAAGAAGAAGTTGCTATAGTAAGCAGTAATACTATTCGTCGATCAAATTAACAGAGATACAGGATAACAATATATTCGGAGAAAAATCTAAATTTAGCAGATCGTTAGATTATCAAGATGTAGCGCGATCTAAAATATTTGGCAAAACGTTAATATGCGTAACTCGTGCTGTATCTTTAAATTCCCAGCCGTTATTTTGAAAGAAACTCTGATGAACTTGGATTTAGCGTCTTATGCAATCTCCAGGGGATGCTAATGAACGTCTCACTTCTAAATCTGAATTGCTTCATAAGTTCCTTGTAGATAATAAAAGTTTTAGTGTGCCTTCTGTAGCTTTAAGAGAGGATCAGTTTATAAACGAAGGATTATATCGTAGGAATTATTATAATTTTCTATTGTTGGTAAAGTATATTTTGAGGAAATCCTTTATTATTCCATTTCTAAACTTGCGGGTGAAACATTTTAATCTGTCATTTCTAGTGGTTCATTCTTCTAAGATCGAGTAATTAAAACATTTGTTTACTGTGCTATCGATGAAATGTGATGACCGGATTTATTTGCTTCTTCTTGGGAATCTACTGCAATGAGTAGGCTTTTGGTTGTATGATTGTAAATGTATTGGTATATACAAGTTCCATGTACAGGTACACTAAAAAAGAACTAATCCACTGTTAAGATTTTTATTATTATGAAGTATTATAATATTATATATTATATTATAAAAAAAAAACAATAAACAAAATTAATTTTAGATTACGTTTTTCGATGATAAATCTTTGTGTTACTTACACCTAATATTAATATTTAATAATTTAATCACAATATAGAATATATTTAAATTCTGGATAAAATTTAGGCAGATCTAAATTTGAAAAAATATCATTAATATACATAATTCTAATATAAAACACTTAACATAATAATTCGCCTTAATAATGATTAAAAGATTTAACAGGTACACATAGTACTCAAATCTAAATCTGCCTATAGGACTTCTCAGGATGCAGGCTTTATAGTTCGAGTTCAGAACGAACAATGAGTATAAGCCGGAATTATTTCTCGACTTCATAAACACTTTAATTATTATGGAAATGTTTTGCTTTAAAAACTGTCAATGTAATCCGCATCTAGTTCAGAGCTTTGCGACTGAAAATGGCAGCAGGAATAAATTGCGTCGACCTTACGTTAACTAATATAATAACATTTTCGCTGCTCTAGAGCACTTTTGGAGTATCTCCATCTTCTATTTTTACATAAGGTCAAAACAAGATGAAAATACTCTGAAAGTACTATAGAGGAGTGAATCGAAAATGTAAAATAAACTAGCACAACGAAAACTAGATAAACTAGAGCTGTGATTCAGACATTTATCTTTAATTGTACGAGAAAATGTAGCCGTCAATAACTATTAGTCAATATACATATTTGCGTGTTTTGATGTTTGAAATCGGAAATTTATTTGTACTGGCACGTTTTATCAATGCATTTGATCGATGCGTTGTGGAAAGTAGCTTCTCACAATATCGTAACAAATTAAATTTCAAATAAGAAGATAATTTAAAAACAAGGAAAAAAAATTGATAGGTACCACGAAATTTTTAATGAATTATTTATATTAATTTAACAGTTTTTTAAATTATAAATGGCTAAAGTATTACCATCCAAATTACGGTCAGCGGTCAGGATGAATATGCGAAAGGATACTTTCCACATTATCATGCTTACTGCTTATTACTTACTAATATATAATAATTTAGTCATAACATATACTTATTTATAAACAATAATAATTTAAAAATTGCTTCGTAATTATATCATAGGTTTCTTAATGAGAATAATGCTAAGGCTCTGACGCCATTCGAATCCTGGCCGACTCTCTGGATCTATTATGCACCTCGGCAGTCCTGAGAGTAATGCCGAATATATCCTCGTGATAACGACTTTCATCCTGCGAAAGAGACCCCTTATTCATCATTCTACGGGTAACTCGACTTGAAACAACTCACCCTCAACTGCAACATATACTTCTCGACCTGCACATCACTCATACCGCCGTATTTTTGAATTATGAGTTTGAGAGTCTGATAGACGTCTTCTGCCATAGTACAATCGCCACACACATAAAAGTGACCTTTGTTAAGGACCAACGTCTTGTAAATTTCGGCTCCTTCATTCAAGGCTAAATGTTGAACGTATGCCTGAAATAATTTTCGTATAAGAATAGGCAGTATCAAAATAAAAAGCAGCGCTGTGAATTTAAGACTAATCATAATCACATCAGGTTTCTTTAAACATTACAATTTTTTAGCACAATCGCTTTACATTAGCTGATTTTTATCTTCTTACGGACAAAATACAAGTGCAAGTGTAATATCTCATTATATTTTTAATAGCATGGAGCCATTGAAGATATAAGCTATTTATCCTGTAGTACACCTATTCACTATACGTTTTTGGCTAGGCAACAACAGAGGTTGTGAAAAATAAGACCCTTAGTTATAGTTACCTTTGATTCATTAGCTTCCCTAGAGAGTGCCAAAAATACTCGATCAATAACTTTCTTCTGTACCATTTCCTCTTTTTCATCATTGTACAAATCCAGTCCTCTTTGGCGACATCCAAAGAATAGCCAACATTTTCCCAATTTGATGTTAGCCTTCATTTGAGCCAATCGTTGCTGCCAGAACGCCCTAAATGGAGCTATGCCGGTGCCCGGTCCGACTAATATAATAGGTCTAGTAGGATCACTCGGTAGATAAAAGTTTGGTGCACTGCAACACGAAAAGTATTTAAAAAAACAAGTTATATATTTAAATTCCGGAAAAAATAATACCTTCTCACAAATATATGTACATTTTCATCAATTGGTACATCTTGAAGATAGTTTGAACAAACACCATAGTGTAACGGACCTTCACCGTCTGCAAAAATTATAACAGAAATCAGAATTTATTTAAGAACTTTTCCGAGAGTTTCACCTTGAGTTTTATAAACAACAACAGCGACTGTTAAATGGATTTGGTTAGGATGGATAGCTCTACTGGACGAAATTGAGTAGAACCGTGGCTGTAACAAACTGAGTTGTGCGACCAGTAAAGGTGCGAAGGGCCTCACCGAAGGAAATTCTTCCAACACTTCAAGGAGATTGGGATAGCGCCAGTGCCTCCAATCTTCGTATGCCGCGGAATCCTACAATTCCAATGTGATTAAACGTGGTTTCTGTTTTTCTTACGTTTAATATTTACAGTAGCTAAAACATTCAGTCGTTTCTGTTCTTCTTCTTCGGTAGCTATGGATGCAAAATGTTGAAGTAGATTTGGTGTTGGAGGTGTGGTGATGTCTAAAAATCGCGAGAATAGTTCCCCAACGGAACAAGCGGAAATTTTTTCGTGTGCCCTCCAAGTTTTCACAATTCCTAGAATATATTCCGTTAATTTATTTACAAAATAATGCTACGCATTTACCATTGGAGGTGTGACTCTCTTTTAACGTTTGCAACTCCACTGGTAAATCAGGATCGGTGACTCCTTTCAGTCTTCGTATGATCTTGCTAACTAATTCGGGTTTATTCTTCGGATAAACTCCTACATGATCGCCGGGGTTATAGGGCAGGTTACTTTCGAATACAATCTTCAAAGTGGCTCTTGTCGCTTTCTCTCCGTGCAAATTGGTTCGATTTAGAAGTTTACAGGATTGCACCTGCAATTATATATATATTTTTGTAATAAATCGAAAATGCAACAAGTAAATTCTTACTTTCTTGTTGTGGCACCTTGATAATGCGGCGCTTAAATCTGCAGTTTTTCCTTCCACAAACCTTACACTGGATGCACTGAGGTTTTCCGTTTGCAAAGTTATGGTTGCTTCTAACATGGCATCATCATCATCTAAGCAGAACGTTTCGCAAGCCACCTGTGATGGTGACGGGTTAAAAAAAATGTTTAGAAACGATCGAAAAAGTTTACCCTAAACACTTCAGGGGCCCATTTTTTAAACGCTTGTTCTTGGCCGCACATTTCGTCACCGCTAGCCATCTTCAAAATTCTCTCACCGCCCAGTTCTAATAGCAGATTATCCACGTATTTTCCAAACGCACAAAAGTTAGGGTAAGCACTTGAACCCAATGCAAATACAGCAAACCTACTCAGATAAACAATATTAATTCCTTAGTTATTGCTAATACATTTAATTAACTCGATTGAATCAATGTACGTATTTATAAGATGTTTTTATGTGACTTTTTGCTTGATACTTTTTTACTCTATATAAGCACTTGTTTAGCGGTAAAATACAGTTTGAATTTGTTTATTTTTCAATCTAAAGGTTTGTAAACTATGAACTTATTTATTTTTCAATCAAGAGGATTATAAAAATAGCATAAAATCCATTTTGAATTTAAGCTAAAGTTAGCGAAGCAAAAGCTAGAGCTCCCTTACCTGACATTGCTGAGTGGCCCGAACGTATCTTCGAGCAAAGGTTCACTAGCAGAACCTCTTAGCGAATCCAAGCGATCTAATTTCTTAGAGGGATTTATATCGCTTTGGCTGTTGGCTTTTATGAACGATTTTGAAGTTGCCATTGTCATACTGCAATGTCCGTCACCAAGCAGCACGAGATAACGAAGCAAAAAAAGCATTTTATTTCAGCATGTATTAAGCAAACATTTACACTTAAATTATAATCTCAATCTAATGGAAAGCTTTAAATATCTTCGTCATGAAATTTTAAATAGCCCTCGCTCTTTACACTATTTAATTGAATGTATTAATAAAATCAATGTTTCGAGATTCAGATCTAAATGAAAGCTTTCAAAGCTGTAAAATTCGATTAAATTTCGTTTAATTTCGCAGAATTAAAACTCTTCCGTACTGTGAAACTTACCTTAGCTTTGTATCGCCGTTTTGTATTCCGGATTCGTTGATCTTTAAAGTGTACAAGTTCTTCGCAAATTCCTGTAAGAGAAAATTGTTGCACTTTCATAAACAGACAATGAATTATTTATTAAATATACCACCACAGAATGCTAAAATCTATTTAGGTTGATAAAATAATTGTTTATTTAAAATACCAAAGAGTTCCCCGAACCCAAACTCACATAAAATATAAACAATTTTATGTTTGCCTTTTATTCGCTTTTCATTTTGATTAAATCCAACCCGATCTTCTACCCTTTGAAAAAAAAATCCTAATTTGATGTTTTTCCCTATTATTAAGCCTCTAAGTAACAAAAAGGGGATTTGCCCTTGTGTAAAATTAATTACTTTGTGGTAAAGCTTAATTGAAAAAATTGTTAATTATGGTGAATAAATCTTCAAGACGCCAACACTCGTTGAACGCTGTGTTTATAGATTAATGTCAGACAACATGAATTATGCCTCCGACTGTAGAAAACACAGCAGCTACTGAAATATTACGATCCACTTTGATGGGGATCTGCTTAAGTCTAGATGGATATATGAGAAACATGGAACTTGGCACTTTGTAACAGGCTATCTATTATTCAAAGGGTAGTGTACTTTTTGCGCAAGTATCGCATAAATTCTTCGATGTGCCAGAAATTTTAGTCATCTCAGAAATCGTTAAATCTCTTCCTTGGTATCTTAAGAGAAACAACGGGTTTGCAGAACTTGTTACATTCGCAATTAGACTAATTACGTATTCGTGCTTATGACGACATTTATATCTCTAAAATCCCCAAGCACACATGCTACTCTCTAATTATGCATCTCGTAAAGTTAAAACAGCAAACATATTTCTGCTCTAAAACCCTTAAATCCTGAAGTATATTTCACGATGATTTATTATATAAAAATGTTTTTTTTCCCTCGGATTAAATAATATACATTTGGAAATATACAACGAATGTATGGATATAATAATTCTAATATGCCCTACAACAATAAATATTGAACTGCAAAAACTACTCATTGAAATTAAAAAATGTCCAACAATAAATAGCATTAATCAAGTACCTACAGATTAATGCTGGTTTTAATTAATGCTAAATCCGTGTTTAAATTTATGAGCGTTAAGTGTCGAAAACCATTTACAGTAAATTACGAACGAATTAACAACGCAGGGTAGGGCTTTTATACCAGTTCCATCATTTTATGAAGCATATAAATTTGCTCACCTCTCCGTTTTCCGGAGGATCACCGTTGCCAAAGGTCGACGTAACAACCAACAACAAAGCCTCATGCTCGATGTTTGAAATATCATAGTCGGCCATGCAGTAAACTTGTGCGTTGAAAGCGTGTCCGAAAATTTCGCACAATTTCTTGGCGTAACCCTCGGATTTTCCGGTCTCTGTCGCGTACAAAACGGTCGCTTTGATTCGGCGGGAGAGCGCCCGTCCGAAAAGCTTTGAAGTGAACTTCACGGCACTGGAATTTATCGAATAAGTTGCGTTTTTTAATGAATTATTGATGTATTTCATTATTTGCTAGTGTTTATTTACCGTGCAATTTGTTTGAAGTGGAATTTTCTTCGCGGTTTCTTTTGATTTTTGCCTGGCTCCCTGCATTTCTTCCAAACGTGTGTTCTCCAAGCTAGATCCTGAAAATATGTACATTAAAATGGAAAATCCTTTTCTACGATATATCTAACGAAGATAGTTACTTTTAATACAGTTAAATTATTGAGTTTCTTTTCGTTAATTTTTACTTTCACTTGACTAGGAATTAAATCAAAACTGTTTGAATTTTCATTCAAATTAGACACTATGCAGGGTGTTTGAAAATTGGCGAATATATTATAATTAATACATTATAAACGATATTATCTAGCAAAGAAGAATTTCAATAACAATCTTTAAATTTTTTAAATGTATATTTAATTTATGTGTAAGTTCATATTTACATCCTAAAACTATGAATTATATGAACAGATATGCTCGTGTTTTCTCAAATAAGGAACAAAACGTATCCTACAATGATTCAAGTCTGTTTTGATACTCTGCGGGATTGCTCGGGGCATGTATTTCACGCTCTCTGGTGACAGTTATTGGTGTGTGGTTTTGTGCAGGACTATCACGATCACGGATTACGATTGCACTTATATTGTCAGCAGAATATCTATAGATCGAGGAGCTGTCAAACAAATATTGCAGTTTAAGGTATTTTCAATAACCTCCGAAACACGACAACGGCGCTTTTCATAGAAAGGGAAAGAATTAAAATGCGCAATATCCGTACAGGCATTGTCAGAGTAATTTTGACTTTCCTGTAATTTTACTTGAAATGCAGGATTTCTGCTCACATAAATGAGCGCAGGTTACAGTCGCAAATTAAAAAGACATTGCAAAACATTTATTTAATTTTACATATTCACAAATATTAGAAACGAGTATTTATTATCTAACATTTGAGACCAACGAATTAAAAATCAGCTGAAATGTTTAAAAAGCGTAATTGTTCAAAAAAGTATTGAGTGACGAGTTCTATAATACACTCCTAGTTAATAAGTAAAGCCCGGATTTTTAGGCAATTGCCTAAAATTTTATTTAAGAAAATTTTAATTAGAACGAGATGTATATTTTTTCGTGCCTAAGTGCCTATTTTTACACTATTTTAAATATTTGCCTAGTTTTATAGCTTAAGCGCCTACGAAATTTTTTGTTGCCTATTTCATGCCTAAAATGGGCAATTATTGTATAATTAATTTTCATGAATTGCTTTTTTTGTGTGTGGAAGTATGTGTTTGCTTGCACTGTACGTGTTCGGTTAACTCAACGCTGCTACGTTTTTGTAAATAGCCGAAAATTGAAATTCAAATGTAATCTATTGTAATAAACGAAAAACGACACTAAGAGTGAGATCTGTTGTAACAATGAAAACAGACAATAAGAAAGTAACAATCGAAACCTTTCGGATTAATACTTGAAACTGAACAGCGCCATCTATCTTCGTTTGCGCCAAACATATAAAACGTAGGTGTTTTTATTTATTTTGAAAATGAGCTTTCCTTCAAAAAAAGTGGAATGGAAACAATCGCAGTTTTTTTTAATGGTTTTTGTCTCGACAAGAAAACAAATGACGGTCGACACGTTGCGTAACTAGAAGGCTTCTACTTACAAAACGCTTCGACGTTTCTGTTAATGAACAGTAAAAAAAAGAGATGCTCTTAAAGTTCACGGAAATTTTTTAAACCGAACAGCGCCACCTCCCTCTGAAAGGGCCGTCTGTATTTCACAGCGCCATCTATCTTGTAGCGTCGGACACATACAATTTACGTATCTTCACATGTTTTAAATGAGAATTGCCCCCCTGGAAACAAGAGACACTTGCTAACACGACGGTAATGCGGTGAAACAATATGACTGAATGATTACAAATTTGAATGACAATAAAACTTTAAAAAAGTTGATAATTGCTACAACTATCAACAGATGGCGCCACATCACCGCAAGGAAAGGTCTATTTCCATACAAAATAATGTTCTAAGGACAAGCAATATGACAGTAGAATCGTAAAATGTTTGTGAATTTGCATGAAAATAATTCTTTAAAAAAAGACTTGATAACTGCTCTAACTTTCAATAGATGGCGCGCCACGTCGCCTTTTTTTAAAGTTACTGTACCGCCATTCATTTCCGCGGCTATCGTCCCCCAAATTAACGCGATGAAGACGCCATGAAACACTAAGAAGAAAAAGGATAGATACATAACAAGTTACTGTTGCTAGGGAGTTGAATGAATTTGATTAACCCCAAATTAAAAGGGATATAAAGTTGGCGCTACCTTCTCAATACAGTAACCTTACCTATTTTCACAAAAATGTAAAAAGAAAACTTGGTAACTTAAAAAAACGAAAATGGCAACTGCTTCAATTTTCAACAAATGGCGCCACATCACCGCATGGAAAGGCCTACTTGCTTGTGCATTATTTTTGTAAATATGTTCAAAGGACAAGCAATATGACAGTGGAATCATAAAATGTTTATAAATTTGAATGGAAAAAAATTTTTTTTTCAAAAAACTGATTCTTGATTGATAACTGCTGAAACAACGTTCGAAAAGCAAGCTACATGACAACAGAATCATTTGTGAATTTGAATGAAAATAATTCTTAAAAAAAAACAAAAAGAAGCTTGATAATTGCTATAACTTTCAATAGATGGCGCCACATCGCCTGTTTTTACAAAAATAATGTTCAAAATATCGCGTGATTTTTTAAATTTTTTAACCCTTGCCATTGATTTACTACAAATAATCAAAATTGTGGTGTGTTCACAATAAGCACCTTGTTCCTTCATAATTTTTATAAAATGTTTGCCGAATCCTTTTTGTGAACAGAAGCGTTCCGCTTATTATTTTATTTTTATATCTTTGGTCAAATTTAAAAATTGTCATTTTTGCTTCTTCATTAACTTTATCATCGACCATATTCCAAAATCCTCCTTGTCTGTATTTTCTTTACCCATTTTTTAAATTATCAACGTAATACAATAAACATTAAGTTCACCATGAAAAGAGAAGCGCGGTATCGTATCGTTTCAACGTCGCGTGGTAGAGGCCCGAATAATTTGCGGGGGGCCAAAAATTTGAAGTTCCGCCACTGGGAGAATTATGTGTTTGATTCACATGTCAGTTCCGTAAGCCCCTAAGAACCTCCCTTCGATATCTTAATAAATGACCATGTAACTAAAATTAGCATTAATATTATTTTTTTATTACAAAACGACAAAAGAGTTGTTATTAGCCTAAATTTTTTTAGGCTGCCTAAAAGTGTGCCTATTTCTTAGACATTAACTGCCTATTTGCCTGCCTAATTCAATCTTTTTAAGTGCCTAAAAATCCGGGCTTTATTAATGAGTTATTAAAGCCGAAAGCAAAAAAATTTTTGAATCTGAGACTTTAATTACCCAACTTCAGAATCCTACTCGAATGAAAATGTGCCGCGAAAATTTAAAAGTTAAAAATTATACCTGGCGGGAATTTAACTAATAAATTATTTACTATTTAAAACTGCCCTTGAGAGCAAAACCTCCGCAAATCCATCAAAGGAAAGCACCGTGGGAAATCTTCCAGGCAAATTCTTATTCTGCATAACAAAACAACACACCGGCTTCGAGGTGATTAAACATTTTACATATATTCAAGATTTAGCTGACAACAAATATTTTATCTGCAGATATTTGACGTTTTTCTAAAGCAAAAAGAAAATCTTTTTTAGAAATATGTGGGGTGAAATGTGTGGTAAGGATTGCACATTTTTAATGACATCAGAATTAATTTTTTTCTTTAATCATAAGTATGTGCATACTTTTAAATTTCAATGTCTTCTTAAATAGGCCAGTAGATAGATTTTTGCTCAGTGTTCTGAACCCTAGGACAAATATTATTTCTATTAAACTAAAAAGGTAGCATTCTGAGAATGAAGTTGGATAAAAAATTGTTTAACTTGATGTTCATTAATCATTTCCTGTTGATCTTGTTGCAAGAAACATAAATTTAAGCAAGAATGAAGATCCTTAAAGCAAACGTATGTGCATTTGTTTAGTAGGTTTATGTACTATAGTTTTAAAGAAAATTTATTGTTTAGCGGCAGCAATAAATTTGAACATGCAGCTAAAGTGCTCATACTATGTTAAGTCGCATTAAAGGATTTCATTAGAATTTTAAAAATTTTAATCTCTTGCGCTTCCAATTACGCTTTCAACAGCTGTTGCTACAAATTTTTCCGGATATTACTCGCCCACTAAAAAAACTAAGACGTGACAAATCGTCCCGCTTTTTAAAATGCAATTATCGCAAACTGTAATTTTGCCGGAATACGTACAACATGCGTTATTGCCTCGTTCTCGCAGATCGCAGTAAATCTAGTGAATATTAAATCGTAGGCCAATTCGTGCGGTAAAATGTGATAAAGAAGTCAAAGAACAAATCTGCGAGGGCTTTGCAAACGCACGACGAATTTATATTTCACGCCGAAGCCGAAATAATCAAAGGTTTTACCTGCTGGAAAGTTTATGATGCTGAAGTTGCTCCTATTTTCGTTGATGCTTTTACAAGCAATGCACAATTGCAATTTCATATGATTTACTATGTAGTAAAATCGACATTTTTAAAGTACATTTCTAAGATAATAAAATTATTTTATTATATACTGTAATATGAAAAATGAATTTTAAATGCATCTCATAAAAAGTGAGCAAATAAAAATCAGATTAGAGTAGGCGGTGCAAAGAAAATGTATGTCTGTGATTAACTGAATTAATTAATGTGATACATTCATGGACTGTCAAATTTATTGACTTTTTATTTAATCACAGACATACATTTTCTTTGCACCGCCTGCTCTAATCTGATTTTTATTTGCTCACAGGTTATAATTGCGGATATACACGTATCCGCGTAACTCGGAGACAACTCAAGGATATATCAAAAGATTAGCTTTGAAATTCGAGTATCACAGGATCATATAGGATGTATATATATTTTTTTATGTAAGCCCTACCTGATATTCGTAAGACGGTCTAAGATAATACAAAGCCATTTCCTGATGAAAAACTGGCGTAGCAGAACCAGATAGTGGAGGGACAATCCAAACCCAATCAGCAGGGCATCCGTTTCTGAGACGGGTTTCGTTCTCCATGTGTTTCATGAAGGATTCGGATGCCGTGTGATGGTCCACGATTGTCACGCCTTTAAGTTGAAAACTATGAAGTACGGCTACGTTGCATTCAACCATGGCCTTGTCCCTCCAAAGAGTTACAGGCGTGCGAGTATCCAAACCCATCCTTGTAGCTACAGGCTGGAAATAAAAGTAGTAAATCTTAATTGAGTTGAAGCGTTTCCGTATTTATTACAATAATTCTCTTATTTAAAATTGTCAATGGATTAATATACAGGTTGTCCCAACAGTGTGTTCTCGGGCCATATCTCCATAACTACCGAAGATACAAAAAAATTATCAACACAATTTCTTTTTTAATTTAAGAGATCTACAACACAAAATTATTTTCATCTATATAGAGTGAATCAAAACAGTGGTGCCGGACACAATTTTTTTATTTCAAACGGCATGCTCTATATATGAAACCAAATTTGGATTGCCTATAAAATTCTACACATCTTTTGTATACCATTGCCTATACCTAAACCTAACCGTTATTGAGATATTTAACATTTTGTCTAAAAACTGCCATTTGCAGACACTACTTTATTTATTCATATTTTATTTATTTTTAACTCTAAGAAAAAGATTTTTGGTACAGATGTAGTTGATACATAAGCTTAAAAAAAATCTCAGAAATTTCAAAATGACAGAACTCAATTTTCTTAAATAGCATGCCCTATAAATTCTTCGTTTAATAAAGTACTTTCATTTTTGTTAAGTATGTCTTATATCTATCTGAGATATTTTCTGAGTTTTTTAGATTTATTTGAATTATTTCTTTTAAAACGAGTTATTGTCTAAGGTGGCCGTGGAAAACGGCAAACAAATGAAGCTCTTGACTTTGATAATTAATTTTCAAATGACAATAATGTACAGGCATTAATTAGTTCAAGTACGTGACTCCTTTAAAGAGTTATACATTTTTTTGTACTTACGTCATACATGCCCCATGCTCTCTATGAGCTTGTCAGGGATGCGTAAAGCTGTCTATTGTAATATTGCCCGCTGCGGCTGCGACCGACCTACTATATCGGCATTCGTCTTGCAAACCGGGAAAACGCAGAAAACCTAGTTCGAAGGGGCCGAAATGAATCCTGAACACAATCCAACACATAAGTGTTCCATTTCTCACATAGGACCCATATGTACCAGGTGGGGATTCGAACACACACCTATAATTGCCCGACCAAGCGTCAAGCCCGTTGCCAGCGAATCCAACCAACTTTCGCTGTGCAACCATTTAGTAAAGAAATAATTCAATAAATCTAATAATTCATGTCTTAACAAGTTCCCAACAGTCTAACATTTTGAAAAATAATTATTAATGTCAACCAGTTCATTGTTTGCCACCTTAGTGGCTATGGGAAACCGTTTTAGTTTTCGTTTTAAAAGAAATAATTCAAATAGATCTGAAAATCTCAAAAAATATCGCAGATAGGTATAAGACATACCTAAGAAAAATGAAAGTACTTTGTTAAACGAAGAATTTAGGATAGAAAAATATAGGGCATGCTATTTAAGAAAATTGAGTTTTGTCATTTTGAAATTTCTGAGATTTTGTTTATTACCATGATCACCCTGTAGCGATAAAAGTACATTTAATAATTGCTTATGATAAGCTTATGTAGCAACTACATCTGTACCAAAAATCTTTTTCTTAGAGTTAAAAATAAATAAAATATGAATAAATAAAGTAGTGTCTGCAAATGGCAGTTTTTAGACAAAATGTTAAATATCTCAAGAACGGTTAGGTTTAGGTATAGGTAATGGTATACAAAAAAATGTGTAGAATTTTATGGGCAATCCAAATTTGGTTTCATATATAGGGCAAGCCATTTAAAATAAAAATGTTGTGTCCGGCACCACTGTTTTGATTCGCTCTGTATAGATGAAAATAATTTTGTGTTGTAGATCTCTTAAATTAAAAACGAAATTGTGTCGAAAATTTTTTTGTATCTTCAGTAGTTATGGAGATATGGCCCGAGAACACACTGTTAGGACACCCTGTATATAAATCGTATCGATTACAATAACGAAGTTGAACTACATGGAATTTTTTGAAATTTCGAAATAGTTTATAAACTATACCCCAATATTTAGGAATAATTCATCCTAATTAACCGAATTCGAATCTCTTTTAATAAGGGAGATTCCTATGCTGGAAAAGTTATCTGGGACATATTGTATAGTATGAATGGGGTATATTTATATATCAGTCGGTGCGATGTGTTAAATGCAAGAAACAATACATATTTTTCCATTTTCACAAATGTTCTACTTTAAAGAATGCCGGCGTGCTCAGATGTCAGGAACGTCTGAAATAAAAACTTCGACGTCTTGAAACTAGCGGAGATCCATCAAACAATCAATACGAACGTGGGAGCCATTTCAAGTGAGAATGATTTACGCAAAAAGTTACCGGGTGTTTCCGTTAAACGACGAGTATTTTCGGAGGGAAATGAGCTTTGCTCATTTATCACGGTACCATTGTGTTGAACCTTTACTTTTTACAACTGTATAATTATGGCACTAAATTTTAATCTTTTAATGCTAATTGCAGCTAAATGAAATGTTAATTAACAAACATTTTCACACATAATTTATTTGACCAGTATAATTATAAATATACTGGTCATTCGTTATTTTTAACGGGTACAACACCAGTACAGGAAAGTTGAATAAAGAGAAAGCGAGCAAAAGAAGTAAATATTGTGTTCGAGAAAATATAAAAACGTTTCCTTCAGTATCATAAATATACAGGGTGTTTGGTAAAGGTGTTTCGTAAATTCGGATATAGATTCAGCGATGAAAACCAAGCATAAAAGTCTATATAAATATATGAGGTAAGATGTCGCTTTAAAAAGATACTCAACATTTTATGTCTTGTGGATATGACATTATGCTATGAACATAATCTGACATTTAAGCAAAAAATAAAGTAACAACAAATAATTCCTAGTTACAATAATTGTTGTAATACAAATGTGCTCATTGTTCTAAGACTTCTAACAGTGTCCTTCTAACAGTTTCACAAGCATTCTATATCCTTTGAAGAAGTTCTTTCCTAATGTTTTTACTCTACTTTACGTTTCTCGTACATTCTTCCTTAAAAATGTATAAAATGAAAAAGAAATGCAAATTTATAATGCAATAAATTAATGAGTAAAAGTAATTCTACGATATGCACTTTGTATACTTTCGTATTTATTTAATTATATGTGAAATAACAAACACAAGTGGATGTCCAATAAAGAAATGAAATTTTTACTCTATTTGAGTAACAGTTACCACATCCACCACATTATTAGAGCTTGTAAACTAAATGAGCATTTCAAATTAAAATCGATCGATTAATGAAATCATCACACTCACCTCTAATAGATTGTATCGATGAGTATCACAGAGATTACGGCAACCGATTTCCGTACTCATATACCACCCGTTAAAGGGTGCAGCAGTGAATTGAATTCCACCACAGTCGAACATCATACTAGCGACGGCAGGAAGTGCATACCATTTCAGTCCCAACTCTTCAAACCAATCATACCTGTAAAAAGTGACACGACATTAATTTGGTTTTTCCACACGGCATAAAAAATAGGCGTTTTCACAATGAATGATTTCAGATAAAATAAACTGATGTGGCTTTCATAATAAAACTCGCCAAGTAATGTTATTTAAATGTCGTTATTCAAAAGAAAATCAAGTTGATGTCAAACATAATAATTCAGAGTACCTAGTAATTTACATACTTATGTATTTCTATAAGTTAAACGTGAAATGCTGATTATGGGCATGGGCTGTTCATTAGTTATTTGTTCCGCGCATAAATCAATATTGACGACTGTCGGTGAACAAAATACACCCTCATTCCTTTTATGATAAGATAATAAAAGATTTCAGATACTTTTATAAGAATTAAACTAAAACATGCAAAAGTTGGATTAAGTACTTGAAAACTCGCAAATTTTTAACTGTATATCGCTTTACAATCTGTGTTATCCACATTATTTTGTAACTCATAACGACAATCGTTAAGTGAAATACTGTGCGACCCAATATTTTTTAGATAAGAGGAGGCTATGAAAAATAAGCTTCATTCACAACCTAGTAATTTATACATAAATTAAGACATAAAATTATAATTACGTACATGGGATGCGTTAAAGGTACCTCCAGTATAAGTTCACTGGGAATATCGAAGTAATCAGGATCATGGCCGTTGGCAGAGAGGACCAGTGGTAAGTAATCCTGCTTCGTGCCTGCACCGCGCCATCCCAACTTCATGCAGACTTCAGTGAACTCAACGTTCGCAGGATCTCCAATGACGGAACCATCTGGTTGTCGGTAACCCGCGTAGTTGAGAAGTTGCGGATTCCAAACCCTGAAGTCGTGACGAGCATCGGTTCTCTGGGGGAATATCGTAATCGCTGATCTGAAATTCAAAATTTTTTTCGTAATGATTGGACTACGTTGGTATAAAAAAAACCAAAGATTATGACTTAGGCAGTAAGGAAGAAGAGTATTATTTTTATGATTCTAGTTTCAAAAGGCACATTCAAAGATCGCTTTTTAAAACCAAGAGGATAAAGGCGCGTTTCCACGAGGCCGGTACCTGGAGTCCTGTGACTGGACTCCAGTGACTGGCTCCGTGTAAACAGCAGTAAACAGCACTGGATGCCAGTGACCTGGCAATTGAAATAGGAATTCACAGTCACAGGACTCCAGCTGGCCTCGTGGAAACGCGCCTTAAAGACAATAATTCGCTTTTCCAATTGGAACCGAAATAGTTAATCAAAGATGCTTGGAGATTCTGCGTGCAATCAAAGCAGAGATTGCAGCAAATTTTCGCCCGGATTACAATGAAAGATTTAGTAATGACAAGTATGATAGTTTCAGTTATAATTATTTTACTGTTTTTCACTGTTTTCTTTCACACGTCTTAGGATTTTCAGAAAAACGGAAACAAGAAATTACGCCTCGCGGGTATTTGGACATCTCTAAAACTAGCATTCATAAAATGCATTTGATATAAAACCTCAAACATGAATACAGAAATGGCTCGGCTACTTTTCACATTGAGGTTTTGTGCATCTTGTGATTTAACAAGCGGTCAATATAAAAATGAATTAGGGTAGGCGTTGGAATTTAAATGCATGTCATATTAGTACTAATTGTCAATCAATTGTAACACAAATAACACGCCAGAAATGTTCTTTAACCTTACTCGCGCAGTTATTCACAGAGTTCTAACGGGTCTTGATGCAGCAGGTAGTGGTCATTTTACGCATCTGCTTTAATTTTTTTTAAATAAAACTGTTTTCTTGCTTTGTAGAAACGTCAAAGTGACTGAAGCAACATTCAATGCGCACATGCGTGTTTACTTGCATCGCCAACTCTAATTCATTTTTCATTTGATCACTTCTTACTATTGTATTGTATAAGTACAAAGTGGTCAAGAATAACTGTTTGAGTTGGCAATACAATTAAGAGCATTTTTTTATTCGGCTATTTGCAACACTTCAACCGGATATATCTTTTTTTTGGTTTATTTGACGTAACCTGAACAGCGACAAGATCGTAGGTTATGTGAATAAAAATTAGCGTTTTAATTTGCATTTGAAATGTCAAATGACGCTTGTTAAGGGACGACTGTCAGTGTCAAATCGTCAACAACCGGAAGTCACTCCAGTTGTACCATTTAAAAATAAAATTCAGCACTGCCAACTCAAGCAGTGATTCTTGACCACTTTGTATAATTGCTTTTACACTAAACAAACTACGTATAAAATTGTATGTGAGAATAATGCATAATTAACAATTTAATCGGAGGATTACTCTTGTATTATAAAATTGAATTAAGTTTTATGGAGGACCTACGGAGTTAACGTAGGAATCAATTGAAAAAGAAAAAAATTAATGACATGGGATAATAGAAAATTAATTTGCGGATAATCTGAGGAATAATATCTTTACAAAAGATAATCTCATAAAATATCAAGCAAAATAAGAGGGAGCATTATTCGCATCAAAGCATCTATTGGAAATATTTCATTTCCGGAAATGAAAGGAAAATTATTACGAAAAAAATCGTGAAAGCGGTCTGGCCTATAACGCTTCCGTGCGACCCCAATCAAATGGTGCCCTACAAAAAAATAATGAATTCATATAACGGAAATTTATTACCTACATTGTTTGAATATTTGTGAACAGAAACTCATCGAAATATGCAAGTAACATTTTTATTTTATAGTTGTTATATGTTACATAGTTATAGTTTACTAGTTGTGCTTCATCTGTTAAATATTTGGCAAGTTCTCGTAGTTTTTATTAATATTTATGCTAATAAAGCATGAAATTTCCACCACGAGGTTGAAGTTATGACTATGTCAAACAAAACAGTTTAACTTTAGTATAATCCGGCTTGTAAAATGTTTAATGTTCTACTTGCCTTCTTGAATGCTAACAATGTGGGATAGCAAATATTTAATAAAGTATGTACAGTGAAAATTTAAACTTCTGTGTCCCCAATAAAATGTTAACTTGCAGCCTAATCTCTTCTCACTATTATTACAAATAGCCGGACAAGTCGGCGAGCAAGCAAGTAAAAAATAACCGCTGAATTTTATTTCCGGACATTGTATGTATTTGAAATTTATTAAACTTCCTAAAAGAAGCTGTTAAAAATTTATATTATCTTATCCCGAGTTATTTAAGCCTTGGATACCTTTCTCTTTTTATTCTTGGCTTCCGAATTCATAATTTAACTCATTATTAATCCCCGTGATTCATATTTCCTGTGGAGAGTGTTCAAGAAAACGCGCTAGGAGGGTGACAGTCTTACATTCTTCTCACAATAGGGCATAAAAAGTAATAAAATTTGCTTTCTGATCAGACGTAGCGTTCAGGTAGTCAGGCGTAATATTTTTCTTTGTAAAACATCGCACCCACGTCCATGCTTCCTTCTCTTTATCATAAGATTAATTAGTGCGGCCTCGAGTTCGCCCTTTATATAAAAATAAACAAAAATAATTATGGCCGATGTTGTTTTCCTTTTATGAGAGTTTTTAACGGGTTAATTAATGAGATGCTTACGCGGAAGCCTAAATAATACATTCCATATTTAATTTTTTATCTTTAAATTTTTTTTTATCTGTGGTGATTGCCCAACGGGGTCCTAAGTCAAAGACTTGTCAGGACCTCAGGAGCGGGAGTGTTTTAAGTGTGTGTAAAGTGTTCCATGGCTTTGTTACTTCCAACCTTCTCGCCGTTTAAGGGGAAGCAGTGTCGTATTTTATCCCCAACACTGAAGGGTGCCTGAAGTCGATACCGACCACCCCCGAGAAAAATCCCGAGTGTGGTTCGAACCGTCGACCATGCGATTGCAAGGCCGGTCCTCTTACCACTGGACCGTTCAGGCGTTAATTAATTAGTATTTTCTCGTATTAAATTATTTCTCCATTCGCAATTAGTAATGGATCACTTTTGAAGTTTCATTCAGGCGTTAAAATTTTCGCTGTTAATAATCATAACAAATTGCTTTTTTCGAAAACTGACACTTAAAGTTGATATTTACATATGACAACTATTATGACGCGAAGCGACTGTTTTACATCCAGAATGTAAAAGTAGGGCTTTCCTTTTGCTCAAAGTGATCTCAAAGTATCCAAGTTGTAAATTTTAAGCGAATCACGTCCTTTTGAACTATGATTCATCCCGCCTGTTCAGAAATTTCTAACATGATCGGTAATGTCCTTTCCCTTCTAAATCACAAAATTTTTATGTTTGTTATGATTCGATCGTATTAATCTAACCTTAAATACGCGTAATAAGAAGGAAAATAAGTAAAGAATAAAATAATAAACCGCCCTTATTTGCTGCATTAATCTATTCTGCCTCCAGAAATACAGTGTCTTTCATTCCTTACATTTCGTTATTTTGTTGCCAGATGTACGAGTACGTACTTTATATTACAAATGTTTTTGCTATCGATTCAATTCAATTAAGGAATTGTATTGAAAACTTAAACTTGGTAACGCCATCTTGAAGCAGCAGATATTACGTATAAATTGCGAACGAAGCATCTGGCAATGATTACTACAGTCGCTCTTTTTATATTATCTAAACAATATACCGAGTAGGCACACAACCCACATCGGCAAACGTCGAAACCACGATTTGAATTGAATTTGAACTCACAATCAAGTGAGTGAAAATGTGCGTATTAGATTACAATTTTTGATCTGTAGATCCTGGCGATAGACTCCATTATGCGATTATACTGCTTTGTGAACGATCGTGTGTGCTTGCCTTCCGTGGCGCATCCGGTATACAAAAACCGACCAGCTAGACAATAAACGCTAAAATAATCGACAGTTTTTCATAAGCATGTCACTCTGTTAATTATATCTTCGGCCAGATGCCACTTAAATTATTAGTTCCTTCACTGAGAGTATATCTGTTCTCATTTCTTGATATTCTTATGAATTAGGGCTGGTAATAATTTTTAGTAAATGGTAAAAATATTTGATTTACTTTAATAAATTATTACGTTTCATTAATTTGCATGCACATAATTCAAATCGTTTTTCTATTTTGGTTTTTGGTGGGTCAACGACTACATTATGAAACCCATTTAGGTTTGGGTACTCATTAAAGCACCCGAAATCTTATTTTGTTAGGTTGGTGGCTAAATTTGTTTACATCTGAAATTACAAAAACAGCTTCCAATATGACACATGTTTGAAATTACCGACATCTGTTGGCGTTTCAAATTATAAACATTTTTAACTAAGAATTTTATTCTCTTTCAATTTAAAACGCTCGAATAGGTTTATTCAAGACTATTACGAAATTCTGGTCTATTTGTTCTTAAACTAAATCATGAGTTTTCTCTATATTTTTCCACGAATTTTCCAAGAATTGAACACCTTATGCAATAGGTTACCACACAGTCTGTTTTGCAGGAAATTTCGATTGTGATTTCTAGATATATTCTGTAACTTAGAACAATCCAAACATAGGCATTTCGCTTAAATCCATCATCGTGAAAGTTTCATTATCGATTGCAATAAAAATCTTAAGTTTTCATTGGTCCTTGTGTCGTTTTCATTCATATCATTTTCAAAAATCTCTTGAAAGATGCGAAAGCCAAAACTGACTTGCAGCAAATTCTTTAAACTTCTAAATTATCAAATTTAGCGTAAATTAGCCGCTTCATGTACGATGGCTTATTGGTCATATTTATAATTCTCACACAATCTTAGGTCAAAAATCGACCGTGTGACATCGTAACTTAAACTGTAAAAAAATGTTCGTCGGAACAAGAAAACCGAAGAAGACATTAAAATGAAAAACAATAAAATTTACCACAGAAGAGACTGATTAGTTTCCGCTCTTTCAGTAGCATTCCGCTATCCTGGCAATTGCTTTTCTCTTAAGCTAAGTTCACATGCATTGCGGATACGCAAAATTTTTATTGCGGATCGTTTCTACTTGGTTCATTTTGAATTTTGAACCAATTAGAAACGATCCGCAATGCATGTGAACTTAGCTAAACTGGACCAATTTCCAAAGTTTTTGACTACAGATCTAATTCGTATCTTCAATATTTCCTCAGTTTCTCTAATTAATATTTGGATGCTTTACCAAAAGTTTTATTGAGTTTGCGACCATTCTTAACTTCTGGTAGTGCGTCCAGGTATGCAGTCAATCTCTTACGTATATCTTTTCATTTCCCGCTGATCCCTCCCCTAATAAGTACTTCCTTCCTGCTGAAAGTGCTACATGTTAGAAATCGATAAAATTGGGAATCTTAGAAAACCTAAATAAACTTTTCGTGCTATTCTACAATCACATTTAACATCGGGAGTTTGAAATCAATAAGAACAAAGACCTAAGCGTTGTCACAGACACTATCTTGCATACTTTTGGTCAGCAAATCTGAAACGCACTTTAACGTATTACATTTTATCCTTTATCCACAATACAAGTATGTGTATTACCAATGATTTCTAAAATTACTTTTCATTCGTCATTGTTTTACTGATGTTTCTTGTAAGTATTCTATCATATTTTCTATTTTCGTAAAGAAACAACATATTGAATTGACTCAAAAATGTGATTAGATATTCTAATTGAAAATCAGATTTAAATATCATCGGAAGAAGCACCCATACGCCAGCCACTTCTTAAAAATAAGAAAATACTTAACTTCAGGAATGTTAATAAAATTAGTCGAACATTTTTTTAATTAAATCCTAATTATCTTGCTCGCTATAGTTCTTTATATCAACTCAGAAAGAATGTTCCCTAAATTATTTGAGTAAATTCTTCCTTTATTAAATGTAGAAATATTATAATTGTCCTTCACGAGTAGGTTTATTCTCTCATATATTAAATTTCCTGCAAAAATATTTGCCGTAGCATTCCCAATCAAATCAATAAAATTAATTAATCTGTCGTCATCCTTGTGTCTGAATTCTTAAGGGACTCACGTCATCCATGAAAGAGAAAATTGTATTATTAGAGACGTTCATGAAAACAAGATAAATATAATTGAATATGTTAACTGAAACAAAGACTTGATTAAATTTTTCAACATTAACTTGATTAAATGTAAATTAATTTTAGTACTACTTTTTAAACAAGTAATAGCTTTATAGACGTGCCAAGTCTTACAAATTTTAAGCCTTAATAAAAATACGTCTACAAAATACAATGACTAGTTTTATTTTTTGAGCAGCGTATTTCGTGTAGACTTTATTAGAGGATAATATTCGTCAGTTCAGACTGATGATTAAAATGCTACTGCAGTAACATTGTGATTAGGCGAAAGGTATTTTACGAATACAAAAATGTGTTAATAAAATATATATTTCGGTTCAGTATCGAATGTATTTAAAACACGAATTACCAAATTTCGGTTTCGCACATAAGGTCTTTTCACAGCTGGCAATCTCTTAGTTCGAGAAAAAGTTAGATTTTGCGAAACTAGGTCAAAATAACTTCATGACTGCCTTTTTGTTTGCCTTGCAAATTCTGTTTGCTCTGTCGGATTATTACAGCGTTCTGAAAATATTTGAATTTGCAGTTTCTGATTTCTCAGTGCGTTGCTTTCCATACGGAACCACACTACATCATAAGATGAAACGCAAAGGAAAAAATTAGGAAACAAAATTACTTTATAATTTACGGTTTGTATTTGTTTGCATTTATTTAAATAAAATTGTGAAAAGGTCTAATATGTTAAACAACGTTAGCGAAATTTTTTTTTTCTTCCGCCTTTTATTTAAACTAACATACATCAACCTCTCTCGGAGTTTCTGTGTGTTTACGTAGCTTATCACCTGACATTTCTTAGCATTCACGGTTTATAGGACATTTCTTGATGTGAAATTTAACAACCGCTATATTTTATAAACTCAACGTATGTATGTGTATCAAATCACTTGTATTTATAAAAAAGAACCCATATTTTGCGTGGGGCATGCAAACTTTTTTCTTGCAATAATAATTCAGCTCTTGTAATTTAAGATCTTTCAGTGCTAAATTAAAATTATAACACAAGATGAAAGCTAAGCACAATATTCGCTGTTTCATACGACTTGGTTTTCCTTCATGTTTTTGTTGCCAAAATAAGTCGCGGATCACGCAATACCCGCTGACACATTTTGCAAATCATCACTTCCCATCCAACCAACTTCACGCTCCCTTGTCACCATGTGCGAATGTTCTAATAAGAGACATTCGGTGAACTTTATTTTTTAAGAGCTTTTTTGCACGCGTACATAACGATACGACTCGAGATCCATTGAGAAGGGTTAATTGGAAAGGAAATCCGGTTGTACACATAACGTAATTTAAGTCACAGATACGAATCAGTTGTTTCATCGCAGGATTAAAATTTTTTTTTACGATCCATTTGCAGCTAATTAAACGCAGATATGTTTTTTGTGTAAACAGTCAATCACAACACAATTACATGCACGTAAAATGATGATCAAAAGTTATAAGGTATAAGTTAGAAAAATGTCATTATTCTGTTAAAAAAATAATTGTTTACACTTTATTAACATAAACTTACTATAAAAGAACTTCACATCAAATATTGAACTATTTTGGAGAAGATACTATGGAAAACTTCAAGAAATTTACGTCTGATGTTTGATTTAATCATAAATTTCATGGTTCTAATGGGTTGCATGTACTTCAGTCAAAAACTTTGTCCTACTGGTTACTTAAATGACAATTCAAGGTTTCCTAAAACGCTTTTCTTTATTTTCCCTAACTTTTCCGTGGCATTTTGTGTATGTACATACATTACATCGTAAGAAAATTAAAATCCAATTTCTAAAGAAGGTGGAGAATACTTCTCGGTAAAATATGCAGCGAAGCTAAAATATCGGATACCCTTACTTTTACAAGCTGATGAATATTAAAACTGAAGAGTGCGAAGAATTGAAATAAAGTGTCACTTAGAATGTATTACTCACCGAATATTTCCTTTGTTGGTGCTGTATTTAATGTGGTTGCAAAGGGCCTCAAACATTCCGCTTGTTGTTGTTACATAACGGCAATCAAAGACCTGAAACAAAGTTTAATATGCATTATTTCTTTCAAGAACTTAACAGTAAATAAAGGAAGTTTATTTAAAAAAGTGTACATATATGTACTTTATTTGTGAATTTTTAAGTTCATTTTATAAGTTGTTTAAATATTTAATAATAATAGTTCAAGTTTCCTGAGCGTAAAAAAAAAATTATTTTACAAATCGTTGGATATAATAAAATAAAATTAAATATATTGAAAAAGGGAAAATATGTTTATAATACTTGGGCTTTCTTCATTGTCGTCAAAATAAAGTCGACACTTTTTAATTTTTTCCCGATGTAAATACCTATTAAAATAGGAGTAGACAGTTAAATCAAAAAATAAGGAAATGTGAAATAAAATTTATAAAAGAATATTTAAATTTGATTTGACGAAACGATATTTTAACCTTAACGTAAGACTCCAAGGTAAAGATTTCCTGGCAATAGTAAGCTAACTTCAATAAATTTTCATTAACACCCAGTAATTACACACGACGCACATTAATGTCACAATATTGTATACAGTTAAATTAGGCGAACAATTCAGGTTTAAGCTAATTTAGAAGGCACCCCAGCGACAGCTGTTCGTTCTTTAGCATTGTATTCGCGAAATTTGGCTTGCAAGCTCTAAAAATAAAACATTCTCTCTGTCTATGAAAAACAAAAAGAACGCCAATAATTTGGTTTTAAAACAACTCCATCATGTATGTACTAACAAATTATATCTAATCCTTTTATAATTATAAAACTCGTTTTAAATTTTATGAATTAAATTCACTGTTTTGTTGTTTAATAGTGAACTTAAATTGCTGAAAAATGTTAAAACAATCACTAGGAATTTTTTAAAGGAATTAATTGCAAAGTTAAAGGAGGGATCCTACATTTGAAATTTATAACGTGGAAAACAGCAAACATTATTAAATCTGCACGAAGCTGTAACTGCATAAGTTTTGATATAACTTTTGCTGAAACTTTCTTAAGTACATAAACGCCTGCCCGAAATAAAATAAGCTCGGTTAATAATTTCCCTGCAACGATTGCATAAAGCAGAAAATGTAACCTTCAAGTTTTCAAGAAAATTAAATCGCGAGAATTTTATTTTTTAATTAATTAATTTATTATACAGTTTAAAGTTTTCTATACTAACTATGTTATAATCTAAAATATATAACAAAGAGATATGGTATTGTTACGGTAATAATTTAAGTAATATGAAATGAGGGACGTAGCTTAATATAACAAAACATTTATTATTAACTAATTACAAGTATTACAAGTACGATTACTTACATTGTGTTTTAGGGCACTAACGGACAACTAGACTAGATGACACTCTGAAGAGATTTATTCTAATTATGCCCTAACGTTCGCTTAGTCGCCTTTTTATAGGGGTTTCGTTTCCGGGGTGTGACGTCAATTATTGCCTTGACATTTTGCACACGGCTCCGCGCTAGATCTGTGCCCGTAGATGAGTCATAAGATTTTCCGGCACACGAATGAATCATCGCTGTGAGTCATACGTTACATAATTGCAAAGGAGTCGTTCTTATGTTTATGTTATCGTCTTGTGTTTATGTTACGCTCGACTGATTTTCAGCTGTACATCTTTGCTGGTTCTCTTATCCTAGTTACAGTATTGCTAATTTTAGTAAATTTGTACTTCTTTTCCCTAACCTATGATCTTAAGATAATTATTTATGTATTGCTTATAACATGTAAATCGCCTGGTATCTACTTTCTGCTGAATTTATGATTTTTACTAGTGAATGTTTAAATTCTTGATATGATTTTTTAATAACCCCTTGAATTTGTTATTGTTCTTTTCTTCCCTTATGTATTATGGTAGTCTTTCCCTGTTCCTATTTGATGTATGAATATAGAGATCCTGCACATTTCGTGTGTGGTGATTGTGATTTGTTTCCTCGTAAGTAGCTGTATGTCGCATTTCAGGTTTACTGTTTTTATTTTGTGTACTCCCTTGCATGTTTCTAATGTTATTATTTGATTTATAGTCAATTTGTTTGTTGCTTAGTATAGTTCTTCAGTTGGTGTCAAATCTTGGGAGTCCATAAATTGTTTTGATACTTTTACTGAATATTATTTGCAACCTGTTTAAGACATTTTTTGTAGCCTGTCCCCATGTCGTAATTAAGTATCTGATATGTGGATGTACGTATGCATTATATACCAAAGTGGCTGTTTTTTTTGTTGAAACCCACAGATCTTCTAATTGCTCCTATTAAAGGTACTATTTTTCTTATAACCTTTTCTATGTGTTTTTCCCACGTAAGTTTGGCGTCTATCATCAGACCTAAATATTTGACGTCCGATACTTGTTTTATTTTATTTTGTTTGATGAAGACTTCTACTTCTATTTTCTTCTTATTCTTCTGTTCAAATACTATAATTTCTGTTTTTTTGGTGTTTATTGTTAATTTATTTCCCTTTAACCATCTTTCCAGTTTTTTTGAGTTATTGTTAATTTTTGTTTCTAATTCTTGCTTTGTTCTTCCCGAATATAGGAGTGCTGTATCATCAGCAAATATCGTGTGCTTTCACTTCCTACGATTTATATATGTATAACAAATACAGTATTGGACTCAAAACTGATCCTTGTGGAATTCCAACGTTGATTATCTCTTTATGACTCTCGACCTCTCCCAATTTTGTGTATATATACCTAACTTTAAAAAAATCTTTGATCAGCGAATGGGCATTACCTCTCACTCCCATGTTATAGATGATGTCCAGTAGTATGTTGTGGTCTACTGTGTCAAATGCTTTCTTCAAGTCTACGAACAATATAGCTACATAGTTTCCCATATTCATTTCCCGAACTGCGTTTTCCATTATGCTTGTTACCGCACTTTGTGTATCCGAGTTTTCTTGGAATCCATACTGGTTTTTATCAAACTCATAGTTTTTTTCTATGTAATCCACTAATCTTCTTTTTATGATTTTTTCTATTATTTTAGATAGGATACTTGTTATCGCTATTGGGCGATAGTTTCCTGCGTCCTTGAAGTCCCCTTCTTTAAATATGGGCTTGATCTTGCTGACTTTCAGAATGCTTTCAGAAATGTGCCCTCGGTGTTTATTTATGATATCTGCTATTGGTCGAGCAACGATTTCTTCTAGTCTTTTTAGATCCCTTGTTGTAATGCCGTCTGGTCCTGGAGATGGAGATTATTTTCTTTATTTCTTCTTCCTGGGTTGGTTTTAAGTATATGCTTTTGTTGTTTGATTTTATCGGGATTGGCTTTGTGTTGATATTTGTTAATTGTTCCGCTAGTTTTCTTCCTATAGTTACAAAATGGTTATTGAGTGCATTTACTAGTTCATTTCTATTTTCGGTCACTGTTCCATTTTCTAGTCTCATTGCTTCAATATCCTTCTTTACTGTTTTCTGTTTTATATGTTCATTTATTACATCCCACATTCTTTTCACATTGTTAACATTTTTCTTTAGTTGTTCGTTGAAGTATTCTTGTTTTCTTATCTTAATTTTACTTGTGATTTGGTTTTTTAATTTTTTAAACGTATTCAAATTATCTTGTGTAGGGCTGCATTTCATTTTCTTGTACATCTTATTTCTGATATTCATTAAATCTATTACTTCTTGTGTTATCCAGTTGTTTTCTCTTACTCTGATTTTTTAAATTTTTTTACTTTTTTCCTTAGCCTCGTTTATATTTAGGATAATTTTCTCCATTGTTTTTTGACCCCTGTGTATCTTTTGTTTAACAGTGTTTATCATTATGTTCTCGTCATACACCGTTTTAGTTTTTCATATCATTCTTGGTTTTTCCTTGACTTTGATTTCCATATTTACTTCTATCATTTTATGATCAGTAAGGTCTGTGTTTGTTATTTTGATGTCATACTTTGTATTGCTTGCATGTGATCTATGATCGATTTTGTATTGTTTTGCTCCCTTGTTGTACTTTACTGATCTATTTTATTCAGTACCTTTAGTCCCATTATTTCTATCAAGTACATTTTAGATTTATTATTATCTTCTAGCAGATTTATGTTGAAATCTCCAATCATAATGTATTTGCTGTCCTTTTCTATTATTGTTCCTAAATATTCTAGTAGGTTTGATAGTCTGGTGGTCTATAAATACCTATTAGCTTGATGTTTGCTCTTGCGAGATCTAGAAATTGTATCATTACTGCATCTATTGTATCGTTTGTTACTAGGTGAGCATCGTTGCTGTTTATTCTATTGTTCACATATATTGCAACTGCACCTCCTCTTTTTGTTCCTCTGCATCTGTGTTTATTTACTGTCATTTATTTTATTTCTCATACTTCTAATATTTATGTATTTTATCTTTATGCCTTCCATTGTTTGTTTGTTTCTCTTGTTCCTAGTCATAATTAATTTTTCCTTCAGTCTGTTCAATTTTCTATTCCTTAAAGCACAGCATGGATCGTCAGCTTCATGGTTGATATCTAGGTTCTCGTTATAGGTATTTACTGCATAGCTGCAGTTTGCGCACTTTGGGTTTTGTGCATAACAGCCACTATATGAATGATTACCAGAACAGAATTTGCATATTTGGCTTCTTCTGCATTCTTTCGCTTTGTGACCGTAACCCCAGCAATTATATACCTGCATAGATACATATAGTTCTCCTTGTATTTTGCAAGTATCCCATCCTATGTTTACGTATTTTTTTTTCCATGCATTTCTCGAATGTATTGCCACTGACTTCTGCAAAGATAAGCCATTTGCCATTTGGTTTTCTTCGTAAATTTTATTTCGAAATTATCATCTTCATTTATAAACTGATTTTGTCTTATTATTATTTTGTTCTTTTAATTCCTCGTTTGTGTAGTGCTGTCGCAGTCCAAATATTTTTGCTTTTGGCTTCTTTAGCTCCGTAATTTTAATATCGTATTCACTGTTCATTGTTTGATCTATTTTATTTTTAATTTTCTCAGCTTGGCCGGTTGCATTTGTTTTTATTAAGATGCCCCCATCTCTTATTGCTAACATAGTTTTAATACTTTTTCTGATACCCGTAGGATTTACTTTGTCTCTTATATCTTGCTTCGTCTGTTCTGGTGATTATTTATTCTTTGGTTTTATAACTATATTTGGATAATTTTTTTCTATGTGCATTTGGTCGTGCCTTGTATCGGTCTGCACTAGTTATGTTTGCATACGTAATATCTTCCTCGTTTGAGGTTAGTTGCTCTGTAATTTTGGTTATGTTATTATTTATTTTTACTATATTTTCGTTTATTTCTTTGTCACCATCATGTTGTTTTACTTTTTTCACTCTTAGATTAACCAGTGATTTAAATAGTTTTTTGTCCTCTTTACACACCCATAGAATTATGTGTTTTAGGTCCACAATGTTTTCATATTTTGCTTCACTAATTTTAGCACATTTAATATGACACCACATATTACAAAAACCATCACATTTTATTGCCTTGTCATTTTCATTTACCTCTTTGTTACATACTTTACATAGCTATTTTTCCGAGTCGTCTGTGTCTTACGCCATCTTTTTTACTTTTATTTAACAATTCACCTGTAGGTACATACATATATGTACCTATGTAATTTATGAGTACCTATGTATATGATAACGTGTTCCACATTAAACGCTCACACAGGAATTGAATTTCAAAGCAATTGAATATTTTATGAACATAATGTTGATGGTAAAGTAGCAACAGAGGAAGGAAGTCAAGGGCTCTATAAGTACGGGTGGAGTAGTTTACATAGTTATTCGCGTTTTATTGAAGTGCAAGGTTCCATCGGGAAAACAAAAATCTTTTTAAACTTTGGATCCGCTTCAATGGCCTGGGAAATTTTCGTATGAAAACCTTCTTTCTAAAGAATGTATACATATATCATCTAAAGAAACAGTAGGTTTAGCTTATAGCTTATAACTAGGGGTCGGAATGTTATATTTTGTTCGGTTTATTTCAAACAAGGCGGCAACATGCCTGTGTACATTAACTCGCCGTTTGCAATTAATCCAATACTTAACAAGATCTTCATCGATGTAAAATTAAAGCAAGATATTTTTATTAAAAAATATATTTATATTTATTTTTGTATCAAGGAAGATTTTTAAGTATATAAATTCTAAGTATAACATGAAAAAAAAATTACAAACGCTACAAAATCGTAGGTTGTCCCGAAAAGTTGTCCTTAAGACAAACGTTAATTTAAAAAACTCTCAAACGGTCTCAAAGGAATGAAAGTTAATTGGTAGTTGTTCATTGCGGTTGTTTCATCTTTTTTTCTCCTCTTATTTTATATTGTTTCGAATCAACGAACATGGCTTCTTTTTCCGAGTCGTCTAACAGTTGTTTCTTTTTTATTGTTTCGTCCTACGTTCTGCTTTCGTCTGCTCTTTCATCGTTACAAGAAGTGAGTGTTTAATTGAACAGTTAATCCAGTTGCTTTTGATTTTTTGACGAAAGAAGATGAGGGATGGACTTTCTAAACCGTTTGACGTTTAGACGATTGACAGTTGTCAAACAGTTGTAGGTCTCGCTTATGACTTCACGTCACATAACCTAAAGTAAAATGACATTTCGCGTTGAACTAATTCAGGACCTGCTTCTTCGTAATGTTTCGAAAAATTCAAAGGCTACTTGAATTTATAAGCCGCTCAAAATGACAAACGAAAACTCTTGTGCCGTTACGACGCCTTTTCAACTCGGGGGAATCTCCGAAGTAACTTCCAAGAACGCGCAGTTTCAACAACTAAGGTACTAAATCAACATACTTCGTATAGAGGTAACGCATTTAGTGATTTTTTATATCTATCCTTGTCGCACATTCTTCTCATCTAGAGATAAAAAACAGTTGGAAATATTATTTGAAGTGACGTTTGTCAAAGTTACTGTCAGTGGTTAAGAAAATTGAGCTTAAATATCGCATCCCAAACTTTTATGGCATGACATTTAATGATTCCGCCCTTTTCGTAAAAGAAACATTCTGCATTTCTCAAAATAACAACTTTTTGATTGGTACATAACTAACTAGACATAACCTAACACACTTTGCAATTGAAACCAGTGACATTGCGGTAAACAGAATTCCCTAAAACTGTTGTCTTCCTTATTGCACTTGCGACAATTATATTTGTTATCTTTGTTTCTCAATCCTCTCACGAAAGGAATGGGATTGCGTTACCTGTACGGAGTGTTGATTTAGTACCTTATCAACAACACGTAAATAGCGCCACCTATCCGCCGATTTTGTAAATCAATTGCCCCTTTACTTCCAATGATCTTTTATTATTCTTCCAAGAATCTCAGCTTGATTCAATCATTCGATTTACAAAAACTAGCGAAATTTCAGCGATTCGAAATTAGCGCCACCTATTGGCCAACTTTCTAAATGAATTGACTCTTTGCTCCAAATTCGTTTTTTTTTTTGGTTCATCTTTCCGTACAAGTTTGCAAAATTGTCCGCTCAATTGGATCACTGAGGTGATCTCCAAGAACAGTTTCTCAACAACACGTAATTAGCGTCACCCATCCGCCGGCTTTGTAAATTAATTGCCTCTTTACTTCCAATGGTTTTTTTATTCTTACAAAAATCTCAGCTCGATTCGATCGTTTACAAAAACTTACGAAGTTTCAACGGCACGAAATTAGCGCCACCTATTGACCAACTTTCTAAATGAATTGACTCTTTGCTCCAAATTCGTTTTTTTTTTGGTTCGTCTTTCCGTACAAGTTTGCAAAATTGTCCGCTCGATTGGATCACTGAGGTGATCTCCAAGAACAGTTTCTCAACAACACGTAATTAGCGCCACCTATCCGCCGGCTTTGTAAATTAATTGCCTCTTTACTTCCAATGGCTTTTTTTAGTCTTACAAAAATCTCAGCTCGATTCGATCGTTTACGAAAACTTACGAAGTTTCAACGGCACGAAATTAGCGCCACCTATTGGCCAACTTTCTAAATGAATTGACTCTTTGCTCCAAATTCGTTTGTTTTTTGGTTCGTCTTTCCTTACAAGTTTGCAAAAATGTCCGCTCGATTGGATCTCTGAGGTGATCTCCAAGAAAAGTTTCAACAACACGTAATTAGCGCCACCTATCCGCCGGCTTTGTAAATTAATTGCCTCTTTACTTCCAATGGCTTTTTTTATTCTTACAAAAATCTCAGCTCGATTCGATCGTTTACGAAAACTTACGAAGTTTCAACGGCACAAAATTAGCGCCACCTATTGGCCAACTTTCTAATTGAATTGACTCTTTGCTCCAAATTCGTTTTTTTTTCTTGTTCGTCTTTCCGTACAAGTTTGCAAAAATGTCCGCTCGATTGAATCACTGAGGTGATCTCCAAGAACAGTTTCAACAACACGTAATTAGCGACACCTATCCGTCGGCTGGCTTTGTAAATCAATTGCGTCTTTACTTGCAATGATATTTTTTTTATTCTTCCAAAAATCTCAGCTCGATTCGATCATTGAAATGATTTACAAAAACTTGCTAAGTTTCAACGATACGAAATTAGCGCCACCTATTGGCCAACTTTATAAATTCATTATTGACTCTCTGCTGCAAATTCGGTTTTTTTTTTGGTTCGTTTTTCCTTGCAAGTTTGCAAAACTCTCCGCTCGATTAGATCACGGAAACGAACTTCTAGCGAAATTTCAACAGCACGTTATTAGCGCCACCTATCGGTCGACTTTACGAATTAACTGTCTTTTCGCTTTCGGTGACGTTTCCTTTTGTGCGTCTTCTCTTCCAAAAGCTTCGGGTGCTTAGTAGTTTCTCTTTGGTTTTTTTTATTTTGTTTTTTATGTTTCATTTTTTTCAACGCAAAACTGACGCCATCTATCGGCCAACTTTCTAAATTAATTGTGTGTTTACCTCCGAGGAGAGAATATAAGTAAAGGAAAACTAGAAACTCATATTCTGAGACGAGAGTTAATAAATTTTGAACAAGTGGACTTAAAAAAAAAGAAAGAAAAGAAAAAGAAAGAAAAAAATTGAAGTCGGTTGGTAAAACAATTGACGCACGAGAAGAACAAAAGATTTCGCTTTGTCTTTTTGTTGTTCTGTGCGAGAATCCGCCAATTAAAAAAACATTTAACGATTAAACGTCAAACGTCATAAGAAAATTTCCCAGATAACGGAAATATGGTGCTCCTCTTAACAACCCCCCTCCCCCCACTCATCCAATCACATCCCAGATAATTTGAAGAAATTAGATTTATGCCCGATTTCGTCATCGCCTTATCTTGATGTTAAATTTATCTGTCAGTTAGTATGTGTATGGCCAACTGTACGTCACATTCCAACTGTTACATAAATTAACCTTAGATTAAATATAGTGAAGAAATCGGCTATTATTTTAATACATTAATTAACACATTAACAGTCTTGGACATTATTTAATTTGGAAGATAATTTTTGAGATTTCAAATTGCAAGTACGTATACAGGGTTCGTTAAGAAGACCTATTAATGTACGTTTTCGAAAAACGAATTAAAATTAAGGGGTTCAATAATTAGAAAGCACAGATTTTTTCGTGCACTACAACTTTTGTATGAAACCTTTTTCGTATTCGTATAACAATGGAATTACTGAACTTCGAACTTCGTCACAGTGGTGTCTCATGCACCCTGTATAACAGCTTTGATAATTTAGAAAAAAGAATTGTGTTTTTAATGAAAACACTTAGAAGGACATTTAGAAGGATCTTTTTGCATCCTTCTAAGTCTCTATGCCGCTGTTCGAAATTTAACATTGTGAATACTAACGGCAACATGCCTGTGTACATTAACTCGCCGTTTGCAATTAATCGAATTTAAGATTTGGATGCATTCGACGTTCATAGTTTTTAAGGACATGGGTACGATGTCCTGTACGCTTTCTGTAATCGTCAAGCGACTGTATAATCCATACCTTCAGGAAGAAACTGTCAATCAATACAACGAAACGTTGCGATTTGCGAACGAACGAGGAAGGAAGAGATTTTTTGTATACTTCGTACCTCTTTAATTAGTTGTATTTTTTATTTGTGTATTAGGTGTAGTTGTTGTTATTGTACTGTTTAGAGTAGTTGCCATAATTTATTTATTTAATCAAACGTTGCTTATTTACTTTCGAACAGCAAAAAGATTACTTTTCGAATCGATATTGCATATTTATTTCTTTAGAATTCCCAAAAACATCACGTGCTTCCGGAGGCAAACAAAATTTTGACGTCTCTTCTCGGCAGCGCAGATCATTGCCAGACGTTAAATGCGAACTAAACCGAGCATAAAAACATCTCGAATAAATCTTCTTTGGGCGGGATCGTGCCTAGTTTGAATGTAAAGCAAACGTGGAATCTTTTTATTGACATTCGGATTTGCGGTGATTAGCCTGCATCAGCGTTTCGGTGTTTCCTAATGCATATGAAAAAGTGTGCCCTGCTCTCCCGCTTGATACTTCAGACCTACTTTGCATTCATTTTATCATTCGAGTGCCACCGCTGAAACACAAACTTCTCTGTGGGTGTCTGTAGATGCAGTCGAATTTTCTTACTTGCCTCTGGCATGATACTTTTTTTATACAATTCAAATCGATTTAAAAGGCAATTCAGGTAATTTTCTAATGTAACTTTACCTATATTTTACTAGTATTTCATGGCATAAATACGACAATTGAATTGAAGATTCCATTTCATTTACATAATGAGATAAAGATATTTTTATAATACAGTCTTTTTTCTTTTGGTTTTCTGCAGGCCTAATATAGTTTGAACAGATTGGAAAGTCATTTGACAAATTCGGAAACACATTTGACAAAAGGGGAAAACCAAAAGGAAAAGACAGTAAATAACAATTATTATTATTATTATCACGGTAAGGCTACACATGGTTCTTAGTTGCCAAGTCAAGTTATAACAACAGCAGGATTTATTCTCCCCAAACGAGAGAAATCAGCATTATTCGTTCGTCAGAAAATATTTGCCTAACGAGACGTCCCGGAACGCAAACAATTTTTATTTTACTTCGAAGAAGGAAAACGTGCGTACGCGTCAGCGCAAATCCTTAGGCACATATTTGTCCTAACGTCTTCATCTTATTTGCGAGTAATCTGACAAATTAAACGGGTGAAATGTACGCCTAATGTGTGCGTGCAGACAGAATACAGGCCATACTAATTTAGGCCCTTCTCGCACATGCACACGCACACGGGATGAACTGAGATAGACGGAAAGGTGAAATATGGCTGCGAGAGAGTCGTGCAATCCCGTTTTAAACGTGACGGTAATTGATACTTAGCATTTAAGGGATTATCACTAATTTTCAGCTAAGAGCTTGGAAGCTATTTTATTTCTTTTCCGTAACGTAAACTTAAAAGTCAACTAAGGATATTTTATGGAATTTTTTAATTTATCCCCTCCAGTTATTAGACAAACATTATACATTAGGATTAATAGATTTTTTTAGTACATTTTTTTTCTCTGGTTTACTTTTAATAATTAAAATCCTTTGCATTTTATAATCAGGGAAAATGTGTACCCAGGAAACTTATTTTATATTTTATTTTATTTTGGAACCATAATCTTGTTTATGGCAGGCATCCTATTGCGGGTATAATTAGGCCTTTATTTCTCAAGGGCTGCAAAGTAAACAAACCCGTAGTAACGTAAACAAACCCACAGTAACGCAAAAAATTTACATAATTATTTCATGGAAGCCACGTGCACATCACCCGCATACGATATAAAAATATTGAATCCATAAATTTTGGCCAAAATAAAATAAAACATTGCCTGTATCACGGGTATAATTGTAGATAATAGCCCTCGAGCATTTAAAAGCATTCCGCTTCGCGTCGTGCTTTAAACATACTCTCGAGCTATAATCTCCTAATTATGCTCTTGATACATAAATAACTGTTATTATACATCATTGCAATTATCGTTTAAATTAAAATGTAGAAATTTTATACATCAATCCCTCACATAAGATTAAGTTTTAAAATAACGTTAAAAGACTCACCTGCAGCTTAGACCATTGAATCCTCCCGATACAACGCACCGAATTCCTCCAGGCTAACTTGGCACCGTAAATAAGTTCGGTTTCTGTCAACTGATAAGTGCCTAGAACAGCAACTTCCTTCTGAACTTGTTCCCAGCGTGCAACATGAGCGGGAGTATTCGCCCTAGAACAATGAATGGGCTGCATTTCTCGGAATTTCGGAGCTTCATTAACATTTGCGTAGTAAAATAATATCACTGAGTTAATGTTTCGTTAATAATTAGTTTTGCTGGCCATGATTTAGAAACAAATACCAAGCCATAATCAGTACCTAATTTACGGCTTTACATCTACATCGATTCCTGTTTTCGTGCGGTTATGTATCACCAATAACAATAATTTCAAATATAGCAGACAATTTATCTTCCCTAAAAATGGAAAACCGAACAATAACCATTAATCAACAGCCAAGATGAGACAATTTCAATTTTCTAAAGCTTTTCAGTCCAACATGTTGCACATTTGTTTGTTAATGAATAATATTGTTTTTTTATTAAAAATGAGTGTGCTCTGATTGAATAATTAATAACATGTGTATATAAACGGTGAGCAAATAAAAATCAGATTAGAGTAGGCGGTGCAAAGAAAATGTATGTCTGCGATTAAATAAAAAGTCAATAAATTTGACAGTTAATCACAGTCATTGCCTCACCTACTCTAATCTGATTTGTATTTGCTCACTTTTTATTTTTTATGCATGTCGTAAGCGGTAGAATAAATAATATAATTTATGAGAATTTTACGTGCGGAAAGAATTGGTGTATACTGAGTTCTTCACGAGTTAAAGCAATTCGAGTTGTTAATTAATTATTCCTTAACAGCAAAGTATTTTTTATCTTCACAAGTCACCATAAAATATTATTCAATGTTCGCGGCATTAAAATTATCTTGACAATTACTTGAACAAATTATGTAAAGCAAAGATGAACTTAAAATTTAATTTTACTGAATACACAAAACTTTGGAAGATAGAGTTCTTCTGCTCGATCTTTGCAGTTACGTCAGACAATTATCGACTCAAAATGACAAATTTATAAATTCTATCATTGTTTTAACATACGTATTAGATAAGGATAAAAGAATATGTTGATTTCGTTTCTCGAATTGGGAAAGTGTGACGTAACTGCAAAGATCGAGCGGAAGAACTGTAGTTCAGCATCTATGAGTAACTATAAGTTTCTATAATTTATTTCAAATAACAAATTTCACAGTCTTAATTATATCAAAAATCAATATTTGCATTTTGATGAATTTACTTCCACTAAATGAGCAAAACAAAAGACTTGCTTATAAATAAAACAAAAATATGATATTATTGAAGGTGGCTCTGTGGTCGGCACCTTTACACCGAAAGGTAGAAATGAGTTTACAGATTATGCGTGTGTGAATCGAAACGTTTACCCAAAACGTTCTTGATAATACAGCGTGTAATCGAATAAGTTTTACAAAGGGCAGATTTCAGAATTAACCGGTTACTCCACCGGTAGACATTTTAAAATTCTAAAATCCACTGTAAAGCTGTAATAAGTTATTATAGCTATAATAAGTATATAATAATAATATAGTTATTATAAGTTAATAACTTACTATAGCTAAAATAACTTATTACAGCTTTACAATGGATTTTAGAATTTTATAATGTCTACCGGTGGAGTAATCGGTTAATTCTGAAATCTGCCCATATTGTAACCACAACTAATACTAAAGAAAAGAAGCGAAGTTACGACATACGTTTGAAACAAATGTCAATAATAACTCTGGAAAAATACATGTTTAGTTTTTACATAAAAAGTTTGAGAATAGCTGGCTTTGATTTAAAGCCCCGAACGGCTGAGCGAAATTTATTATTATAGGTACGCAATAAATGATAGAGCAGTAAACCCGCAGATGCGATACAATAAACGTTGAGGCAGGTCATTTAATACTTTCATATGCAGATTTTTCACAAAATAATGTTTACATAATAATTTTATTTCCTTAATTAAAAAATAACACAGTAATTTAATTAATTTATGATTCTTTATTACGTTCAGACTAAGCAAAAAAAATTCCGCAAAATCGCGAAGGTACTGTGTGTACGCCTGTTCACAGAGTTAGCTGATTACGATAGTTGCAAGTGTTGTGTTGAAATTTAACTTTTCAATTATTTAGACGTTCTTTATCATTTAATATTCTGAAAGCAAATAGTAATTTATACGTGAATTAAACAATAAACGATCGTACTGTTAAACTCGAGCGATAAAATCGCACCTAATTACTTTATTACAGTAAATGATTTAAGAATGTTCTCAAAACATAGGGAAAGCGTTAAACTAAACATTTGTATTTAGTGCAGTCAATGCACTTATTTATTTGACGGAACCGAAAAAAATGTTCGTATCCGCAAAATTCTCCTGTCACCAATTCGTTTCTTATCAATGTACTTATAACTTACATTCATTATTTTAACATAAGAAATTAACAAATTGTATCACATAGTGTGTTATTTGTTTACAAAGTGTGAAATATGACGATGTAATTATTGTGGATTATTTAATGAAACAGATGTTCGAAGATTCCGTTTCAAATTGTATTGCGGGCGACACTAACCCAGTGACCGTCCGTGACATTTGCGGAATTTATCATATTACGATGCGTCTATAAAAATCGCAGACGCACTGACGAACGAGCAGAGGTTTTCAAACAAAAGGCAATGCGCTCTTGTGGTAGGTCAGTTTCAATCAGCAGAATCAATTCCTTATGTGATGAAGAACTTACAGTATTAATATGTGAAACTTATTCGATTACACGCTGTACATTACGTTTGTCACCGTAAGAAAAAAATATCGATTAAAAGAACTCTTAATATAAACAGACAAGCTTAAATGTTTTTCAATAGATAAAATCATCGACGATGAAAGACTTGATTCATTTCCACATACGTAAGTAACGAAAAATTGCTTCTGAAGATTTCTAAATCTTGACCAGTTTCGTAACAATTCATTTTTAAGAGTCCACTCCGGTCGTAATTGATTTTCTTCTTCGAGCCATTCAGACATTAATAAAAGCAACTATTCTTTCTCTACTTTAAACCTCACTAACAAATGACGTTGACGAAAACTTTGCCCTGTGATTGTAGGGTTCTCGAAAATAGCTGGTTGTTTCAATAAAGAGATAAGTTACCCCAAGCCTTTATTACAAAGGCAAGCAATGAGATAGGTGAGAACTAATTCGCAAGATTGAATGTGACGGACGTTCACGTGCTTTATCAGCTATCATAAACAAAAGTGAAGTTGGCACTTTGTTACGGAATCTATGTAGCTCATACGTTCTTTTTTTTTATTGAAAGCAATTCAGTTTGCTGAGGTAAAATTTTTAAAAGACACTGTGTTGGTATATGTAAAATGAAAGTGAATTAATTAAAAAAAAAAAATAGAAACAACTCTGCCTTTACCGTAAAATGAACTAAATGCATTTAGAAATATTAAGTTCTATTCTATTCTAGTACCAGGTGCTAACTTTAACAGTCTGCTGTTCGAAATGTAAAGCAGACTGGACACTATTATTTTCAAATTTGAAATTTTCATGGGCAAGTATGTTATGCTTTCTGTTTTACATTATTTAAAAAGAAAGCATTTTATTAAAATATATGTAAAATATGGATTTTCAGAAGCCGTAGCAAAAGAAAATACTTTCACTTAAGTTTCAATTTCGTAACGTAATTCTGATGTTTATACATAGATAAGAACGAACCTCTCTCACTGATTCAGATTTACTCATGCCCTAAACTGAAAACGCCTTTTTATGTGTAATCTGCATTTCAAGTGTACCTTCATTTCGCCTGTAGAAAACTTAATTAACTGTGCTATTGGCAATAAATGAGCGACGTAACGTCGATATTCCGAAGAGATACTCCCGTTTTTACGATCCAGTTAAATCATTAATTAGTATTTAATCCTTCATTAAAATGAGGAATGTTACCTGACCTGTAAGAACGCTAGCAAATGTTATTAAGCATTGAATTGTTAATCAAGTTTTTGTATATACAGAGTTGGCTTGAAGTACAGAATATTCTTTTTAACGCTTTAAGAAGGTATTAATTTTACGGAGTATATTTTTTATGTCAATTTGTCAACTATCGTAAAAAATGTACACCTCCCAATTCTCTGTTAAAATTTTACAGATAAATATAATACTTTAATTATACCTACATATAATAACGTTTTTTGTTCTTCACTTTGAACACTTTTTATGATAGGTAAACAAATAAAGCACTTCTTGAATTTTAATTTACGTGTTATTAAACATAAGCATAACATAAACATATTTAAGCCTGCGTAAGAAGAAAATTCATTTTATATTTGACGTTCAACGAGAAACAAATTGTATTGTCGAGTCATTTCTCGATCAATAACGTTAGGCCTAAAAAGTATGATAACAAATTATAACTCAGCTTTTAACATAGGTATCGATACAAATGCCCCGATACTTGTTACTCGTAACCTGCCATATACGTTCTGAATACGTATAGGAACTTGTAATGTTGACAAGTAACAAATGAGATTTTGTACTCGCATCTATATAAAATCATTTACAGGAGTTGGAAGTTGCCTCCATTGGAAAAGTTTCAGAGACGACACATAGTGCATAACAACAGAAGTCATCTTCAATGAAGCTGATTTGAACGCGAAACTATTTATTTCAGAACTTCAATTGCCTTTCCTGTATCTCATGCTTATTTGATTATCACCACATTGTCATCGTCATCAGCAAGTTGTGTCTAGGAGTAAATGCAAATTGTAGAAATAAGCTCAAACTCCTTTTTAGGACTTCCAGTTTCATTTATCTCAGAGACATATGTGAATAAAGTATTATCCTTCAGGATAGTTTGCAAACAAAAATTTGTTTTACTTTTCGGCAGGTCAAAGAAAAGCTATAAATAACACCCACAGCGCGAAGCGAAACAAAAAGCACTGCAATTTGGTATCGAACACGGAAATATCGGCAAAAAGTGCATCTATTTGGAAACTACTTCGGTTTCCCGAAGGCACGTTCAATGTCCCCGCACACCAATTTTTCTTGTTGTCGGCACTATTAACGTTGGAACTTTACTTAGAAAAGAGTGGTGGTTTTGTAGGGATTTGTGTAAACTTCTTTGGCTTTTTATTTGCCTGCTCGGATAAACGAAATCACAAAGTACGGGGTCGCCGAGGATTCTTTTATCCGAATGTGATCATCAATATAGCTTAGGATACTTCTGTATTATTACCACTAATTTTATTGACATTATTCTAAAATTCACAAGTCATTAATACAAAAAGCAGTTTTAATAACTAAATTATTTTAAATAAATAAAGTATTTTGTGTATAATAAGAGCGTGAATGTTGTTATTTATCAATAAGTTTTACTAGTTTTATTTTATAACTGAAAATATATGTATTTTGATTTTAAACAAACTGAACATTAACTTATCTTTCATTAAACAAATTTTTTTAAAGAAATATTTTAACACGTGCAAACATCATGGATTTGGATTTTTATAATTTGGTTTATGAAATCCTGATTACACGTGTGTAATCCTTGGCAAATATAATAAAAGCCATTTTTTAATTTGCATAGAAGAAATTGAAATTTAGATCTGCAAAATTATAAACGATTACATGCCCTTACGGATAACGAAGCTACTTTGGGCAATTTGGGAAATATTCAAAGTGATTTAAGGGAAAAGTTTTAATTTGAAAATAATTGAAAGTAAGTTTCCAAAAAACATATTTCATTTTATTTAAAAACACATTTCTGTTTAAATTTCAATTTCTGTCAAATAAATCAAATGAAAGTTTCCATTTGTTACCATAAAAATGTCAAAAACTTGTGGATAATGCTGTAAGTTCTCAATGCATTTGCCATTGTCCACCTAGTTCTACTAATGGTGCATAAAACTATACTTGCTTGAAACATCCTTAGTTTATCCGTTCCCGCAGGTGCTTTCAAAGTTTCCTTGAAGCAAATCCTCTTTTTAAGGTAGCGACAACTTTTAGTTCAGTTTTAAAGAATAACGTATGTTCTACAATTTAACTTAAACGGATGGCTGTTTGTTTATTTAATACCGTTACAATTTTTTCCTAACAAATTTAATATTAATAAATATTGCTGTGTTATCATCTGTTGTTTGAAGATACACTACATTATCTTTGTGTAGAATATTAGATTTTCCTATAATTTTTATTTTTTCTTTTGTACGGCTTATCTCTTTTGGCTTGGATTCTTTGATTTATTTATCTTAGGTCTTTCTCTGTGTTATTAAATCTTTATTTCGTTTTAAAATAATTTAGAATCGATAAACTCGCATTCAAATCGTTCTAAATTATTGTAAGTATCGGATTTTAAATTATTAGTCTTTGTTTTCATTTTAAATAATCTAAAACTCGCATTCAAATCGTTCTAGATTATTTGTTTTATAATTTAGTATCGACAAACTGGGATTCAAATTGACCTAAATTATAAATAATTTTCAAAATAATATGAATTTCTGTTTTTAAATGTAATTAATAATTTTTCAAATTAAATCTTCCTTCTTGTTCATAAATAAAATAAAAATGATTCTTTAAAATAAATTTAAACAATTTGTTTATTTAATAATTGTTCACAATTGTTCACAATTGTTGCTCGAGATGTTTTTTCTATCCTTGTGCCTGTCTGTTACGTTTCTCAAAGAAGGTAAGTGCCTTTTTACTTGTTAATTATAACTCAATACATTTTAACCTAACATACAATATTAGTTTCATTCTAATCAGTTTTATTTATTTAAATAAACCGGAAGGGCAGGCCCGGATTAGATACAATTGCAAGGAAATTAATGCTCAAGATGAGCGAGGAAAGTGAAGAGACGACAAGAAGAGGAAAAATGAAGAAGAAGAGCAGGATGAAGAGAAAATCTTTAGAAAAAGTAAGAAAAAGCTAGATCACCACAGAAAAAAATTGAGGAAAAAATGGATAAATTGATGAAGATGATGGAAATGATGGAGACTACGATAGGTAATTTGACCAAGGAGATAAAAGAAATGAGAGCGGATCAGCAAGAGAGCAAGGAGATAACAAAGGAATTAATGAAAGAAAATGAAAAGGTTAAAAAGGAAAACCTGCACTTGATAGGACAAATAAGGTACATAAATTCCAGACTGGAGAGATTAGAACAGGAGAAGAGGAAGAACAATGTGGTCATACAGGGATTACTAATAGAGACGGGAAACCAAAAAGAATTGAAAAAAAGAATGGAGAAATTTTTCGAAAAGGAGTTGCAAATAAAGGTTAACATAGAAGAGGCTATTAAACTAGGAGCAAAGATGTGCTTGATTAAACTTGAAAATAGAGAAGAAAAGATGAAAGTTTTGCAAAATAAAAATAAGCTCAAAAACAGGGAAGGAGAACGGATATATATATATTAACAATGATATGTCGAAGGAGGAAAGAGAAATCCAAAGGCAGATTAGAACAAATATAGCGGAAGTAGGAAATAAAGATAAAATAACTAAAATAGCATACAGGAGGGTGTACATAGGAGATGAAGAATGGAAATGGGATAAGGGGGAAGAAAGACTGATACAAGTACCAAAAAACTAATAGAATCATCCCAAGATAGATATCAGAAGACGAAAAAGGCAATAGAAAAGGAAAAGAATAGGGAAAATAAAAATAGGAAAAGAAGAGTAAACAAAATAAAATTAGGAAATGAAAAGGTAAATACGAAAAAATCGAAAATGCTAATAGGTACATGCAATGTTAGAGGATTATTTGAAGAAGGAAAATTAAAGCATATAACGAAACAAATAAAACAAAATAACTATGATATAGTCGCCGTACAAGAAACTAAACTACTAGGCCAGGAAGTGATGGAAATTGAGTGAATGTATATTCTTCAACAGAGGGGGAGAAAAGAGGATTCTAGGAACAGGATTCATAATAAATAAGAGAAGAGCTAAAGAGGGCAATAATAGAATTTAAACCAATTTCGGAAAGAATATGTGTGTTAAGGATAAGAGGAATATATCAAAAAATTACGATCATTAATATACATGCACCGAGCAAAGGAAAGGATTTGGAAATAAAGGAAGAGTTTTATGAAAAACTAGATAAAACGTATGAAGAAATACCGAAATATGACTTAAAAATTGTACTGGGAGACGCCAACGCGAAAATAGGAAAGGAGGAAGTATTTAGACCAACTATTGAGATTCAGTATGCACAAAGATACTAATGAAAATGGACATTTCCTAATAGACTTCGCAAAGGAAAAAAACATGATAATTAAAAGTACATATTTCCAGAGGAAGAGGATACACCAAGGCACATGGCAATCACCGGATGGGCATACAATAAATCAAATTGACCATGTGCTTACTGATAAAGACGAGGAAGCATGCATTAAAAATATAAAAACATACAGAGGAATAGATTTAGACACAGACCATTTCATGGTAGGAATTAAAGCCAATACAAAGAAATCGAATAAGGGAGATGAAAAAAGAGAAGAAGCCCATTAGATTAAGAACAAAAGAGGAGCAAAACAAATATGTAGAGGTTATAACTGAAAAATTAGAAGAGATTAAGGGAAGGAGGGAAATTGAGGAAGTATGGAAGAAAATACGAATAGCAATGGAAGAAACGGCCAAAAGACGTAATAAAGAGGTAAAAGAAGAGAGAAACAACTGGTTTGATGAAGAGTGTAAAGAAGAACTGAAAAAAGAAAACAATTGAGAATGGAGAGAATCACAAATCAATCAGAGGAAGCAAACAGAAAATATGAAGAACAAAGAAGAAAAACAAAAAGGATTTTGAGGGAAAAAAAGAGTAGACATAATGAAAAAATGTTAAATAACATAGAAGAAGATTACAAAAGTAATGAAATAAGGAATTTATATAAAGGAATTAAACAACAGAAGAGCGGGAATAAACCAAGAACAATATTTTTCAAAAATGAAGAAGGAGAATTGATAGGAGGGGAGGATGACATTCTGAGCGAATGGAAGAAATATTTCGAAGGTTTACTAAACGCAGGTACCCATCAGGAGCAAGAGAAAGAAGCTATGGTACAGGGAATAAAACGAAACGGACAAAGTAACCAACCACCCAATGAAAAGGAAATAATTCACTCTCTTAAAAATAATAAAAGTCCAGGAGGTGACAATATAACAGTAGAAATGTTTAAGTACGGAGGAGATGGACTAATCAAAGCAATGCAGAAACTACTGGAGGAAATATGGAACCAAGAAAAAATACCGGAAGAATGGAGGGAGGCAATACTGTACCCAATCTATAAGAAGGGAGATAGATCGAAATGTCAAAACTATAGAGGGATAGCTCTGCTCAATGTAGCTTACAAAATACTAACAAAATATATTAAAGGCTGTTTAAATAAAGAGTTGGAAAGTTTATTGGGTGAATACCAATGTGGATTTAGGCAAGGCAGGAGTACAATGGATCAGATATTCACACTGCAAGAAATACAAGCAAAAAGCTATGATTATAAAAAGGACACTTTTGTACTGTAAAAATAACGTTAGCACAAACGGAAAATAGAGTTAAATTTAAAAGTAAAACATCGGAGAAGTTTGAGGTAAGAGAGGGGATAAGGCAAGGAGACCCGTTGTCGCCAACATAGTTTAATTTGGCTTTAGAGGTAGCCAAAAACGAAATACATGACTTGGTCGGATAGGGAGTATAGAAAAGGCCAGCATTTAAAGATAAACGGAAGAAAAGGAATATAAATTTGAAGACGTGGACAGATTTACTTATCTAGGAAGAATGTTCACAAGGAAGCCGGAAATTAAGGAGGAGATACGGGCAAGAATAATGAATGGAAATCGAAGTGTCTATACATTGAACAGGCTGTTGAAAAATAAAAGTATATCTAGAGGAGCTTGGATGAGGATATATAAAACGGTAGTAAGGCCAATAGTCGAATATGGAGGTGAGACGTGGGTGCTAAGTAAGACGGAAGAGGAAATGCTAATGGTATGGGAAAGGAAAATACTGAGGAAGATTCTAGGCGGAAAAAAAATAGGGAATATATGGATGAGAAGAACAAATCAAGAGATAAACGATCTATACAAAGAACCGAGTATAGTGGCGAGAATTAAAGCACAAAGACTTAGGTGGCTCGGACATATGGAAAGGATGCAGGAGGGTAGGATTCCTAGAAAACTATTAAGAAGTGACATAGGAGGTAAAAGAAGAAGTGAAAGACCGAAATTAAGATGGGAGAAGGAAGTAGAAAATGATTGAAAGCAATTAAAGATTGTCAACTGGAGGGAAAAGGCGAAGAACAAGAAAGAATGGAGAAAATTAATAAATCAAGCCATGGGCCTGCTAGGCTCGAAGTGCTAATATATATATAAACACTTTTAAACAAATCAAAACTTTTTCTAAATTTGCTAAATCAATCCCTTTCTTTGAAAATTTAAACTAAATCAATTTCTCTTTTGTCTAAAACTAAACTTAACATTCACTTCATATTCACTTTTAGTTCACTTATTTTTGTTCCGTTTTCAGGATCTCCTGCATCAAACTTAAGTAATCCACCTGGATTTCTTTTATTTTGCCATCATTGACCCGCACCTTGTGTCCGTTTTCCAATAGACGAACCTCCTCCTTCGTCTCTGCTTCTGCTGGACTTTAACAGGCCAAAATTTTGCAGTCAGCGGAAACAGCAATACAACAGGATATTATTTTTTCTTTCTGTTATATTTGACGAATAATTTCTGCTATTATCAGTGTTTATTAAATGTAAGGATGATGAAATTGAAAGACAATAGCTCCTTTGGCATACGGAATTAAGATCTATGTAATTGTATTTTATAATTTTTAAGAATTACATGTTATTATTTTAAAAAGCTGTATTTTTTACAATAAATAGAAACCTACATTTACTTTCAGCAACTAGGTACTGATTTTGGTTCCCCTAAAATCCCGTCTTCAAATTTAAAACCAGCACGAATACCGTTTCTCGCCGGTACCGAGTGATAAATTATGTACGCCCACGAAAACAAATAAATGTTTAAATGCTTCGATGTAAAATTTTTATGCGATAACGTTGCTGCTTGAAATCGCCACCCTTCCTCTTCACGAGAAAAAGAAAACATTTGCACTAATTTTATACGCATAATCTACCTCGGTAAATGTATTTTAATTTTCTTTCCTGGCTGCTTCATTTAATTATAATGACTGTAAAACAAGTCTCCGGAATTCCTCGGAGGATCATTCCTTGTTAGATAACCGGCGAGCAGTGCGATGTCAACGTACGATTTTTACTGCAGAGACTGAGAAAGGTTGGTAAATTCCCTCTGCTCGGAAATCACTTCTAATTCACCAGGGGAATAAAGGAGCACTTTCACTTATTCTGCGAACGTACAATTATGTACAGTCCTCTAATTGTATTATTAATTATGACCGGCTTAATTGAAATATGTAGGTAAGATTTAAAAAAAATTATTTCAAATAGCAAATTTGTATTTATGACGATTATAATAAAAAATCAATACGATTAAATCAAAACTGTGTAAACTCTAATGTTGAAATATATTTTATTTTATAGTGTATGTATAAAATGAGCGTCGCTTGTTTTAATCATACTTTCAGTGTGCACAACAATCCCGGTCTTTTCATCAACATTATTATTTCTAGGAGTGCCCTCATTTTACTTACTAGTACTTAGTTTGTAAGTATAACTCACGGGTGCAAATTAGCAACGCTTTGTAAAATGTTGTCAATTACGTCAGTGCTTTTATATGTACGTTATTCACTTCATAAAGTAAAGCTGCATCACTTCGAAATTTTGAAAATCATGTTTTAGAGCAGAGTCTCTCAAATTACTTAATTCAGTCTTGTGAAAATCATTTTACATTTTTAAATTGTTGCCAAATTGCACCAGTAAAAACACATCCTGTATCTTCTTGTTCTACAAAATGTAAAAAAAGTAACTTGCACAGTCTGGTAATTCAATGAAAAAAAAAACTTGTAGACTTCTAACTTACAGTAACGAGTACAAAAATTCAAAATATGTAATAGAAAATTATTATAGAAAATTTATAAAAGAAGAATTACTTTATAAAAAAAAACATACGCTATGCTTAAAACTGTACGTGTACACTGTGCATGCTTTGGAGGGTATAAACTTGAGAATAATGAGATTTTTATTAATTTCATTAGTTATTTCATATAAAAGAGGAACTTGATATTTCTTATATTACAGTAACACTAATGTATCGCATTCATTGTTAGTTGATGCGTGCTGTAACTATTAATTTTACGGAAACAGACTACAAGGAGAGATCTCCGGACCGGACGCGGTTATTAGATTTGTCAGAACAAACCACTTATGAAGTTATATTTGAGTTGACACGCGTCGTTGTCGTTAGATGTAATTCGATAAAGTTAACAATGGCACGTACTAAAGAGTCCATATGTCTGCACGTACACTCATAGAACATGCTAATTTAGACCTCACATATTGGGTGTTTACAGCTAATCCGAAGGAATGTAATTTATTAAACTGGATTATTATTTCTTGAGTTTGAGATTTCATTGCGTGTAAGTAACACATACTGAACCCTATATAATTGAAAAGTATAGTATTAAATTATATAATAATATATATATGTAGGTGTTTCATTTAAAAGAACCGCGTTATGAATCCCTCTGTATAAAATAATAGATTTTAAAAATTTTGTTGTAAGTCAGTTTCCACCAAAAGGAACTAGGAGTATTTTTTTACATTTAATTGCCAACATCTCAAAAACTATTGGGTCTCGGTATATGTATAATAAATTGATCTATTCTCAAAGGCAAAACGAATAAAAATGTTTACACTTGAACAGAAAACCCTTGTGGTTGAAATTTATTTCCTTAACGGACATCGTTTGGAAAATGGGGAATGGAGATACAACCTAAACGCGAAATACGTTTCGTATTCCATAGCCCAGCTATAATTACAAGACTTCTGGGACAGTCGTTACTTTTAATTCTTACCTTTTTATTGAAGTAAAGTACTGGTCCAAGAAAGCTTTTGCTTGCGACAGAACTTCAGAAGGGCTTCGTACTTTCGCTGATCCTCCTTGCCTCATAAGACTTCCTAAACATACTGAGTTATTGCAAGGCGTTTCCTGCAAATAAATAAAAAAATATATATTATAAATCATGTTTCGAAACGGTAAATTTTATTAATTAAAGTAATTATTAATTTTGAAAAGCCTGCTGCTGGAACGATGAAATATAATCAAACACACAATTGTTATTCAATTCAAATTTGAAACACAATTAAAATTATTGCCATGGAGCTATTGCTCATATACCTATGCTACAGAACCAGTAACTTTAGTAAATTATTGTCGGTAATTAATAACTTAAACTATACCGTGTGCATGTTAATTTACTCATTTGACATGTATTACACTTCACATTATTCAAATCTGTCTGCTTATATTTATTCTGGCAAAAGGGCGCATTGTCTGAATTTAAAAATCCCGACTCCTCATAACTGTAACAGGATAGAACAATTTTAATCATGAAACATGATTAGAATCCAAAATGTAGAGACATTCTTACACGAATTTCCAATACTATCGTTAGAAATATTTTGTATTGTACTACTAAGCCGTTTGAGTTTTCTAAAAGAATTCCTCTATCCGTCCTTTAAGCTTAATGCACCGGCCAGCGAAGGAATACCTTTCACAGACTCACTTTCACTGGAAGCTTCGAGAAGGGTCTAATCGCTTTTGAGCGTGTTTGCCGCAAGCACTAGGCAATATTAAGTTTTTAAGATCAAACTGTTAATATGTATATTTTCATCTAATATAAAAATAACTTTATGTAATATAAGAATAGATGTAATTTACATGAGCTTGCTTCCATATCCTGCAATGCATTGACATGTTTTTTTTTTTAACTGAATATAGGAATAGATATTTATGTAAGTTCAGAAATACAGCGTTTCTATAAATAATTCTAACATCAAAGTAGGCATTGAATATTGCGTTGGATATTCCACCTCCTTTTGAATGTGTATTCTACTATCTGAGAAATGTCAGTGTCAACACTGTCATAAACTTGAAACTTTTAAATAAACCATTATTACTAAAACACAATACCAGTATCAAATGTTTCAATTTGAGTTTATAACTTATTCTTTAAATTGATGATGTTGCACCAAATAAGCTTCTGAAAAAGATGTTTGATTATTTAACAATTAAAACCGATGACGTTACCAATGACTGTGTTCAGTATCGGTGGTTAGTGGCACATGGTCATTTGTTTATCAGAGGTAATGCGATGTTAGAATCATTTATAGAAACCTTGTATAAAAAACTCACGGTATATGTACGTAATTTTTAAATTATTTTTATATAAGTAGTAGGCTTTAGTTTAGACGTGTGTAATCTTGATAAATGTCACACATTTTCTGCAATATAACCAGTTTCTGATAACTTCAGAGAAGAAATTTTAGTTAACGCTCTCAACCGAGCGTTGAGTAAACATGGTAGACGAGAAAGGAGCAACGCCACAGATAGAAGCAGACAGAAGACTAATAGCATACAAGACTTACGATGAATATCTAAATTCTCTGATAACTGATGCTGATCATTGTTTTCTGCAGAGCACCGAACTTGGACGGGTTATAGCTAGTTTAGGCTACAGGTGCGCTATGAATAATTACCAGCAGAGATTTTAAAGTTCTATTTCTAAAATGTACTCATCTTTCTCAAACTACTGTCCATTAATCCTTCAATAATATGTTGATTATCAAAAATATGTCTTCGAGTTTTAAACTTTTCAGTTTACAACTATGTTTAGCAGATTTATTTTCCCATTAAGATGAATACATTTGGATATCATTTTGTGAAGATGAAATTATAATCTACTGAATGCTATGAAATATTTTTGTTTGGTTGGTCACAATATGAATGTACAGTATCAAATTGTAGAAGTGCAGGAGATACATTAACGGAAGAACAATTCTTGCGACGACGTGGTGCTGTCCAAGAATTTCTCTATCCTTCCTTTAAGCCTTATGTGCTAGCAAGTGGTTTAACTCAAAGCCAAGAACCACTAATTCAAGAATTGGCCACGCGAGAAAATGCTAATCGCTTAGGAATAATTGCTGTAAGTAACTTTTTTTAATATTGAATTCGAAAATTACTAAATGATATCCTCCAAACGTGTCAACCAGTCTTAGAAAAAAAAATCTCTTTCCCAAGTAGATCAAGATTCCATGTTGGATGCGATTTTCTGTTTTCCCAGAACGGTCAGTCTAATACCAAGCGATCGGAAATAAGATTATTCAGAATAGGTCGTGATCTCACTTTTTCACCATCTCTGAAATAACTTTGAACATTGAACGTTTTGAAACAATTAGAATGTCACCTTTAACTACAGCTATTAAATCGATAGACAGAATTATCAATTTTTTTCAAATTTTCATAGCTTACTCTCATCAACATTAATAAATCATATTTCACTTCCTAGCATTACTTTGATGTAACAAAATTTCGCACATTATCGTTCAAACTTTTCGCTGCAAGACATTTCATGACTTATGGATGCTAAACGAAACATTTAAATCTTATTAGGTCGTTGCTGCAAGTAATTTCCTTTGTCAGACGGCAAGTAACGAGCAGATAAATTAACGGACTCAGTCCTTCGTCGATAACGGCGACGCAAATAACCGAGGATTTTCCCTTTTTGTTTTTTGTTTTCCATCGTTTCCCGATTGCTTCGCGCACGTTCGAATGCATTATTTAAAAGTGAAAATGAAAACAAAACACCTAAATGTTTATGTTTGTTTAAGGATTAGAGGGGCTTTCGTTACACAACATTGTGATTGTACAATAATAAAAGTTCACATAAATAAATAATGCTACATTTTATATTAAAACAAAAATGTTTATGCTAATACATTTCCATGGATACAGAAATATTTCTGATACCATAAATCCCACGCACCATCTTCATTATACTTTCATAACCAGTTTCATAACCACTCGATCAAGTTAATCGTATGATTAAGTAATATCATTGGAGGAAAGTTTAAATTTCCTCCAATGATATTGCTTAACCACTCGATCAAGTTCATCGTGTGATTAAGCACACACATACATGTTTTATGAAACTGGGCCTAAATATTTGTAAATGTAAATCAATGGTTAATATTTTCTTCTTCTGTTGTTTTACTCCTATCATATTTTCATTCTTGTCGTTCTTTTTAATTTATTGCAAAATTATAACTGTAATGTTTCCAAAAGTATTCTACAGGTACTTTTTTTTACTATGGTAGATCGATTGATAAGTCAAAGAACTTTTATATAGCTATTTCCTTCTAACTTTCGTGAAACAGGGCTGCGACTTTTATCATGTCATATCATATATTTACTTAACTCAGATCTACACGATTGGCATGTAAAGTTTATTTTTTATTTATATGCCGATCGTATAGATCTGAGATAAAAAATATTCGACGAAATGGCATGACATGACAGCATTTTATTAAACTTATGAAAGACGCATGTATTTTAAAACAATATTAGTAAATATTTCATGACTAAACATATTCATGAATTTGCGAAAGACGTAAATAGTCAATTTCCAAAACGACCTGTACGTACAAAAACTAAATGAAACGAGCTCACCCGAAAGGAATTGCAAAAATAAAACATCCTCTGAAAGTAAGCCTGTATCAAAGACGAACTAAGATAAAAAAGTAAAAGAAAAATATTTACTTCTCTGGGGGTTTGGCCTCTCAAAGGTTAAAAAAATGAAATGAACAGCTGATGTATATATTCGCCTGTGTTTCTTGTACAAAACACATCCCCAAAATTTTGTTACCTACATTCTTTTACACTGAATAAGTACCCTGCCGGATGGTATATACAAAGAAACGTATAATTACCGTGACGACGCAGCTAATTATTCTGCTCAGCATTCAATGCAACGGCTTAACAAGTCGTAGTTAGTAGAATATGTAATTAAACGTAACTCGATTATCAATCTAATGGCTCATTGTTCACGTGTATTAAGAATTGCCAGGTATTCGGTATCGGGTAATTAATTTAACACGATCATTTGCATGATAATTAGTAGCATATTCTTGAACAAGTCGAAAACGGAATTTGCATACACAACAGATAAATAAGTACCTACTTAAAAGTACGTGTAAATGAAAATTGAGTATTTTAATAAGCACCTGCAATTCATTCATAATTAATAAAACACCGAATACACTTTTTACATCCTTAACAACGCAAGTAAATTTTAACTGAAAGGCAATCTAATTTACTTAGGCCCGGTTTTTTGATCTCAGTTTAACTTTAAACTTCAGTTTATTCCTAGAGAAGCAATGAGAATAAACTGAAGTTTAAAGTTAAACTGAGATCAAAAACCGGGCCTTAGAAGACAAAGGCATCACAGACGTAATCAATGATTTTAAGACCCGATCACAGTTTAACTTTAATCTTCAGTTTATTCCCATTGCTCCTATATAGGAATAAACCGATCACGCAGTCTCATTAGATTTCCATATTAAACTGATACTGCATAACTGATAGCTGTGATTATATTTCTATTTGACAAAGAGTTTGCTCTAATATCTTTTCTTAGAATTCTCAATTATTTTGCTACACTTTCTTCTCTGAGTTTATTTAATTTCTTTGGATTCTTGAATCCTTTTAATCGTCTACTAATTTAACTTCTTTTACAAAACAAGAAGGACCCACTCATGTTACTCATAGTGAAGTTGTTGGTTAAATGAGGTAAAAAAACTCAATCTACTCCACAGGAGTTTTAATGTAGGAATAATATATATATTTATATAACGGAAAGGTTTACGCCAGGAAAATACAATATAATAAAAGGTAATTAATGGCTTAACTGGCAAGGAAAAGTAACTGTCGACGTACGTTTCGGTCTTATTAGACCTCATCAGGACAGTATAACCAAGGTGTAAGGTGTTGACACTTGGAGATAAACAACAACAAATGAAGCAACCGACCAGGAGACCGAATGCACATTTGTTACAACCACTGAGAAGGCCCCCAATTCGAGAGCAACTTCCAGTATAGCAACGAAGGCCTCCTATATATTTCTACATTAAAACTCCTGTGGAGTAGATCTGAGTTTTTTCTAGCTCATTTAACTTCTTTTACTAATCTCCAAAATCAACAATAGATTTTTTTATCAAAAACTATTATCGTAAATTATTTAGTTTAGTTTTTTCTTAGAACTGTTTGCTCCACAACCATGGTTAAATTATAAGAATTTTTATAATGTTCTATCTATTTGACAAAGAGTTTCCTCTAATATTTTTTCTTAGAATTTTCAATTATTTTGCTACACTTTCTTCTTTGGCTTTACTTAACTTCTTCGGATTCTTTAATCCTTTTTCTCGTCTACTAATTTAACTTCTTTTCCTAATTTCTAAAATCAACAATAGATTTTTTAAGAAAAACTGTTACTGCAAATTATTTAAGGGTTTTGGGGACAAAAAAATCCGCACATTTTGTTTAAGTAAATTTAATGAACTTGTAAAATATTTGAACAACGTAACTATCTAGGATTAATTTATTAGATTTTAGACAACAGAGTCTGCACCACATCGGCTGGCTTGGCGAATTTTTGTCTTCACACGCTTCATCATATTGGAGTACACCGTTATTGGTATCTGCCGCAACTTCTGCTTTATTAAATGTCTCCAGAACCTTTCAATAGGTCTAACTTGAGGAACATTCGGAACATTTCTTGATTTTGTAACATAGTTAATTTGAAGCTCATCTTAAATCGCTATAACGTTCCTGGCGTAATGATGGCGTAATCCATGTCCGGCCAGAATATAAAATGTCCATCTGAATGTTTCTCTTTTATAAATTTTCTTAACCGAGTTCTTACGCATTCTTTTTCGTAGATATCAGCATTAACGAAATTTCCAGAAGGGCAAATATAAACAGATGAATGTCCTCTAGTCGAAATGGCAACCCAAACCAACAACTTTGAAACAAATTTTTTCTGCCTCTTGAAATATACTTCTTTTTCCACATCTGTGCCCTACTACTACAATAGTAGTAACGACTATTTGCAGTATCACTTCCATCCATGGTAAAAAGAGATTCATCATCCATGATAACTTGCAGGTCATTAGAAGGCGAAAATTCGTTTTCGCTAAGTTTTCGGAATTTAGTTTGTTGTTCGTTTATTTGTTTCTCTGTATATTTTGGTGCAGTTTTTCTGGGTTTACGACGTACATTGCCTTCTTTAAGAATAGTACTCACATATTTCTTATCAATTTTGAATTTACGACCCAATTTCCTGAGGGTAACGCCAAGCTTACCATGCGCTGCATCGATTAGAGCTCGTCTTTTCTTCTTGGGCATCTTCTTCGCTGGTCTTCCAGAACCAGGCCTTCTTGTAGCCGTAATTCCTAAGTCAATCCGCTTCGTTCTTTTAGAAATACCCATTGCGAAGAAATGGTTTACAGTGTAAGATTTTTTCAAGTGGCTGTGTTTCTTATAAAATTCGGCAATCAAGGATCGGCGTTGGTTTTCATTTAATGTTTTCATAACAGGAATCTTAAGAGCAAACCAGTCACAAAATACACTAATGTGACTTTGACAGGTGACAAATGAAATACTAGTGAAGCGCATCTGTCTAGTCACATCAAGCTTGACATATCGCAAATTAAAGTTTGTGCGGATTTTTTGTCCCCAAACCCTTAGTTCAGTTTTTTCTTAGAACTGTTTGCTCCACATCCATGGTTAAATTATAAGAATTTTTATAATGTCCTATCTTATTTTTCATTGCTTTTGTAATATCCGTATTACGAAATATTTATTATATAATTTTGTATTGGCATCTTCTTAAAATTAAATTCTGAGCATTTGCAAATAAATTATTCTCCATTTGTATGCAAATTATTTATTTACTTAATTAATTAATTAAAAATAAACAGATTACATTATTATCTTTGCAAATTTATAAAAGAGATACTTTATTACATAAATTGATGATAAATATGATGCATGATATTGTAGCTAAAGGTAACCGTAATCCCCGAGTCGTAAAACCACCCTTTCATACTTCGAAGGGAGTCTGAAGAAAGCTCAATATAATTATTCAATTACCATACATTTCCCCATTACTTAACGGTGCAGTGCTTTTTCTTGTCGCCTTCTAAAGTATAGACTTTTGCACTCACCCAAATGGGCAATTTCTCATTATCACATTCAAACATTTGATCAGAAAAGTTATGTTGAATATAAAACAAAAATACTTTCCGTAACACATACATGTTTCACACAAGCAGCGCAAAAAAATTCATCCACCTGAATTTGTAAATTAATTTTTCTCTTTGGGTCTACTATTCGCAAATGTGTACATAGATAGTTTTGGTAGTCGCATGATTTATATTGTTCGGTGCAAATTACAGGCGGCAAGCTCCAATGTATTTCTCATGGCATTGCGGTTTAACGGACAGCCAGCCTACAGGAACCTGAAACTTTGTTGTTATTTATGACAAGTAGGCTTTTTATAACAGGAGAGAAAAAAATTAATTTGCAATTTATCGTAATATATTTAATATTATTAAAATTCTAATTATTATCATATAAATAAATGTACATAATAATATTTTGTTTAATTAAACATTTGCTAAATAAATAAAGTATAATCTTTTAACGTGCTGAGCTCACTTAATGGCCACATCTTTAAGAAATCGTAATGTAGAATTATTGCTCCGGAATGCTCCGGAATACGGAGCAAGACGATTTGTATATACAACTTTCGGTTTACTATTTGCTGTTTTTCTGATTGGATAAATGACGTCATTTATTTTCTTAACAATTTCATATGGCCCTTGGTCTTTGAAGTTTTGGTGACAATCCACTACGCCTTTGTGGATTGTGAAGCCAAACTAAGTTGCCAGGCTCAAACCCTCCATCTTTGGCCTCTCGGTTTTAATGTTCTTTCATTCGGTCGCTTGCAATCTTGATGTTATTACGAACGAGGACATGTATATCATTTAATTTAGTTTTTAGCTGACTTACATAATCTTCTCCAGCGACATGCTCTTCTGATGGCGTACTTCCAAATTGTAGATCACATGGTAGTAGTATCTCTCGACCAAACATAACACAGGCCGGAGTTTGTCCAGTAGTTTCATGAACAGCGGACCGATGTGCCACTAAAAAGAAATGAATATATTGATCCCAATCTCGTTGATGCTCTGCTTGTTCGAATCAACCTCTCCACCATGCCATCAGACTAAGAATGCAATGGAGTAGTTCTGGTCTTTTTAATTCCTAATAACCGGCATACTTCTTGAAAGAGGGTTGACTCAAAATTGCGTCCTTGATCTGAATGAATCTCCAAAGGCATACCGAAACGTCTGAAAAACTCTCTAATCAATATTTCAGCAACCGTTGATGCTTCTGGATTGGGTATCGCGTACGCCTCAATCCATTTGGTAAAATAATCCATGGCGACAAAAATGTATTTATTTTCATGCCCACTTACTGGAAATGGACCGACAATGTCAACTGCCACTCTTTCCATTGGGCTACCTACGTTGTATTGTCTCAGGTGTTTTTCTTTTTCTGAGAGGACCATTTCCAGAGGCACATAATTCACATTTCCGGCACCACTCTCTAACGTCTGCTTTACAGTTTACCCAATAGAAACGTTCCCGGAGTTTCTTCAAAGTTTTTTTTACTCCGAAGTGTCCCCCAGATGCTCCGTCGTGAAGCTGGTGCAGGACTGCTGACACTTCTAGGCACTACCAAATGATAAGCGTTCTCCACAATTCTTTTCAGGATACCGTTTTGCAATTTCAAACTATCCAAACTATACTTGTTCCAGATGAGCGTCACCATATCTCATATCCAATCTTGTCACTAGAAACCGGTCATCTTTCTTTTGACACTCTGGTATAGCTTGAAGAATATTTACGGCATCTCCGCGCAGAGCAATAGTCAGCGATATAGCCCTTTCCTCATCAATCCATTGAAGCGGCTTCAAATTGTTTATAATAGACCGACCACGGTATTTTTCCATCAAAAGTATGAATACTTGTCAATAGACAGCTATATTAATAATAATAACATTCACAGCTGTCTATATCTGTAATTTCTTCGAACTTTCCGACTCTCGAGCCGGTACACTATCAATGATAAATTATTTTCAAATATCAAACCGTTTCCAGACTATAATTTTTTTGAGACATTTTACGAGGACTGGCATCGAAGTATCTGGATATATTGACTACGGAGAAAGACTGATTAACGAAGATTGGAAACCATTTTTTAAAGGTTAGTGTTTTCCTTTATACACATGTATTTAGGCTAAGGTTGTATTTAGAAGGTACCGCCATTCATTTCCGCGGCTTCGTCCCCCAAATTAAAAAGGAAGCGATAAAACGCTAAAGAAGTAAAATGATAGATACATAACAAGTTACTGTTGCTAAGGAGTTTATGAATGAATTTGTGCAACCCCAAATTAAAAGAGATAAAAAATTGGCGCTACCTTCTCGATACAGTAACCTTAATTTAGGCCTGTAAATGACGCCATCTTTCAATACTATACATAAGCAACAAAATCACAAATTAATTAATTTTGTTCCATAGATTTTCAGAAATTTCTGAAAAAAATACATGTAGCACCTTGCGTTGGCAAGGAATCGATTTCTTCGAACTAAAGGTTTCTTGCTACTTAATGAAATAATATATTTTAGGAGTTAAAAAAATTTGGCCCCGGCCCACGGATTTAGGCTATTACCACTGGAGAATCGACAAAAGTTACTGCAATGATTCGAAGAATTATAAGGTACGCTATTCGCCTGTGTGCTTCCTTTTTAAATTTATTATTAAATTGACATTTGTATACGTTACGATAAAATTATCTTCCAGCTGCTGAAGCTTAAACCGTAACAGCGATTATTTCAACAATTGAATCGCTAATTGCAGAAACGGGACATGTCACATTTTCAATGGGGGACATGTCCATTTGGTAAACTAACAAGTGCGTTAATTTTAAAAATGCAAATCAAAGAGACTCTACACTAACCCACGGCAACAGTTGTAAAGAAAGTGCAGTCAGAAACGTAGGTAAAAAAACATTTGTTTTAAACAAATTAGACAGTTTTTTTCACTTCCTGAACATGAACTTTGAAAATGTGACATGTCCCGTTTCTGCAATTAGCGATTCAATTGTTGTTAAGGGTTTAAGCTAGAATTGTACAACTTGGCCTAAAAGTTTTTAAAGAACTTGGTAACTTTTATTAACGAAAAACTTTGTTGGAGAAATATTGCATTGCATGAATTTTTTACTTATTCCTCTTATACAGTTTTCATTCACTTTCAGAATATTAAGAAATAATATTTTAGTTTTTTTGATAAGGAAATATGGTACTCTTCCATTTCGCAACACATTTATCACTCTAGGCGAACTGCAACGTTAATATTTTTACGATAACCCACATATATTAACGTCGAAAGAAGATTTTGAATTTAAAGCGCTTCCGGTGGCGCATATTTCGAAAGCAATCTATAATAATTTAAATTCTCCTAGGAATAACTTTCATTCAACTCCGGCACTCCAGACGCAAACTTGCAAAAAGGAATATCATTAGAACGGTGTTTATACAGTCGCGAGACATTATAACAGCTAGAGTGTGTCCACAATTCAGTTATTTATCACTCATTCTGTGTGCTGTCATGGCGATTGTATGTTGGAGATAGCTGAATATATAAATGAGCGAACTACACTTAGATAATTTGGACGCACACGTCAAGTTTGAAATTTAATCTGTATATACGACATAACGGTTCCATCACTGTATTGTGCTAGACTCTGATACAGTGCCATACGCAATTAAGGTATTCGTAAAGTACTTTCTGTAAATTTTCTTTTCCAGTGGTTTTTCAGTAGTTCTTTAATAACAAGCTCATTTCATAATCAAACATAATTTAAAACCGACACTCCTAAAATTTCTTAACTCAAATCCGCGGTAAATTAACTCGCCGAGTTTTCAATTTATAATTCAAATTTGACAGTATTTTCCCTTTAATCTTTCTCACGTCGCGCAACGAGTTTAATTAATTTTAATCTTGCCGTCATTTTTGTAAGTGCAGTGTTTATTTTTATTAACGAATTCCTTGATGATGTGTACATAACGGCGTGCGATCGCTCCAGTCTGCGGTGAATACAAAATTTTCCGCTAGATCAACACGGCGAAATTAAATTACATGTGAAAACAGGAAGATGGAACAAAAATCGTGTTAAGGAAAGTATGGGTCAGTTGCTTTTCTCACGTCGTGCGGCTTCACTTTCCGAATGTGGGAGAAAACGAATTAAAAAAAAAAGAGCTGACCATGTCGTTAAGTAACATTGTGATTACGAATTGAACGATTTGTTTCGTTTACAAATTTTTTAAGATGTCTAAAAGTCCGAGTTAGATTTTTAAGGAAAATAGGCAATTATTAATGTAATTTTTTCCGTAATTCGTTATAGAACATTTGAATCATTTTCATTGGTCAAGAAAGATCATAATTCTGTACCTTAGAGGTAAAGAATCGTATCTCCAGTTTTTGGTTAAATGCCTTTACATATTTCTTATCCAGTAGGGCATGTTACTGCAAGTTGTCATGTAAAACAGGTTATATAGTTAAATTAGGTACTTAATAAAATAATCCAGAAGCTACATTGCTATTTTATTTCATTATTGTAAAAAAATACTGCATTTTAAAACTTTAAATTTCGTTTTCTCTAAATCTATGATAATGGAGATACAATTCTTTACCTCTGAGGTACAGAATTAGGAATTAATTATTTATAGGGTAATTACATGTAATATGGAATAGTGGAAATTTTTGGAAAATACGCAACAAAGTCACATAAAATGCTTTCTTATAAACAGTAGTGAAATCATGTCGAATTTTAAATTACTGTCGACCCAACGTTACAAGATATAAGGGTAAAGTTTTCTATTGAAGAAAAGTTTCAAGAATGTTCTTATTTTATATGATTTTCACTGCTTGTCGAGGCAACCTATTTAGGTACGTACAGAGAAACCTCGATATTTTAAATCTTTTTAAAAGCTGTTTGTTTGAAACAATCGACTTGAAACATTCAAATACAAAATAAAAAGAAAACAAAACATTGACATAAAAAATTTAAATAAAATTAAATTAAATAAGTATATTGAAATAATAATAAAGAAAGCATGAGTAATGTAATTATTTCTAATATAGCGGCAAATAAAGTTTATAATTGGAGGTTGTATGCAATCCAAAGATTAGCAATGTAATTGAAATTATAATTGCAGCGAATTTAATAAATTTATTTAAAGACAAAAGGGAGAAAATTAAGGAATTACCCCGTTTAATCCTCTTCAAATCCCTTTATACGCGCCTTATACTTTTTGCTCCACTTTTCATTTACATCTGCATCTTGTAAAAGCTATCCTTACAAGAAGATAAATTTGATTTTTTAAATTCACTCGGGAAAAGAGTTTAAAAACTTGACAGTTGCATTTTGAATTTTGTCTCATGCGTTATACAGAGTTTGTGGATTTTCAAGTACGACAATCTGTAATTACACGTATTATTTGCTTACACACATGATTATACTAAACAAATTTTAATTGGCCGTTTGTTTTAGGCTATAGTGGATCCCAAGAAAGGTCTGTTGTTTCAAAATCGATATGACCGCAAAGTTCTCTGTGTAGATCCTTCGATGCCACCAGGCAGCAACAGTTCAAGAGTCAGAATACAGACGGAAATGTACGACAACGTAGTTTTGTACGACCATGTAGTGATGCAAAGAATATAAGAATAGAGATCTCAGAATTTTAAAATTAAATATTGATTTGATTAATACAAATTTGCAAATAAACTTCTTCTTCAATAAAATATTAATGCTGGATTTCACAAACGTCACTTAACTTTAATCATCGATTAAGAATAATCATTCCTATACCTTCAACACATGTAACCATGGCAAAGTTTACTTTTAACGGATGATTAAATTTAAGTAACGTTTGTGAAATCCGCCATAAATAAAGTAAAACCAAACCTACAATTAAAATGGCAATAGAAAAAATATTTCGATTTTTATTTTCCGGGTCCGATATTATAAATATTTTTATATAGGTATTTAAGATGATTAGCCTGTCACATAAAACTTGTGTGAGTTAAAAGTATGCCTTCCTTTTATTGCCATATCAACACATCACACAATACAAATGAAAATTTTATTGCTACATAAACTCACATCACAATAAACGCCTCATGATCCAACTGATTAAATCCATGAATTTAATATATCTGCGACTGTTTACTAAATATTCAGATATAACGAGGGCAATATCTTTATTGACAGAACAGCGACAAAATTAAACTAATCTTAGATTTCCTGAAAGACCTTAAGGTCTTATTGTTAATACTGTTTAGTAAAATATTATGTCACTTGTTAGTTGGGCTACAGTTTCTTACAACAATAAATGATACACATCGACAAAAACAACTAAACTACTTTTCTTTTTGGAAAATAAAATTCATTATATAACTAGTGTTATAATAAGTCTCATGATACAACCCAAATGAGTTACATAATATAGCTATTATTAAGCAGGTGTAGATAAATCGATTTTATAAACATGCTTTGTAAATTTGACAAACTTAAGTTTATTACTACTTTTATTATAGACCATAATTAAACCTAATTAAAGTACAATCTTGTGTGATGAAAATTTGTATAACAATTTTAATCTTTAACGTTTCACTATCGAAACTATCAACCGATTCATGGGATTTTTAAAGTTAGAGATTTAAAAGAAATTGTTATACATAAATGCTTCAATTCAAATAGCTGTTTTGATATCGCAAGTTAAACTCCAGGGATTTTTTTTTTACAAATAAACCAAATACCCCAGTATTAATGGGCATCGATTTGGGAATAAGTATTGTAATTCTAGATAATTTATGGCGTACAGGAAAAATGTGTCGTCCCATTGATTAATGTGCACGTGCACCCACGCATGAAAATTCATAACGTGCCGGACTTTAAAAGAAAAAAAATCCCAACTTTGATTACATTACATTGAAAATTATGACAAACGATTGTTCAAAGATTAAGAAAAAAGGAGTTCCTAATATCATTAGTATTTACGTCAGTTATGTTACGTACTTGTGGCCAAATTAACGGCATTGAATTTTTCCGTGGACACGGAAGTAACTTTACGTGTAGTTACCAAATTCCACCAACGCATTTGATAACAAAACGCAGCTGCATAAAATTTATCCTGCTTTCCTCTATTAGACATTAACGTAACTGCGGTTTTGCGGTATAGTTCTAAATGAAATTATTTTCTGTATATTTCCGGTTTTTTTATTCATCTATACGGTATTTTACACATGATGAAACCAAAATCTCTTATGTACTGACCTGAAACAGTATTTTAAATCAATACTTTTTGAATTCAAGTAAAAACTGAATCATAGACTTCAATAAAACTGAATTTGCAAAACCGTATTTTCTGCACAAACCGAACAAGGAATAAAACGAAAATTAATTCTATGTATATGCCGCAGTCTTTTGCGATAATCCGTCTTTATAGATAAAGCCTAGGCATAACTTATTATGCCGGCAAATACTATAAGGAATTGAAATAATAACTTTAGACTGATTAAATGCAGGCGTTATCTATAATGCCTGCAGCTGGCAGGCATATTCTATAATTATAGCATTTGACAAGGCAATCTTAGGCTTTACCGATTAAGCCTTCGGCTTGTCAGTCAAATTCCATTTATAAAGGGTGTCCCAACAAGAGCGCCGGATTTAAATTTGCCGCCATTTTGTTAATACGAGTTGTACGGTGATTTTTTTTTGACACTTGTCACGTACAAACCACGCGATTTAAGAATATGGAGAAATATTCAAACGAACAACGTTTAATTACTGTAAAAACACATTACAGAAATGGTGAAAGTTTTGCGTAAAAAATTGGCCACCAAGATCGTGCGATCTAACGCCGATGGACTTTTTTCTTTGGGGCTATGTGAAGGAAAAGGTGTATGCGAATAAGCCTGAAACAGTTGAACATCTTAAAGAGGAAATACGGCGCGTTACTGGTGAAATACAGCCACATTTATGCGAAAACGTTATTCAAAAGAATAACCCTGTGCCAGAGGTTTCGTGGTGGCCATTTGCCTGATGTTGTATTTCACGTTTGATCGGAACTATTTTTCTTTATGTTGAAATAAAAATGTTTACTTATTTAAAAAAATTAATGTGTTTTTCTTTAATTCTAAATTAAATCCGGCGCTCTTGTTGGGACACCCTTTAGAAATATTGAGCTCTAGGGAGAGTAGTGGTTATACAAAAGGGCACCTAATTTCTTGAAGTATAAACAATTATAGCCCAAGATTTACATATTATGACCAATATAACCGCACTAAAATTACTGCCGTATAAATTTTACTTTCAATTAAAAAATAATTGAAGGTTCCAAATCTGACATACTAACAAATTAAATTTTTCAGGTAAAATTCAAAAATTTAATTTTCACCAAATTATTAACATTCAGCAATAATTTTAGCGCGGCAAAATTGGTCACAATTTTTTCTTCCTTTTTTTTTCTTTCTCTAGGACTATTACCATTATTATATGTTTAAATGGCGAGCGGCAATCTCCATAAACGTACTTTTCAACGCAAGTTTCCTATGTTCGGGCTTGAAACTTTCCAACTGGTATAAGGTTATTCTAAAGTAAGTTCCCAGTTTACAGTTGAGTTCCATATAGGTACCATTTTGCCTTAAGAGGAATTAGAATGTTTTCGATATTTTTCTTTCATTGATATGTTATTTAACTGTGTAATTAGTAGGTAGATATTTTCCTAGCAATTGGGCTTCTAGGTCACCAGACATAAATCCGGCTAACTACGTATTATGGGGTTACCTCAAAGAGAGGGTATTTCTTAGTAGACCTACTACTCGTGAGGAACTGAAACAATCGATATCAGATGTCATTGAAAACATTTCTAGGAATGCACTTATTAATGCCGTTTATAACAAAGAAGAACGACCAGAACAACACGGTGGCGATCATATTTAACTTTATTTTTATTTCTTCTTGTTATGTTATGATAAAATCTCATTTCTTTACGAAGAAATTGGTGTTTTTATTTTTGTAGAATCTAAAAATTTTCCAAAGTAATGACCATCTTAAACTGGAAACTTACTTTAGAATAACCTTATTCACCACAACTTCATTTTACTTAACCATTTTAATTATTATTTTGATGTTTGAAATTTTTTATTGTTACTTTTGTTATTGTCATGCCCCGCTTTCTGTATTTGTGACTGCGTATATTTCAAGAAATATGTATATCTTGTGTTATAATTGTTTATATTTCCAGAAATTAGGTGCCCTTTTGTATACTCACTAGCCTCCCTACAGCTCAATATTTTTATAAATGGAATTTGAGTGACAAGGTGAAGGCTTAATCGGTAAAGCCTAAGATTGGCTTGTCAAATACGATAAATATAGAATATGCCTGCTAGCTGCAGGCATTATAGATAACTTCAGCGTTTAATCAGTCTAAACTTATAATTTCAATTCATTATAGTATTTGCCGGCATATTGGGTTATGCCTAGGCTTTATCTACAAAGACAGATTATCGCAAAAGACTGCGACATATACATATAGGGTACTTGAAAATTGAAGAAATCACCCCATGCAACACTGATTGATGAATCCAAGATTATAAATTAGACGATTATTCAGAAATTTCCTTTTTTTTAATAAGAACAAGAAGTTCTTGATTTAAATGTTATAAAACGTATATTTACTGTAAAAATTATTTAAAAAACAGTTTGTATAATAAAGTGTTCTGCGCACATTCCGACTTCGTCAAAATAATAACTGCGTGTATCGGACGGGTTATAAAAGACGGGTTTTTCAGTGTTGTTTATGTTAAATTATGTCATAGTTTACATCTATAAATTTAAGTTGTTTTGCTTATGGTCTTAAGACGTGATATTATATAATTTATAATCTGTACACTGCAATACGCAATAGGTAGAAAAAGGTAAATTCAAGTAAGACATTGTTTATACATAAAAATAAAAATTTCTGAATGTATAGTCGTCCCAGTTTGGTAGCGGTTTTATGGCCCTGCCAAAAAAAAGCGACAGAAAGGCGACCGCAGGCCGGTCTCTTTGAAGTTGTTTTTTATAGCAAGATCATAAAACCGATAGAAAACTTGGACGACTATATCCTAGCATTTAAATTTTCAGCTTAAAATATGTTCTATTTCCACGAGCAGAGTTTTGCCGCGGTGGAATTTCTCACTCAACCCCTTGACTTTTTTTTTATTATTGTAGGAGAAACCCTCTTAATAAATGTTTTTGTGTGCCATAATAGCCTTAACGCCAATCCGAAATTGCTTACGCCATGTGTTCGCGTAAAACTAAATGGAAGAATAATAACTTCCTTTTTTTAAGGAGCTCTCGACGAATGCGTCGGATTTGTTCCTTGCTCGCGAAACTACTGTAAGTTTTAAAAGAATCTGAGGCTAATTTTCAACCACTTAGAGCACAACTTCGAATTAGCGACCACGTTTCACCGACGGCAATCCGAACAAAATTAACGAGATACAATTTGAGAGCGATGTTTTGAAATAGTTCGTGGATTATGCACTTTAATTTTTGCATGCATTCAATTACGCTCAACTACTAAGAAACAAGTTTTAATTATTTTTTTAACATTTTACCAAGTTTAAACTAGTGCAAATGCATTAGAATTCAAATGCATAAACCGATAATAATAATAATTATTTTTCTGTTTTATTAAAAAATCATAATATACGAGAGATGTTCAAACGTCTATCAGGAAATATTATCCTTATTGTTTGACCTATTAGGTAATGTGCTTATTATCCTGTGTTGGCACATTTTATCACAAAATTTGGGTTAGTGTAGCTTGTTGATTTGTCAACATGATTAAGTCTGAATCATATTCATTTATTTATCAGAGATTTAAGCTGCACTAAGGCAAATTTTTCGAAAAAAGTGTGCATTAGTGGCCACCTGCAAACGTTACCTTTGGTAAAAGTTTGATGTTAAACATGAAAAGTTCAAGTTCTGTACAAAAAGTTATTATAAAGTTTTTAATTACGAAAGATATGAAATCATCTGAAATTTTAAGCACTCATTCTGTACAATTTGCCGTATAGTTTGGTTGAACATAAACTCTGAAGTGCGCGATTGATGCAAGTCTACATAGAGAAAGGGAACGTGTAACCAACATGCAATGAGCTCCGCTTTTCTCTTTTGCTGTGAATGAAACCTTCATTAAACATGTTGAGTGCATTAAAAAAAGAGACTATGTAGGGACATAAAATTTACCTACATTTGTAATGGTTATTTTTAGATTTTATATAGTAAATTTAATATCCATCTTATTAATAGAAATATACGGAGAGAGTCAAAAAAATTTTACTCAAGGATGATCACGAATAATTTATTGCTTTTAAATGAAATTTAAAACTTTGAAACTTAGAAATATTTTTATTATCAATAGAAATAAATGATAAATTGAAACATCTTTGTATGAACAACTGGCCCTGAATATGCTATGATGGACTTGCGATTCGTAAGGCTTAATAATCTTAATAACTTTACAATCGGTATTACGAGTTTCAAATAATTTAAAACGTTCTATACTTTTACTTTCCAAGCCATATGAATGTAACGATATGAGAGAATTTTTGTATTGAATTTATTTTGTAAATCTAACAAATTAAAAACATTTATAGTGTTCACGTTTAGATCATCAATAAGAACTAAAACACTTTTTTTATTTTACTCCATCAATTAATCTTATCAGACTGCTTAGGAAGCCAAACCACGAAGTATCAGTGAATAAGATATTAAAAATATATAATAAACGTGTGTATGTGTATTGCAAAACGCAAGAACATTTTATTGATGTACGAATAAAATTTAACTGAAATAAATTTGGTAACAATCTCCATATCTACCAGCCCTGTATTATTATTATTCTCGAAAAATACCACTGAGTAACTAATTAACTGTCTCTTTCTTTACCAAAGAGAGGGAGGCGAATACTTTTGGCGCAGGGCTCGTAAATAGGATAAATGTTTTTTAAATATTTCTTTAAATGATTTCGTTACGTAAACAGATTATTGGTAAGGAATATTAAATTAAAAACCAATTAATTATGTACATACCAACTTATTGCTGTCGTTGTTTAAACTATCATACGCGTCCTTGTCATTGTTCCCAACATGTCTTAAACAAACTGATTTGTGGCGGTTATTCATTTTCGGTATAGCTGCGTTTAATCTATGATTGAAATTTAAATGTCACTCGCGCTGAGTAAGTACCACACGAATAAAAACTAATATGAATTTTACAGAGAACGCACTTATTCAAAACTGCGAAAAACTATCACTGAAGTCACGTTTTCAAATCCTGAAGTATATATAGTGGTAACCACGACCGATGAAAGCACCGACTTTTAGTCACAAAACTCGGGCTTACCCGTTTGCTTATTTTCTTGACGTCACGTAAGAAGTTTCTTGTAAAATTCGTTGACATACGTGCAATGGCCTGCATACATACATATGTGACTAATCTTAAACATTCTGCGGCTCGTTTGAATCGAACTCTAACAAATTATGTAAATACAATATAACATCCAAATTTCCCTACTTTTTGTGCGTTTTTTTTGCAGTACTTTACACTTTCATTCAATTTTTTTTGGTAAACGACACTTTCCGAAATCAATTCGAAATTAATAATTGAAAGACAATATAGCGTGTTCGATTCACACAAGAAGTAATAAAAATCTGAAAGAAAACACATACGACTAATCATTTAATTTAATTTAAGGAGTCCCTTTAACTTTGGATAAAAACATCACAAATATTAAATGCTTCCAAGAAATCTGTTACCAAATAAATTTAATTTAAAATCATCCATCGCGTAATCCCATAATCTTTTATGTTTAAATTTGTAGATTCTAATATACTGACTTAACGAGAAGAAAACGGTCTAAACAATTTTGTTATTAAAGCAAACATAATTTTGACATAATAAATTAATTTTTACATCTTAAGCTTAATTCATTTTCAATTCGTCTTATTGTTAGAAGTACAGGGACACTGAGATGGCAATTTCCGTTTCTTGGTCTAAACATTTCCTTACATTTTATGCTTGAATATTCATCGCTCTTCAAATGTTCCTTCAAATTACAACAATATATACCCGATGCGCATAGTTTCTGTGTAGCTCTTGTTCTCGCATGATTGCTCAGAAGACGCTATACCGTTTCCTATTTGTTTATTTTACTATTTTCCATTTAAACAGGTTGAGCAAAGTTGATGCACAAAAACTACTTATGCCGCTTCTAGTTTTTCACTATTAAATCAATACCAACTTTTAGTTTTTAAGGTATTGCTTTCATTTTTCACATGAACACGACGAAAACGTAAAATACGAAATGGTAGTAAAATGTGCGTTAATTCTAAAGTTAATAACTACGTTACACAAGTAATTGTCTTTAATTTACAGTCTTTTTCTATTGTTTTTCCCCTTTTGTCAAATGTGTTTCCTAATTTGTCAAATGACTTTCCAAACCGTTCAAAGTATAGTAGGCCTGCGGATTGGAAAGTGATTTGACAAATTCGGAAACATAATTGACAAAAGGGGGAAACCAAAAGAAAAGACTGTATTGTCTCTTAACTTATAACTTAAATTTGTACACTTCACTTCACATAATGTTGTCACTTTGATGAAACACTTAAAAATATTTATATAGAAAAAAACTACACGCCCGTTCGCATAGAATGGCCGAAAAGTAATATGTATTTAAATATACGAATTTAAATTCTTCCGTAACTTTAAAAATAAAATAAAAAATTTATAAAACCAACAAAATTCTTCGTTACATTAATTAAGATACCAGGAAAAATGATAAAAAGTTATAGTATACTAAAAATTAATATACTAGGCACAAACACAAAAGAATTCTAATCGAATTAGAGTTAAAAGTTAATAAAAACATGGAAACTTACCTGTTCTTCTCGCAGTTTATACAATGTATCATATAAATCTTTCCTTCTATCAGATAAATTTTTTAGACAAATAGATTTCCCTCGACCTTTCATGTCGAGTTTATTTTCCCAAGAAAATTGATAAAATTACACAGGATTTTTGAATTGCAAGTTCACTCACAAGCCTTAACAGTTTACAACTGGAATACACTACGATTATTTATTAAGTTCGTTTTATATAAGTTTCCTTCATAAACAAATTTCAAATTGCCCCATGTTTGCGTTACTTTATGTTCAACTGAATCAATCATCTCTGTCATCTACATAAATACACAAAACATAGTTTGAGGAAAAATTACTTGTTTATTTATCCCATTTGCTGTACTCATTAGATGTATTTAATATGTAAAATAAATCTGAGTATAACAATAGATACGCTCATACCAATTCATAGGTTTAATCGTAGAGAACGAACAAGTGATCATTATAAAAAAACAATGCGTTCACAGGCTAATTACAGTACGTAATAAATAATTAAATTTTAAACTATTGTTTATTGTAAAAATGATAAAATAGTCAAGAGTGAGTGCTATCTCCTCCTGAAAGGGTACACGCATTTATTCCAGGAGGCACGTTTTAAACGAGACATTTGACTTTTTTAAGAAAACCCATTCGAGAATGTAGGGATTTGTTTGAGGAAATGCTGTGGGATAGTTGGAAGATTTTTCGTAAACACTTTGCAGTGTTTAAGTCGTTATTTTGTACATGTTTTCCTAGAGTAGTCCGACTATTGACGTTTCCTTCTTGTAGGTTGGTTCAAAGACCTCCTTCTTGTAGAACAAAGATCTACGACATTCTGGCTAAACATTATTTAAAGTGCAATTCACTAAACGGAAGTGCAAGCAAGTGCCACCTGAACGAACACATCGTATATTAGATTAAGTTATTCGTATTGATAAACGTAAGTTTAATATAACAGAAAATTAAATATAATGATTAAATAAACTATTCATGAAAATAATTATAAATTAAATAAATAGAGTCTTTCAAGATGTCACCTTGTTTTAAGTAGTTAATTATGCTAATAATTTAATATAACATAAACATATGTTATGGTATGTATATTAACAGTAATTCCAAGATAAATAGAGAACGCTTGGAAGTCTAGGATAATTTTAATGTAAATATAGCCTTTGATCTCTCGCGATTCCTCGGCACGTGTCTTATTTACAATGGAATTTATTTCTCATGACGAGAAAGTAAACTAGGCTGAAGTGATGGATTATTAAATTTGTTATTTATCCTAAGGCACTTCATTTTTAACAACTGTACAATACTACTAATATTATCTTTTCCTCGACCTTTCATAAACATAGCAATTAAATTTCAATACCCTACCTCGAGTTAAATTAATATAAGATTTGTTATCCCTAGATTAAAAACTAAGACTAAAAAATTCTAATTAAAAAAAATGTAAAAATAATATATTAATGATGTACAACAGTTTGCTGGGTAAAGCAAAGAAGGACGTCCAAAATAGTCTGCCTGGTACAAAATTTAATTAATTGTGTAATTTATGAGCAGGAAATAGAAAGAAAACATAAATTATACATCATAATTACATAACATAATTTATTAAACGACTAACATCTACATGCCAAATATCGGGTTGGTAACACACCATATATTAAATTGTCAAAATCACGCAATATTATTAACAAAAAATTATTTTATGCAGTAAATTATCAACATGGGAAAATGAATTTGGTTTTAAAATGAATACATTTTATTATTTATGGTTTATTTATGAAGTCAAGAATTTCAATGACCTGAGATTAATTTGATTTATCGATGAATTACTAGTTTATATAAATTCTCTCTTGATACAGACTTCATTAACAAATTAATCTGGATCCATGAACCATCAAATAATTAGATATATATTATTTTCTTTATTTAAATTTCTAGAAATCCTCCGATTTATAATAATCTTACGTCTTAACCAGATGTTACTTCTTATTGTTTTGTAAGAAACCACACAGTATTTCGCCATTTTCCTGTCTACTTGAATTTCTTTTTTTGTAACTGGTGATGGCAGTAATGACAATTGCGGGAAAGAGTTCTCCCTGCGGTTTACCTTCCACATTTTACATAACGCTTTAGAATAAATAATTGTAATCATTCGTTAATAATATCCTGTTGTGTCATAATAACACAAGCAAATAGATTCGCACAACATACTATTTTATGTAAGATTAACATACACTGAGAACCTTATAAGACTACACATAGTAATTATCAATGGAAGCTTTATTACATTATTGTTTTCAAATTTATTAATTCAACTCTAATCTGATTTTTATTTGCTCACAGGTTACGTACCGTAAACAAGCGTTTTGAATTTTCTGTATGCGCTTAGCTGTGAAGCTATCAATGGATGGATGATATATTGGTAGGCAATAGTTAAATTGTGAGAGTACAAAACTTCACAAAATTGCTTCTTAATTTCAACCGAAAAGTGAGATCTATAGAGATAAAGTTTCTTTAAATACATATAAGCATTTTTTATGTATTTAGTTATTTGAAACTTATAACGGAAACTGTTGTCTAAAATAAGGCCTAAACTCTTTGCTTTGTTAATAATAGAAAGTTAACAATAGAAGTCCCAAAACCGAACCACGTGGCACACCTTGTGTTAATGGAAGATTACGTGATTGAATGTTATTAAGGACAACAGACTGACTTCGATTTCGTATATAATTGTCTAATAGTAAGTTCGCATTAGGACCTAGACCAATAAAATGAAGAATCGAAGATAATATATTATGATCTACAGTATAGAACGCCTTACTGTAGTCAAGAAAATTTAGGATAGTAATATTTCCTTTGTCACGAGCCGTAAGAATGTCGTCGGTGACTCTTAACAACGCAGTCGTACAACTGTGTCCCGTTCTAAATCCCGATTGAAATAATGGAAGTATGTTATTCTTGGTGACGTAATCGCTCAATTGTTCATGAATTAATTTCTCAAAAATTTTCGACAGAGCTGGTAGAACACTTATGGGGCGAAGATCTTTATAATCGACAGACTGATTTATCTTATCAATATGAAATATCCTTTGAAAGGGAATACATCCTAAATCTGAATAGAATTCATCTAAATTTACATATTTAAAATTCCTGCAATGTTTAGGAGAGGATTGTTCCTTAGAGGAAGTAATACTGACTACACAAATAACAAGGTCGTGATCTGAAAGAGGGCATTGTATAACATCGGAATTAAATGCAGTTTCCTTATCAAATGAAATAATTAAATCAATTAAGGAAGACATCGCATCTGTAACCCTTGTGGGACAATTATTTGATGACCGTCCAGTGACTCCAAAATGTCTTCCAATAAATTTGTTGCTGGGTTATCTGGATTTGACATGTTAATATTGAAGTCACCACAAGCAATATCTGCACTTGATAGTGTAAAGCAATGATTTACTGAATTCGCAAATTCGCTTAAAAAAATTAGCCAAGTAGGTGCTGAAATTTTTGAAAACTTTAATACAGTCATGAAGAAAAACCTTGGTTATGCTAGATTAAATAGAATTAGCTGCGCTTTAAAGGGGGAATTTGTCGAAGATCTGGATATAGCTCCTCATATTCTTGCAAAATTTGTAAATCCCCCTTGTATATCTGTAGATATTGAAAGATCATTTTCCATAATTAAGTACGTTTTCCGATGGAAGACAAAAGTTTCTTCTCGACAATTTTGAACAATATGTAGTTACCTCGTAAGAAATAGTCTGTGCAACGGCACGCATTCTCCCAAGCATTGAATAATTAGAATTAGAGGTTGAAACGGTCGCGAATTTGTTTATAAAACAAAAAGCATGTTCTTGCATGTAACTTTAATTTTAAATAACAAATAAATGTACATATGCTAGGAATTGTAAATTGCCAAGCGGAAACAATATCGCCAGGCCTACCGGGGCCGTTACGGGTTTTCAATAGGCAATATAACAAGGGTGGGGTCATAAATTTTGTCACACTTGAGTTACTGTCAATTTTCTTGAGTTGACTATCATATAAATCTGTCACGCGAGTTTCTAATGCCCGTCTGTTGTTCGTTAGAAATTGGGCAATTTGACACGCACAAGTTCGGTAAGAGAATGCTGCTATTGAAAACTATCGACTGCAGGCGTGACCGGGGATAACATGCTGATTTTTATTTGGTTCTAAAGGAAAATCTGCAGGCGAGCGCCGTGTTTCCACAGTAAGCGGAACCATAAAAATGTCAAAAGGGTACTTGTAATTTAGAAGTTGTTGTGAACTTTGAAGGGCCGCACATGGAGTCTCCCGGGGTGGTCGTTTTGTAAAAGCTTGGAAAAACACATTCCAGGAACGGAGGGGCGTTTATCTTTCTGAATGCTAAACACAGCTCTATTGGTCAAGGGGTGGTTGAATTTGGTTTTCTGATCGGAGGAAGGGGAATTAATTTTGTTCAGCCGAAAAATTAAAATGAAAATTATAGGGAGTTAGCTACGAACTCTTAAAACGATCAGTCGTATTAATTGGGCTTGGCGAATTGCTTTGGGGCACTTACTTGTTTCTCTGATTTAGTTTTCACAGTAGAGTTAAATCATTTTATATGGGTACGCCTAAAATCACAGTGTTTGAGAGTCAATTAAATAAAATTAAACAAGTCGGTCTCGCGCACGGTAAATTAATCTGACTTAATTTGTATTTTATTCATTACATACTTGGTGGTATAAATTGTTGAAAAATCATTTTAATTCCCGCATCCATTTGCGGCCAGATAATCTGTAAATTTCAGCTTGGCTTGTGCAATTCTTTTTACTAAAGTGTTTTCATTTGCATTCTAACCGACTTTAAAGGTAAATAAGTTGCATCCATATTAGTGGAGTTGGTTGACCATTTGTTGTATAAATTATTAGACTAGTTTGCTTGGCGTTCTGTAATTTAAATCGACCAGAGGCAGTCAACCGACGCTTTCAATCTATAGTGCAATCCATACAGTGTACTCTTGTAAAATTAGTTAATCCCTTAATTAATATTCTCTGGCAAGTTGGAAACATTCAAACAAAGGGTTTTTCGATTTGCGCAGTGAAGTCGACTGGTTTGTACCACTGGTCTAAGGCAAGTCTAGATCTACCGCTAAACCCAAGTGTGACCAGCACAAGTTAATTCCCTAAATCAAGGCCAATTAGTTGCCGTTACGAGTGCCGCAAAATTACGAGGCCAAACAATTCTGAATCACATATTCTTAACCGAGTTTCCCTCACACCCTGTGTGTGGACTGAAGTGTAGTCCTTGTCGGGAGATCTGCGGGTTAATTAGAAGTAATTCGCTGAGAGACCGAAAGATCATAGATAGATAGATAGATAATCGTCGAAAACAACGCAATCAGAGGTTAACAAATAAAGTGAGAGTCACTGCACCTCCACCTCTTGGCGATAGGAGCGGTCGAGAATCTCCCCCTTCGCCGCGTTATTAGGTTTAGAAACAAATCGGCTCCTGCGCCTCCACAGGAGGGCTTCCGTGAAAAACTAGCGAATACTATTGATTCTCTCGCAAATTGATCGCCTGGGCGGCATTTTGTATCACATACTTCCCCGAATATCTGATTAATTGATTAATTACGTTCATTAAGTAAGTACACTGTAGGCACACGGCCACACTGTGCGCTGGTTGATTATACAGAGCGTGTCTTCGAGTACTATTGAAGTAGTAAACACGAGTACCAAGACCAATCTAATTTTGAAAACAACTTAATTGTTGATGTAAATTGAATAACAAGGCCACCACCATTGTTTTGGGACAAGCATAAAACCACCAGCTGTGTAATTGAAAACAGTCAATTCGTCACGATATTCGAACGAGAAAGCCGTTAAACGAATTCTACTGTATATCTTACAAGATCGTAATTTTTTTCTTGTGTTTCTCTGTATTGGATTTTTAAACGACAAAGGTTTTTCCGCTCATTTTTCTAGACTGCAGTGCGGCTAGAAATCGGAGTTTTTACCTTTTTTTGCAATAAATAATCAATTAAATTTAAGTCCGTATTTTATTTATACGTAGCCAATTCCCGCTATCTCATAGTTATTATCGTCTCACCAGGATTCGAACAAGGGTTTACAGACATAAGTAGAGTCCTTCACTAATTAGCGATCACGAGGAAATAATTATTGAAAGTTGTTTTGAAATATCGGTATTTCTGAGAATTTCTGAGAATAAGTCGGCGCAGAGCGTAGTATTATTGTAGGTCATTAGGATTCCCCTTAGAGCTGCAGGTAGAGCCGCCGTCTAGACGTAGGGCATGAAGCAATAAAACCTGACCTTTTTCAGAAATTCTGACCGAGCCGTACCCCTTACGGTAAATACGCGTTAAATTCTTGCAGACAGCCAATTCTCCAGTTATCAGTCAATTAATTTGTCAATAAATTAAATGTGTTTATTTGTTGGGACATTTTTTTTACTTATTTAGTTGTCCGTAAAAGTCCACAAACAAGTGTAGCACATCGGCGTGTTACAAGGTTAAGTGTTTTTATAACAGTGATTGATTGTTTTTCTTGAATTCCCTATTTTCTGTTGTTGAATTATTATTATGTAAAGCAAATTATTGTAAGAATTATTAAAATCTGTAAAATAAATCATTACGCATCTTCTGTTCTCTTTATTTTAAATTTTAGATTTATGATCATTCGACTATTAACGGAAACTATATGAACTCTGCATATAATAAACGAGATGGCATATGTGCAGCATATTTTTAAAGTTTTCTGCATATTTCATGCATATTTAAAAAAAAAAAGTGCATATATGTATATATGCGCATATTTGTGTAATAATAGGCTGCATAGATTCCGTTCAGTACTAATAACTTTAGGCGGACAAATTTTAAATTACTCATCCTAGTTAAAGAGCAAACTATAGTTTCAGCAGAGCAAGGCATTATAGAATAATCCTTGCATGTTATTGAAGATAACATGAGTAAAGTAAACGCTTAATATTTTCTAATAGTGCTAAAAACAACTGTCATCTATATTATAATCTCATGATTTTAAACAATCAAATGCAATAACAATTTTATTTGCTGTCATTTAGCTTGGAAAATATTTATTTATACATAGCTACTGAATTGCAAGCATTGAATAACAAATGAAATTTTATAATAGCATAAATGATTTTTCTAAACGGAATTCCGAAAGTGAAAATTATAAAAACACGTAATGTTACGTGCTTGAACGAGATTTGAATTATTCACAATTGCAAAATGAGTTTTTCTCCGGCCTCAAAATTCAAATGAATATTCGTGGTTCAATTTTTTATTTATACAATCACTCGTGTATGCTACTCACCCTGAAGCCTTTTATGTATTAAATTAATTTTTTTATTAAATTAAACATCTTTCCAGGAAGAAGATTCAAAACAGATAGTTTTACAAATGTAACAGTGAGTAAATCTAAAGATCACGAGCTTTCAAAAAAATTTAAGCTTTGAGTAGGACTGTGCGATGATTAAAAACTACCGTTATTCGATAGTAAAACTTCATTCATTCATAAATACCGAATGATTAAATAATAAGTTGTAATAATATATTGCTGGTTGGATATTAATAAACATAGTTTTCAAATAAATAAAATTTGTTGTTTTGATTGTTTACTAATTACTTGACATTTCTATTCGCACAGAAAAAAACATTGAAATATTGATAGATGCAAGTCACAAACATTGTACAGTATTTCTTGTTGTTTCTCGTAAAGGAAACATTGATACGACAAGTACTGAATCACCGGCATTTCCCACCAAATGCATATGTAACCAGATTGAGTTTAAGAAATCTCAGGTTTGGGACTACGTGATAAACCGTACATAGTCCACTCAACAAATATGTACTGGTTAGCAAATAAAAAGACGATTTCCAAAAAGAAAATCCCATGCGCGTATTTAACCAAACCGTTTGAGATCATAAATCGAAGATTTATGTATAAATCAGGTTTGCACAATTTTACAATCTACCAGGAAACTACTTATATTAGATGTGTGTACACTTCTCAAAAAATTAAAATATTGTTTTTTCGTTGACGTATCTAGCAAGGCAGAAAATTTTAAATATTAACTTAATTGAATGAAATTAATTTTTATACAAGTACATGAGTATTTTAAATAAGTAATAGCTTTATAGAAACGCGAATTAAAAATTTAACTTACAAATTTTAAGCTGCAATGAAAATACCCCATTAAGACAAAATAATATTGATAAAATTATGCTCCTTATATTTCGTTGATAATTTAAAACAGCTAGATTGCAATTGAAAGCCAATTTCAAACACAAACCCTTAACCGAATTGAATGAAAATAATTACACAGTAGATATTCTTTTAACTAACCACTTTTGCAGCGTCATAACTTACTAAATTTTCAAAACGTAAATTAATGTATCCCATAACGAATCTTAGTGTCTACTTTTTTAGTATAAAACAGTAAGTAATAAATATAAACTTCTAAAACACTTTGTTAAATTTATCAACGGAAACCAATGTAAAGCAAACATTGGTTGAGGTATCAAAGCAACTGGAATTAAATAATCGTTTGTTTATTTGTTTTCCTTTATATATTTAGTATTTATTTACTTTTACTTGTCAAGAAAACGCAGGATCTCAATGTGATTTAACATGCCTGCATTATTTAATTCTTTTACAAGTTAGAAGTTTGTCTGAACAGTTACAACAAACTATAAATTTACAAGCACAGAAATTATAAAACAAAACTACTCAAAGAAGCTTGCATACTCATTTTTCAAAATAAATCTTCCGACAGAGAAATTTGGATCAAACTATTTGCGTAATGTTAATACTGCAATAGTAAATTTTTCAATAAATTCCAATAAATTGAAATAATTCATGATATTTATTTTACATAATTTGTTAAAATGCAAGATTGAAATGCAATATAAAAAGTAATAAATAATATTAAATATTTAATATTAAAGCATTGTTGAAATATGTTTTTGTAATAAAATAATAGCAATTCTTTGATATACACCGTTATCACAGTTTGGTATTACAGGTTCCAAACGCTTTCAATTTATTTATTTGCATTCCATAAGTTTATAATTATTATTCTCCGGACAAAGAAAAAATTACATTCTAAAGTCGAAATTTACTTATACAAATTTTATTTCAAGGAAGTTAGATTATGTAGATTATTTTTATATACCTACATGTAAATACATACAGGCTGTTACAAATTCAAGGCTCACCATTGGGATCTCGGAAACGGTAAGAGATACGAAATCGGTTAAATTAGGGCAAATTTGCGTATTTTGGTGCTGAACAATAATCCATTTTGAAAAATCTTCTACGATTTGTAGTTTTCGAAATATTTCCAAAAAACCGAAAAACGTAATTTTCTTTTTTATTTTTTCCTGAAGTTATTATTGCAACGATCATAATAAAATTAATACGTTCCACAGGCACTTTTTTGAGCTCTTTACGATGACATTATTAGATTTTACTTAAAACGTTTCGTCTCGTTGTGACCATTATCAACTTCATTTTTTCTTATGGGCGCCACATTGGGTATTAATACCATTAAATATATCTATTTTTTCTGATGCTTTTCCATATATCACACGTCCCACCATTTAATAAAGTGAGATAGCTATAAATGTAAGAAATTGTTGAAAATAACAAAGCAAAGAAAAATATGGTATGCAGTGAAGACACAAAAAAAGTTTGATATACCTTCGGAGTTTTATTTCGTATATCACAAAAGCGGATATTAGTGAAAATTTTAGATCTAAAAATGAATGTTATGAATCCAAGAATGACGTAAAATAAAAAATTTATTGTGCTGTTAACAACAACAATTCAAAAATAACGAGCGAAATTTACTTCCAACAATATCCAGAAAGACAACGACAAAGCAATAGTTGGTTAGATTTGTAATTAAATTATTCATTTTTATTATTAAAGTAAGAAAATATCAAATTATGTATGTCTTTAGAAAACTCGTATCTTAAAAGATATTACTGCTCGAGGAAATATTCTTTCTTGTGGTATCATAATTTTATACATTTGATAAATAACTATTAATTACCTCTTCTAATAATTCTTCATTCTCATCATCATTAAGGCGATCTGGATGCATCCTTCGAAATTTATGATAAGATCCAAAAAAGGCAATGTTTCTATCTACCTTGATAAACATTGTTCTTTGTCTTTCTGGCGTCTTTCTGGTTATTGTTGAAAGTAAATTTCTTCTTGCTGTTACTAAATTGTTGTTGTTAGCACAATACATTTTTAAATTTACAAGAATGAGAGTTTTTTAAAGACATAATTTTTTGTGATAGTTTCTTGCTTTAATAATAAAAATGTACAATTTATTTATGAATCTAATTAACTACTGCTTCATTGTCGTTTTTCTGGATATTGTTGGAAGTAAATTTCTCTTGCTATTACTAAATTGTTGTTGTTAGCACAATACATTTTAAAAATTTACGTCTTTTCTGGATTCGCATTATTCATTTTTATATCTAAAATTTTTACAAAAATCTGCTTTTGTGATAAACGAAATAAAACTCCGAAGCTATATCAAACTTTTTTCTTTTTGTCTTCACAGCATACCATATTTTTCTTTGCTTTGTTATTTTCAACAATTTCTTGCATTTATAGCTGTTTCAGATTATTAAATCTGGATGTGTGATACATGGAAAGGCATCAGAAAAAATAGATCTATTTAATGGTATTAAAATCCAATGTGTTGCCCATAAGAAAAAATGAAGTTGATGATGGTCACAGCAAGACGAAACGTTTCAAGTAAAATCTAATGATGTCATCGTAAAGAGCTCAAAAAAGTGCCGTATGAACGTATTAATTTTATTATGATCCCGGCCATAATAACTTCAGGAAGAAAGAAAAGAGAAAATTACGTTTTTCGGTTTTTTGAAAATATTTCAAGAACTACAAATCGTAGAAGATTTTTTAAAACGGATTATTGTTCAGCACCAAAATACGCAACTTTGCCCTAATTTAACCGACTTCGTATCTCTTACCGTTTCCGAGATCTCAATGGTGAGCCTCGAATTTGTAACAGCCTGTATTACCAAAATGTCTACCAATTAATTCAAACTTTCATTGAAAGTACTTAGTTGATAAAATTGATTGCCAACTCCTACCAATTGTCACGATATTTAAATTGAAATACCTAGACAATACATATGTTGAGTTCGGAAATTCACTCGGTGCAAAAGTAGAGTGGGAACGCAGCTGTTTTGATATACGTAAAAGTGAGACAAAAGTGCTCGAGGAGTGAATAGAGTGAGCGCGGGGCAATTACCGAACCCAGCAATAAATAAGGCAAAGCACAAAGGAATGTTTCAGAAAAAAAATTGTAGGATTTGAAGAAGATAATAACATTGGCTTGACCATGAGAATGCATCAGGTGAAATGAACGTCCATTCCATTTTTCTAAATGGAACCCTTCCTCTTCAGATGGCTACATTGTAATTCTTCTTATGACAAATTCGGGATTCAAAAGCAAAAAAATTAAATGAGGGCGGTTTCCTAGACTTCGCTCGTTTTTCTCTGCTTTTGGTTGGAGCGAAAGTCGGTCCCGGTCGGTTTCAGCCAGCCGACTTCCTCCAGCTTATACTAGTAATATAAATATTTGAAAATTACAAGCTTTTAGTATAATATATTTCATATACAGAACAAGTTTTATCTTTTCCTTTCACTCTTGAAACGTTTTTATTTTAAGCAACTAGAGATGTAATTGATAAGTAAGAACTATTTCGGAAGCTGCAGTGAGCTTTTTAATGAACTTCTACATTTACTATAATGGAAAATATGAAAATTAAAAATGTGTTTCTAAGTTTTACGTAATGATTTCCTACAGTAAAAATAAAACCCTGAAATTAAAATTTAACTGCTGTTCCAATTTATTTCGTATTTACAATAAAAAGAAATGATGCTCTTCATATTAATTTAGCTAGCGTTTTAATATTTTATATTTTCACCTTGCACATAATATTAAAAATTTACTGTAATATTTCAGATTGAAAATAAAATTGAGAGTTAAGAGTTATTTAAAAGAACTAGACAAATAATACATTACGAGTGACGCTGACCATGTAATGATTTTTTAAATGCATAATTAACTAGTATTATAATTTCGAATGTGCAATTATGTTCCTCGAACAAGCAACAAATATTTGTTTAAATTTTCATTGGTCGAGCCGAGTAAAAATAAAAGGTGCTCATAAAAGAAAAATTTTCTACGATCCACTCGCAGCAGCAGCTTTGTATACTTGAAAACAAAATCTCTGGAAATATGGTGAAGACTTTCAGACATTGTAAGGAACGACAAGGACACGTCGAAATTTAATAATATCACACCTCAGAGTTCAAAATAGAGCAAGCACACTGCGCTGCTTCGAAGGTAAGAAATTGAGGAGCGTGGGCGAGCAGTATAAAGGTTGCAGACAAATTTGCAACATTTTAATACTTTATTACTTAATGTTTATAGAAAATTTATTTAGATACTTCTAACTTCTAGTCTTAGGTAATCATACTGATCATGCAGATGTTCAATGTAGAAGTGTGATAATAAAAATATAGATACACAGCCTGTGGTATTTAAATATACGAAAGTATCGTCCTTTTAAGCTCCACATAATTTAAAATTATTTTCAAATATACAGGATGTTCCAATTTGTCTGTACGTTGGGTAACTTCGTTATTATAAATAGAATACCCTGTTTTATAACGAATTACCACCTCTTTCCGGGCTTTGGCAATTTATTCTTGTTGTTATGTGTCATGTAACATCTTGTGCATTTTACCGCTTTTCGCTCTTCCACCATACTTTATAACAACTCGCCGCAATTTCACGTTTACATAATCTCATCTTATTCTTCATATTTCGTTTCATTTGTGACACTTCTTCGTTTGTTGAGGTCCTAACACCGCACAATTTTTTCTTAGTTGGCTCCATTTCTTCCTCATTAATTTCTTATAGTACTTATTCACTCTAATATTTCCTCAAGGTAATCCTTCCATCTTTTAATAGTTCTTATTTCTTTAATAATTAAACTCCGCCTTAAACAACAGCCATTCTTAGTTTATCATTTCATCCAGAGTTACAATATGAAGTTAATATTCTTGTTAAGTACACTTTCTGCGCAATCAGATATCTTTTCTATTTAAAATGTTTGCAACCCAATCACGTATCGTGCTTGTAGCGAGACACACAATTTGGGAGATGAGCTGTCACATGCAGAACCAACTAAAAGTGCGTGAGGGCCTGTAACGGAAAGCAATTAAAACTAAGAAGTTTGAAATTAAAAATCAATGATCTGGAGCGTATATCACCTTACTTTAAACACAATTTAAACATGCTTATGAAATTGCTTTAAGAATTAAACCGGTTTCATAAATGTGATGATTTTTATTTGCTAGTAAATCCGTAAGGTCATATTAAAATGATCTCTACGATATTCAGTGGTACCCATTTTGTACAAATTATATGACACGGAAAACAAACATATCATATGTAAATGTAATGTAATACATTCAGGCCCAGTTTACAAAAACTTTAATTGCAATCAAATTTTAATGACGTTGTTAATATGACATTTCGCAATGTAATTCTTATGGCAACTTAATCGTAATTAGTTTAATTCACAATTAAATATTTGATTTGCTTTCTGTAAACCCACCCGTAACATGTAATATGTAAAATCAATTGGTAATTTTTGTTAGTTTTTTAAAATATCAAGTACACTTGCCCATAAACAATTTGACGTTTCTCAGTTAAATAATTTTCAACTGGTTACATTCTGGTAATTGATTGTTTATCGTGGAAAAAGACTGAAATCGTAATTTAATGTTATATGAATTTAAATGTGGACAATCAGCGGCAGCAGCCACAATATATGCAGAATTGAAGGTGCGGAGATGATAAAAGAGTCTACTTGTTGGCGATGGTTTGCGAAATTTCGGAATTGGGAAGAAGGTCTTAAAGATAAGGGACAACCGTTAACTTATAAACCTTGAAGATTTCCGACAAACCATTGAAGGCAATCCAAGGACTAGTGTTCGGAGATTGGCAACCGAACTCCAGGTGTCAAAATCCACCATTGGGAATCATCTTCATCGTATTGGAAAAGCGAACAGAAGGCCCCGACAAGTTCCCAGAGAATTAACGGCTGAACAGAAGCAACGACATATCGACCTGTGTCGTCAATTACGCTAAAATGCTCTTGATAGACGATTCTATCGGCGAATCATTACATGCGACGAAAAATGGATCTTTTTTCAAAACCCAGATCATGCTAATCAATGGATCACACCTGGTTAAAATTCTTTTGGGAAAAAAGTTATGTTAAGTGTTTGGTGTAATTCAGAAGGAATTGTTCATTTTGAAATGATTCCAAATGATCGTAGCATAACTGCCGCACTTTATTGGCAACAATTGGACCGAGTTCAAGAATCTCTACGTCTCAATTATCCTGCATTGGTTAACAGAAACCAGGTAGAGTTTTTGCAAGACGCAAAACCGCATACCGCACTGTTAACAACGGCAAAGCTAAATGAATTAGGCTGGGAAGTTCTATCTCATCCACCCTATAGTCCAGACTTTGCGCCATCAGATTATCATTGTTCTGCTCAATGGAACACTTCCTAAGAGGATGGGAGTTTGAAGATATCGACCATGTTGAAGCTGCTTGCCAAGAGTTTTTTAACTCGAAAGAGCCCATCTTCTATCGTCGAGGAATTGAACTTTTGAAACATACCTCCACATGCTGCTGATCTTAATGGATTTTCTTGATGACGTTCCATTAGAAAGGAAACACAAATGTTTCTTCAACAGAACGGAGCACCTCCACATTTTACAATGATTATGCGAGATGATAAGAGAAACCCATGCATTGACGCTGCAGCTCATAATGTAGTTTTGGTTAATAATAGATAAAGGCGAACAGTCTGAGTCTGAGTACACCATCGAAAATATAAATAAACTCATTTTGTCTTAAATAATTAAACAAGCTTTGAATAATTAAACATGTTTTACATGTTATAGCCAAATTTAATCGCATTTTATAGCGAGCTGGCAACGTCTCCTGTATCTATATGTTGTCTGAACATCTGAGAACACCGTTAACCCGTGCCGGAAACATCTATTTGAAATCCCGCTTTCGTATTGGTTCTTTTATTCAGAACTCTTGACGTCATAATCATGCCATTGGTTACCGCTTATGACGTAATGATAACTTTAGATTTGATTTTGATTTCTACGTTCATGTACCAGTGAGTAAAGTGTAGCCTCTAGTTGTTTTTGACTTTTTCCGTTTTTGCCCAATCCAGTGAGTTCGGGGATAGTGACGAGATAGTTTGCCTATCGGCTGAGGTCTTCCGTCCTGGCGCCCTTTAAGAATTTAACATCATATTGACCCACTCCCTTCTCACTGTTGCTAGCCGAGGGAATAGCTGATAGTTAATATAGCGCAAATTTGTCACCTAGTCAAGGTAAGATTCAGGCTGTCATGTCAATTTAAAGTAAATTTGGTGACAAACATACTATCTGGACTACTGATTACATACGTAAGTCTGCGACTTTTGCCTCACTCTGTATTATTCATATTCTACATAAATGAAAAAATATCTACATAAAATAAAACGTATACTTTGAATTCTACATATTACATGACGTCTTCTTCAATACAATCATTGAGGAGATGGAAACTAATTTTGTGTGGAAATTTAATATAGCTCGAACTAATATTACCGCATAGATATAATTGCATTTTGACTGTTATGCAAAACGGAAGGCGTTAATTTAACTTTACTCTTAATTTAAATTAAAAGGTAATGAGGAAGTTAAGTGAAGCGATAAAATTAGCACTTTCCATATGTTGATAAGAGCTCACTTCGTGTACCACATTCGTCAAAACTCAAAACCGGAGAAGTTAAAGTGATAATGTCGAATTTCCTCAGTTGTTGATAAATTTTACTTCTTTTTACGCTAAGAAACAAGTTAAACTGAAGAACAAGAACTAAATCCAATAACAATACGAAAAATCTTCATCATAATGCAGAAAGTCTCAAAAAATCAGTTACAAGAGAACTTGTTCCTCGGCCTTCAAATTTTCCAAAAAATGCGAACCTGAACTCTTTGTATTTTGGATTAAAAATTCAAATATTTCAAAAACATAAATGATTTTCAACGGATTAATTACATTGGAGGGAGGAAGGAAGAAAGAAAATTTGGAAATGAAAAACAATCAACACAAAAGAAGGCTGCGAAAGAACAGCGAATTATTAGCTGCTCAAATTAAGTAATTTATTCTGCAGCAGAAAAATTATGATGTGAGACATTCCTGAAATAGTAATTACGCTGAAGAAATTTCATGGTTATCATGTGTTCCAAATAGCCTGACAATGTAATCTTAAGAGAGCTAGGTATTTTCAGAATGCCATTTAAAGTTTTCAGGCGTGCTTTAGCATTTAACTAAACCCCATTTCTGTAAGTGTAACTTGCACTGCTAATACCGAATTTGCCACATTACTGGTGCAGCACATTCTCGGTGGCGAATGTGTATTTTGCTTGGCACTGTGACGCGAACTGCTGCCAACTTGCAAGCTGTCGACCGCACATATTTTAAACTGCTAGATGAATACCTTATGCAATCGTATGCAAACTATTTGCACAGCCACATGATATCGTACGTGTATCATAACATTTGTGTCGCTTTTATTTAACATACACAAATAATACAATATGAAAAGTCTAAATTATTATTATGGCATGCGAAAGCGAATTTTTCTTTTATGAATTTTGCGACACCTGCAACAATAAAAACGTCTGTGAAACTAACTTTTTATTTTTGGTACAGATGCGCACAGAAAATTTCAGAGGTCACTGTCACTCATCTGACGCATACATACAGGAATTTCTTAACTTTTACGTCAGTGGAATGACAGTGACATCCGAAATTTTCTGTCCGCAACGGTACGGTGGCGACCATGAAAAAGACAAGCCATGTCCTGAAACTCAAATACTCAAAATCCAGCTGTGTGTGAATTGCAATTATTATGTGATCGTTAGAAACAAATATTAATTATTAATATAAAACCAATAGTATCCATGTTATTCTTAAAAACCTTCATTGAACTTATTAGATTCATTACAGTGCAGTTGCATGTTAAGATCTCTTTTATAAATTAAATAAAATTTTATAAAGTTTGATTATTAAGACACTATAACCTAAGTTGTTAATTAGACATTAACAACGTCTTATATGCATTTAAAGCTTGATACTATCTAGGAAAGAGTAGTGTCCCGGTTTTTATGCTCGCCACTGTACATATTTATTTTTTTATTCTTTACGTAACCATGTATGTAAATCTTCACTTGAATGAATCGATGCATTAGTCGTAGCTGTTATTCGAACAGAATTATTTTATAGTTCGTTGTCGTTTTGAGGAGTTCATGTAACCTGAAACCCATCCGAATTTTTTTCATGTTACTCCTCCGGTTATGTCTTAGGTATGGTTTTATTTTCGAGATATGTATATCAAAAAGTGCCGCTCCATTTGGCTTAGCCTGTAGCCGATCCAAAGCTATAATTAACCATATTATATGTGTTACATTGTTTTATGTCTGCCAGTTTTAAATTTATTTCGTATGTTTTGTATGAATTTTATACCTTATTATTTGTGGGTGGAATGTAAAATTAATATGGATTTATTTCATACAATTTGTAGTAACAGGTTTCATAGACTGACAGTAACATATCTACGAACTTGTTAAAAAGATTCGCAATAAAAATGCCGAAAAGAAATTCAATGGAACAGAAAACGTTCAATTTGACTTGTTTCCGGCAGCTCTTGCATAGCGATTGATTTCATTCGGGAGCAGTTTTGCGGTGGCTCTGCATATTTCCTCGACGAAAAGCCCCGTCAGTTCATCACACAAACCGGCGGGGATTTAACCCGCTTCCTGTCGGGAGGACACAAGATTATAACAAGTTTCAAAGTTATTTGCTGCATTATCGTGAAACGTTTAATGCGTTCGGGAAACGTGTTAATTGTTTTATAGAATGTCTTATAGTTTTATGTTACAAGAAATTCATTTAACTCTTAGGAACTTTCAACTCATAGAAGATTAAAGTGCACTCAAACTATTCACTATGATAATCGGCTCTTGTAATGTAACATTTTTAACTACACTTAAATTCAAATCTCCTGTTAATCATGGAATCCGCATATTATTTTAAATAAAAGTAATCACAGTCGACCAAGAAATAATGCCAAATATACAGGGTATCTCAAGTTGAGGGGTCTATCAAAAGTTTTCGGTAGACAATAAGTGGCCGTAAATTTATTAGAAATTTAAATTACTGTAACTTTCTTATTGTTGGTTTTTGGACAAAAGCAAATTAAGAAGAAAGCCTGGCTATCTCTTAATTCCTCCGTATATTATGAGACACCCTGTATATCACCATTACTCTAGTTAACATACACGACTCTCCTGATTTTAACTTTAACTTTATAATCTTTGTGTCCATATTATTAACAAATTATTAATTTACACGTTTGTTTTAATCAGAATTATTTAGTAGCCTAAAAATTTCTTCAACTTTTAGATATTTATGTATGAAACTATTACCTAACTTTTAAATCGAATTTTTCGAACAGAAACAGTTAAGCTGTAAAATATGGTTGCTGGATACCAATGAATGTTCCAATTGATTCATTCTTCAATAAAATACGGATTTACTAACTTTATATGTTGACGCAGATAAGAGAGAACGAGGAATTAATGCCGTTAATAATTAAATCTTATACCGATTCATTGAGCTAATCCCGTTCCGAATTACGAGTCTATTTTCTACGTCAATAGAATCTCGGTAAGACGAATGATATAATAGCCGGAAACACTAAAGTTTCCCAGTGCGGTGGCACAAAGTAATAACATCTTTGTTAAAAAAAAAATTAATAAATTATCTCGGTGTGGCGTTATGAATGTCGCAAATTAGATACCTCCACATATTTTTCCACTTGAGATTTATTTAAAATTGATTTATGTGAAGAGGAGGCACAAAAATGTGTCGTCGTTATGATTTATTAAGTAATAAATAATTTCGAAGTGTGCCCGGTAAACGTGATTTTATTTCTCTGATATAGTACGTAGATAGAAATATTATTAAAGTTGCAATAAACGTTGATGAAAAAATTATTTTATTGTTTCACTCCGTCTGTGTTTTAGGTCTTAAATAACTTTTTTGACGTGTGTCAAAATCAATTTGAAACGAACCATTTTTTATGGACACCACTAGAAATTTTCTAGAATTTTCTATTAAAATATACGAAATATCTTAAATAACGTTTTGTTTCTATGAACATTGTAAAGATGAGCGCGTTTTACAATTCATATCCTCACAGAACGAAACACATTTTAATGTAGCAAAGAAAAACTATACATATTAGCACAATAAAACTAACAGTAGATGAATCTGTCTTCGTGACAAACGTATGAATAGCAAGAATATTAAAAACATATATTTATTTCATTATTTTAATAATACGAACAGTAGATACACTGTATAATTAATAAAGCCCGGATTTTTAGGCAATTGCCTAGAATTTTATTTAAGAAATGACATAGGCAATTAGGTTTTAAACGTTTAGATTACAATTTTAATTAGAACGAGATGTATATTTTTTCGTGCCTAAGTGCCTATTTTTACACTATTTTAAATATTTGCCTAGTTTTATAGCTTAAGCGCCTACGAAATTTTTTGTTGCCTATTTCATGCCTAAAATGGGCAATTATTGTATAATTAATTTTTATGAATTGCTTTTTTTGTGTGTGGAAGTATTTGTTTGCTTGCACTGTACGGGTTCGGTTCACTCAACGCTGCTACGTTTTTGTAAATAGCCGAAAATTGAAATTCTAAATTTTTAAATTTAAATAAAATTACTTCAGGATTATTCACGAAAGAATTTCACGCTTTAATTGTTAATATAAATATTCTTAGGCGATAAAGGATAAAGGGCCCAAGCTACAAACTTTAGCCAAAATACTGGCTCTTGTTTCTGCAAATAAAATAAAATATCGATATTTTTACAGGGAAGTCATAAAAAAAAATTTTCATTCTTTTTCTGGTAATCCTTGAAGTTGCTAGCGCGTTTAATTTTTTAAAATTTCTCTAATCACATTTATCTGGTAGACTTCACAAGAAATACTTCTTGATTAAAAAAAAGTCGTTTCGGAGAGCATTCATAAATGATTGAGAGGCGTTTGAATTTAGCGCCAGTCATGTTAGCAATTTTCTTCTTACAATGACTTTGTTCACCGGAAACAACCGGAAACAAGCCGCTTGCGCTTAGCTGTTTCAGCGTTTCACCATTCTTGAACATGTTTATAAAGAGTGTTTTTTTAAATCTGTCGTCGAAGTTGGCCATGAAAATTTCATTGTGAACCATCATCATCATGACAGTCCTAATCTTGCTTTCGAGGTTTCGAACTCAAGGGCCCGTTCAGGAATAACGCTCCAACTAAAAAGAGCGCGCTCTGGGTAATGTTCTTTCTCTCTCGTGTAAGTGATTTTGTGCATTTTGCATTTTAAACGCCCAAAGTGCTCTCGCGATACAGTTCCTGAACGGGCCCCAACAGTACGATAGGGTAACACGAGAATGTAATCTATTGTAATAAACGAAAAACGACACTAAGAATGAGATCTGTTGTAACAATGAAAACAGACAATAAGAAAGTAACAATCGAAACCTTTCGGATGAATACTTGAAACTGAACAGCGCCATCTATCTTCATTTGCGCCAAACATATAAAACGTAGGTGTTTTTATTTATTTTGAAAATGAGCTTTCCTTAAAAAAAGTGGAATGGAAACAATCGCAGTTTTTTGTGTTTTTGTGGTTTTTGTCTCGACAAGAAAACAAATGACGGTCGACACGTTGTGTAACTAGAAGGCTTCTACTTACAAAACGCTTCGACGTTTCTGTTAACGAACAGTAAAAAAAAAAGAAATGCTCTTAAAGTTTACGGACATTTTTTAAACCGAACAGCGCCACCTCCCTCTGAAAGGGCCGTCTGTATTTCACAGCGCCGTCTATCTTTGTAGCGTCGGGCACATACAATTTACGTATTTTCACATGTTTTAAATGAGAATTGCCCCCTCTGGAAACAAGAGACACTTGCTAACACGACGGTAATGCGATGAAACGATATGACTGAATGATTGCAAATTTGAATGAAAATAAAACTTTAAAAAAATTGATAATTGCTACAACTATCAACAGATGGCGCCACATCACCGCAAGGAAAGGTCTATTTCCATACAAAATAATGTTCTAAAGACAAGCAATATGACAGCAGGATCGTAAAATGTTTGTGAATTTGAATGAAAATAATTCTTTAAAAGAAGACTTGATAACTGCTCTTACTTTCAATAGATGGCGCGCCACGTCGCCTATTTTTAAAGTTACTGTATTTAGAAGGTACCGCCATTCATTTCCAAAGCTATCGTCCCCCAAATTAAAAAGGACGCAATGAAGACGCCATGAAACACTAAGAAGAAAAAGGATAGATACATAACAAGTTACTGTTGCTAGGGAGTTCATGAATCACTTTGATTAACCCCAAAGTAGAAGGGATAGAAAGTTGGCGTTACCTTCTCAATACAGTAACCTTACCTATTTTCACAAAAATGTAAAAAGAAAACTTGGTAACTTAAAAAAACGAAAATGGCAACTGCTTCAATTTTCAACAGATGGCGCCACATCACCGCATGGAAAGACCTACTTGCTTGTGTATTATTTTTGTAAATATGTTCAAAGGACAAGCAATATGACAGTGGAATCATAAAATGTTTATAAATTTGAATGAAAAAAAGTTCTTTTTTCAAAAAAGTTATTCCTGATTGATGACTGCTAAAACCTTCAATAGATGGCGCCATGTCCCCTATTTTCACAAAAATAACGTTCTGGAGACAAGCTATATGACAGCAAAATCATTTGTGAATTTGAATGAAAATAATTCTTTAAAAAAATTTGATAACTGTTACAACTTTCAATAGATAGCGCCACATCACCTATTTTCACAAAAAATGTTCAAAAGACAAGAAATATGATATTAATCCTAAAATGTTTGTGTGTTTGAATAAAAATAAAACTTTGGTAACTTAAAAAAACAAAAATGATAACTGTATCAACTTTCAACAGATCGCGCCACAGCACTGCATGGAAAGGTTTACTTCCATACAAATAATGTTCAAAGGACAAGCTGTATGACAGTGGAATCATAAAATGTTTATAAATTTGAATTGAAATTTTTTTTTTTTTCAAAAAACTGATTCTTGATTGATAACTGCTGAAACAACGTTCAAAAAACAAGCTACATGACAACAGAATCATTTGTGAATTTGAATGAAAATAATTCTTAAAAAAACAAAAAGAAACTTGATAATTGCTATAACCTTCAATAGATGGCGCCACATCGCCTGTTTTTACAAAAATAATGTTCAAAATATCGCGTGATTTTCTAAATTTTTTAACTCTTGCCATTGATTTACTACAAATAATCAAAATTGTGGTGTGTTCACAATAAGCAACTTGTTCCTTCATAATTTTTATAAAATGTTTGCCGAATCCTTTTTGTGAACAGAAGCGTCCCGCTTATTTTATTTTTATATCTTTGTACAAATTTAAAAATTTGTCATTTTTGCTTCTTCATTAACTTTATCATCGACCCCTTTTTGGGAGTGGGTACTTCAATGTAAATATTCCAAAATCCTCCTAGTTTGTATTTTCTTTGCCCATTTTTTAAATTATCAACGTAATACAATAAACATTAAGTTCACCATGAAAAGAGTGAAGCCCAGTATCGTATTGTTTCAACGTCGCGTGGTAGAGGCCCGAATAATTTGCGGGGGGGCAAAAATTTGAAGTTCCGCCACTGGGAGAATTATGTGTTTGATTCACGTGTCAGTTCCGTAAGCCCCTAAGAACCTCCCTTCGATATCTTAATAAATGACCATGTAACTAAAATTACCATTAATATTATTTTTTTATTACAAAACGACAAAAGAAGAGTTATTATTAAGCCTAAATTTTTTTAGGCTGCCTAAAAGTGCGCCTATTTCTTAGACATTAACTGCCTATTTGCCTGCCTAATTCAATCTTTTTAAGTGCCTAAAAATCCGGGCTTTAGTAATTAAATTTGTTTTTGCGCTAGTTGTTTTCATCAGTTTAACATTTGAATAGCAACAGTGCCTACGTGAACAAAGTCAAGTAGGTAAAGTTGTTTTCAATGTACTTATATAAATTATTTGTGTATTTGTTGTAATTTAATTCAAGATAAACATTGTTTAGGTATTAAAATCTGACACAATGTTATACACATAATCTAAAGTATTTTTAATATTTAAAGAAATAGCACAATGATTTTAATTAACTTCATATAAAGTAATTTTAGTAAAAAAATACAAACAAATTAAGAAAAAATCATCTGTCTACAGAGCAAGAATATTGTAATATTGTTAATAATTATTATTATTAGTTATACAGGAATTTATCTATTATCTAGATCTAATTCCTATGTAGCGTCAAAAATGCATAATAATCTGTTACACCAGTTTTATCTGCTTCGCTAATTTTATCATATTTTGTTAACTTATAGGTATTTATTTTTATAAATGGTTTTTTCCCAAAGATTTATACTTATATTGATGGTAGGTGGCAATATTTAAAAAATAGAAGTCCTAATTAACAAAATTTTTAAATATGTACGAGTATGGTGCTTTCAATGCCATCCAGTATGGCTTTCAGTAACAGATCCACAATCCATTCAGTTGAGGACCTGGTTGTTGACATAGGTCGGGGGCCTTGATGACAGTGAACTTGTTGGAATATTTGCCTGTGACTTAACCAAGGCTTTTTTATTTTTTCTGATCCACTTTTGAATTTAAAACTATTTTTTATGATTCACTAATAAGGTATTTAGAGATGTAGCAGATTTAGTTAACAATAAGTTATACACAAATCTGAAATGTCTTTCCATTTACTCCTGGAAGCAATCTTCAAAGGATAAAATAAAATATCATCGTTTTATTATTTTTTTATAGCAGCACTACAAAAAAAGTTTTAAATCCTATGTAAACAAGTTAGGCAACAAACAAACTCTTTGAAACACACAAAAGAAGCGCCCGGAAAAGAATTTCACACTGAATATCCAACATGTGTTGATGTACAGATCCGATATTAAAATAAACTGGTGTGAAATGGTATCAAGCTCCCACGCATCGCTTGTATAACGTTTAACATTATAATATAAATGTGTAAACAAAAATGTTTTAGTACATACACACGTTTAAATGTCACTGTTTCTCTCTGTATGTATATGTAAATGATGAAATTACGGTTGAATTATTTAATTGTTAGTTTTGTTATTTTAACGTTTACGATTTCATTTTATCTACATACATTGATATATGTATATAAAAGTTGCGTATTTTTATCCCGATCTATGATGGTAAAAAATTCGCAGTTTTCAGAATATTCTAAACAGCTATTAATCAAGATTTTTGTTTTAAATTTTCTAAATGAAAACCGTTAAAGGCGGATATTTTATTTTATTGCTGCAAAAACTATGTGGCACAAGAACCTGACATCAAGAAATTCACTATGAATCTAAGCAACAAATATGTAGAATTTCATATCAACTTTACAAACTTGTCGCATTACACTTTATACGTAAAACTGCCACGAGTATTAACTGTTTATAACCTTCATTATAGCTTAATATTCTGCACAAAGGGCAACTAGAGCCATTTGCATAACAGCTGGCACTGAATAGTTCGATGACAGGGATGAACGATCAATTTAATTTAACAGCTACAGGTATACGTCTGTACATTAACACATTACTAGCATGTTATTAAATGGCAACAAGCTTATATGTACGTAAACGTGTGCCAGTGAAATTTCCTAATTTTGAGCCAACCCCAAGACGAAACATGTGAGCTGATAATTAATTAACTTTAGGATTAAATTCACAAAAACTTACTAAATTAAATTTTTAAATAACGTGTTTTGTAATTTATAAGTATTACACTATTATAATGGCTTTAACAAACCAGTGGAGATCAATAACTGAGCAAAAGCTGGAGTGTTTCAAAATATGAAAAGCAAACAACTTTATATTGAGAAAATGTATAATAAATTGTAACTGGGTTGTTCGCTTTATCAGAAGTGAATATAATATGTTTCCTCCTTTATCTTGCTCATTATCAAACAGCTATGTTACAGAAATCAGTTGACAGATGGTATAAAAAATAAAGCAGATGTAAAATAAAATATTCCAAGCAAGCTAGCTCAATTTAGTGCCTCACACTGTATACTAGTAGACTGAAAAAAAGTAAAGTATTTTCCAGGTAAACTTATCGCAATTCTTTTACTAGATATTTAATTCCAGTGTAATACTTTTATTCCTGCAAGTTAAGCTTTCCTTCCTTTCTGCTTATCAATTCATTATTTGCATAATCCCTAAAACGATGTGATTAAATTTTGTTGTGTTTAAACGATTTAAAAGCTTGATTTAAAAAGATATATTCAAGTACGTACTTAGAATGATAATAAAGCTTTAATTCCCATTATTACAGTCTTTCGCAAGTTACTAAACCGCGAAATCGTTCCGGAAGCGGCAGAAAAATGATACCTTCCTCAAAATTCGTATCGAGAATAAACGAAATATTGCGGACATTAACTCAAGAACGACGTTATTTTAATACGATCCCGAAGCAGAGGAAAGAATATTGGAAATAAGGAAACATTCAAAGGTTTAAATGGCGCACATTTAATTTAAAACTAGGACACGTTAAGCTCTGTATTATTAAAAATTGAAACGAGGATCTCGCTTTCGCTTTCTTGAACAGCTGAGAAACTTATCTGCTCTGAGTCTGAACATGATTAATCATTCTGTACACCAGGAATTTAAATGTTTGTTTCTTCGGACTTTACCAGAAATATCCGATTTTGCAAAAAAAGGAATCGCAGTAAATGTGCACCGGTTACCTCATGTCGGCAGTTTGTGACGTCAGCTATAGACCAGTCAAAGCCTGCTTGTTGAAGTTAAATGTAGTTTTGATCAGTTGTCAAAAAGAAAATGACACTAAAAATCATACCTGTTGAAGGTGAAGTATTTGAATGCTCAGTTGCATCAGACTCTTAAGCTGAGCTTAAATTTGAGATTATCCAACATCGTGTAAGTCATATTTTAAGTCTAAAGTGACGCATAAAGTTAAGTTGAGCATAAATGTTTGATGCAACTAGTCATAATTGACAATATTTTATCGTTATCTTTACTGTTTACGTTCTCAGTCCCGGACAATTGTAGACTAGTCTTTACTCTCATTAATAAAAAATAAATAGTAATATGATTTAAAAATTCGTTTTAATACAAATCTTCTGACAGTTAGAGAAAATTCCTGAATCCGGTGTGCAATCTGAATTTGTATTAATAGTAAACACAAAAAGATTTTCATCGTACACCGTTAATATTGATGTGACAATAATGCAAAAATCAATCTAACATCGATTATTCGTATAAAAAAGGGCCGTGAATAGATTTAAATTGCCCATCTGATCGTGAGTGACATTTTACCGTATTTATTATTATTATCACTGACTGAAATTTACCAGGCAACTTATAACTTTAACTTTAGTAACCGTGGAAATGGCGAGTAAGGTCTATCGGTGACGTTGTGTTGCTGTTGGTTACAGGACGGATGAGGCAACCGCGTGGTTAATGTCTAGACGATCTTTTTCTACAATTTGAATATAAAAAAAACTGACATTTAAATAAAATTAATGAAGCGTCCGATAATTTTCGTTAAACAAATTAATAGAACACGAAGAGTACTTATGTTGTGCTGTCACACGTCCATGTTCTTTACAATACAACATAATAATTTATATGTTAAAAAATGTAGTTAGTTAGTGATTGTAATTATTAATTTGTACATTTTTAACTCCATTAAAGCAAACCAAAAGCAGCTATACTAGCTAGACGAATACTTTTGACGCAGGGCTCGTATTCCTTTTCTTTCATTACTTTCTTAAGAAGAAATAAACTCTGGCAATCATAATTTTATTCAAGTGGATATTAATATTTTTAATATTTTTTTAATATTATTTTAATTATTCATAATATTTTTTTTTACTATAACAAACTGGAAATACAAGAGATCGAACTCTATTATTTAATAATGAAATCATCTCGACATCCAACAGAGATACAAATGAAGGCGAGATGTAGATTTAAAGATAAATCAAATATGTATGTAAATTACGGCCTTATCGGGTTTTTTCTTTCTTGTTCTGTGCAAGTAACAACATATTCCGTTATGCTTGTAAAGTATTTCCTGAATAAGTAAAAATGGAAAACCAATTTGAATTTTCAAACATACTGATCTCCTTCTCTTGCGGCTACATAACTTAAATTTTTCAACATCGAAAAAAATATTCAAAAGCGTTTTATCCTCAATTAAAATCTTCTGTATTTAAGACATTAAAAAAATTCAAATATAAATTTAAAAATGGTAGAGAAGGATAAGAAAGGATAAGAAGGATAAGAAATAATATCTGCCCACAATTACCTTATTATCACTAACAAGTTAAAAGCACCTCTGAAATCTAACAACAATTTAATCATGCTAATAATTATAAAAAAGCAAAAAATAAATAAAAATAATATACATATATACGGGGTAATCGCAAAATGGCGCACTTGCACCACACTACAATATTTAGTCCTTCAAATTAATCATAAAACTATTTGCAAATGTTTCCTATCTTATGTAGTAACAGAACTACAGACATCCCTAAAGAATTTAATTTGACAACGTTGTAAAATCGGTTTAAAGGTCAATTCTACAAGACGTTAGCGTTGCTATGGATACGTAAAATTTTTTGTTACTATTAGATATGAAAATTAATTAATGATTCTGTGTCAAAGATAAGTAATAACAAAACTAATGTTCATACACCAAGTGTTGTCAAAATGAACGAATACACCTTTTACTGACTTACGGAAAACTAGCTATTGAACAATATGCTCTTTCTTTGTTACCTAGATTCGAGATGAATGACATTTTTTTTTATTTTATTTATATATATATAATTAGACGTACAATACATCGTACATAGTGGTCTGATATACAAACTTAAACATTAAATAAATAACTAATACGTTTTATAACATTAGTAATACTTAAAATTTGCATTTTCAAAATTACGTCCTAACTTTTATTTTCTTTGCACAATTTTCAATTAATTTTTTCAAATTTGTTCCACTTAAATTATTCCAATCTTGAATTGTTTTCGGAAAAAGAGAAAATTTATGAATGTTAGTTTTCGAAAATGGAATTTTATAGATGAATTTATGATTTTTTCTAGTGCTCGAATTATTTATTTGTAATTTAGTTAGAAAATTGTGCAACGAATCAACTTTGAAATGAATATAACAAAGTAATTTTAATCTTGCTTCTTGTCTTCTAGAAGATAAAGTTTCCCAATTTAATTCCCGTAGTATGCGTGAAACAGATGAAGTTGTTCTGTGGTCATTCATAACATACCGAGCTGCTTTATGCTGCAACATTTCTAGATCTTCAATTAAATATAGTTGGTGCGGATCCCAAACTTCGTGTGCGTACTCAACTTTAGGACGGATATATGTCATATAAGCTTTTTTAAGTACAGGTTTTCCAGAGTCTTTAAGATTTCTTCTAATGTAATATAGTGATTTATAAGCTTTTTTAAGATATTCTGAATATGACTACTCGGATTTAAATCATTTCTAAAGGTCACTCCTAGATATTTACACGTATCATTATATGTTAGCAATTTATTTCCTAATTTGTATGGATGGGTCTGAAATAATTTTGTAATACCAAACGATACTGCAACACATTTCTTTGTATTAATTTCCATTTTATTTTCGTCACACCACATATGAATTTTGTCTAAATCTTCCTGGAGTAAAATCCAATCTTCTGTATTTTTTTCTTTTATTATAAATAACGCAGTCATCAGCAAATAATTTCGTTTCGCAAATTAAATTTTGTGAAATATCATTTATAAATATAATGAATAATATTGGTCCGATCACGATGACGAGGTGAAACTTGTTTTTTTAAATAAAATCATGTACAGTATCAGTAATGATGCCGTAATGCGATTCAATTTCACTTTACTAATTTACCTTTTCCAATATTAGGATAGTTAACCTATTCAATTTTGGAAACAAAATTGTCTATTAGATTTCATTTGAGAAGTAAAAACGATATATTTAAATATCAATACATATTTTCCATGCATACCAATGCAATGCAATGAAAGCATAGAATTCTATCGAAATGTGAAAAAATACATATGGGATATTCCATTGAAAATAATAAAGTTGAGATCATTTTCAGAGAAAGTAGATAGTTGGCAACAATGTCAGTATCATGGTCTGATCCGCTTTATTTGCAAATATCTTGGTACAAAATATCAACCTTGTAGTGTCTATCTTATTTGAGGTATTTTGATTAGTCCATACTTTTGACTCAATCTGAATATAACTCGATTAAAATCTGTTTTTCTTTTCCATATAACATTTCACGAGTAATAACCTATAACTGCAAAATATGAAATAGCAATTCGAATATGAAGTCTGTAACTTCTAATAAAGGGGTGTCTACATCATCCTGTATATATAGAGTTTATGAGAAAGAAAAAATTTAAGTACTCTAAGTATTAAGTGCCAACCAGAATTCATCAGGTTATAAAGAAAGCATAATTATAAGTGAGACGATGTTTATTTTTTAAAGTGTTCGATACGTGTGCCACGCCAATTACATTTGAAATATTACATCTGTTAGATACGAGGGAAACTAGAAAAGTTATCTACCTAACCCAGAAACAAAAGACGTGCGGTTTTTTAAACATTTTTATTTTTCGAATAATCTCCATTAACATTAACACACTTTTGCCATTTGTTCGGAAGGGACTCTATGCCAGTAGAAAAAACTGTTTTCTCATGAGTATCAAAATAATCTTCTATAACATCTTTCAAGTGTTCATCCGTTTCAAAACGCCGTCCTCTTAGAAATTTTTGTTTCGGAACAAATAATAATCCGATGGTGCCATATCTGGGCTATATGGTGGACGGTCTAGCTCAGTAAAGTCGCAGTCTGCCAAAATTGGCCGAACTTTGGCAGCTTTATGCAAGGGCGCATTGTCATGGAGAAGAAACACATTTGATTGGCACAAATTGGGACGTTTCTTGTCTATGGCTTCACGCAATCTCTTCAGAGTATTACCGTAGATCTCTGCATTAATTGTAGTTCCTTTCAACATATATTCAATCAAAAGAACGCCTTCCATATCCCAGAAAATGGTTGCCATGAGTTTTCCAGCTGAAGACTGAGTTCGAGCTTTCTTCGAGGGTGGCGAACCCATTGCATGGACCATTGCTTTGTCTCGGGATCCCAGTGGTGAACCCAAGTTTCATCTCCTGTCACAATGCGACTTAAAATGTCAGGATTAGTCGCCAGAGTATCCAAATGGTTTTGCGAGATTTCACGCCTTTTCAGTTTTTGTTCAGGAGACAACAACCTGGGAACCCATCTTGCTGACACCTTGATCGTGCCCAATTTTTCATGCAATATGCTCATAACGCTAGGCTCAGATATTTGCAATGTTGTAGCGGTGGTGGAGACTTTCAAACGGCGATCTTCGAGAACCATAGCCTCCACTTTCTTGCAAACCTCTGAATTTGTCGCTGCTGCAGGTCGTCTACTTCTGGCTTCATCCTCAATGGACTCCCTTCCTAAGCGAAACTGTTTAGACCAAAATTTGACGACGTAATATGAAGGGGCTTCATTTCCGTAGACAACAGACATCCGCTGATGAATATTTTTTGGTGTTTTGGTGGCCTCTTTCGTAAGAAATTTTATCACACCTCGATGTTCCAATTTTACTACACTCATTTTACTCTACTTTTTACTTTACAGAATGAAAATTAATTCGTGGATTTGATTTAAACTTTCTGACAATCTTTGAAAAACTTGACACCATTTGACATTAAATGCACAGGTTCGTCAGTTGTTTCTATCATGGCCGGGTAGATAATTTTCCTAGTGTCCCTCGTATGTGCCATATTAAGTAGAAAGCAAAAACCCAAATCATTCATGACTATGAACAACAATATTTCCTGTGGTTTTGAGTCAAGAAAATGGCATGGCTTGAGCAATGTGAACACATTTGGTAAGGCAGCACCTCAATATCTTTGTTATACTTGGACGTCGCATATTTAGAAATCGTCCTGGATAATTCACACATTCAACAAAAAAAAACAAATTTTACTTGTTATACAAAGACATTTTGTTTTCGTGCAAAAATAATAAATCATATTTACATGTTAACTCAATAGATATTATTAATTATAGTGAAAAAATATTTGTTCGTAGCCCGAAATATTGTCCTATTTAAACATGAAAACTTCGATAAGGACGATTCCGCACCATTTCGTTTTCTCCGGAGAGAACTTTGAATCTACGGTATAGAAAAGTATCGTCCTTGCGGGATTTCTCAATCGGTATAAATTCTAATCTAAATTTTTTGCAGTATTTACTGCATGCGACGCGAAAGTCCACCAACATAGTGAACTGTCTTGGGAATCGATAGTCATGTGTCCAAGCTATTGCAGTGATTGCAGTGATACGTTATCAATGAAAACTTATTGTACCTATTTATTCTCATCCTATCAGGAAAACGGAGAAAATATTCATGTGCCCTACAGTTTCAAATTTTATGATTTGCTTTTAATAAAACTTAAATATAACGTATAGTAACATTTTTCTTGTACTGTTCACAAATCCATAGGTTCTAAACAAGTGCCATTCAGCGTTGACTTTGTTGCCAAATCGCTTGGAGTTTCGAAGAAAATACTCATATGACAAGAGACGAGTTTGCCGCTTATTTTAATGTGTCAATATTTGGCATACAGGGGGCGCCACTTGAAGTATTTTTCACGGCTTACTTTACAAAAACAATTTATGACATTTTAAAGTCTTGCTTCTCATTTGGCGCCATCTGTTAATGATTACGAGTAACGAGATGTATCAGGGGCCCAATTCTTGAAATCATTCGATATCATGTTTTATGCGACATGACGTCAAAATGACGCAATTGTCGAACGATTTGTATAGTTTTGTATGAGAGTCTACGTCATTTTGACGTCATGTCGCATACGACAATTTGTCGAGTGATTTCAAGAATTGGGCCTAGAACCTCTCATTTGCAGGTTAAAAAACGCCAAAAAATCTGATCTTGTCAATTTGTTGACATTAAAACAACTATAACACGTTTTAAGGGAAAAAAAAATCTGCAATTTTTGGTATAGTATTTTTTTGCCATTTTTCTAGCCTTGTTCCTCATTTGGCGCCATCTATCGTTGAGTGCGTGCAACGACATGTGTCAGAACCTTTCACTTGCAGGTTAAAAAATGTCAAGAAATCTCATCTTGTGAATTTGTTTGACATTTTAATCCTTGTTCCTCCTTTGGCGCCATCTGTTGATGAGTATGTGTAACAAGATGTGTCAAAACACGGCTTCCTAGATTAGTAAAGCCCAGTGTGCTTTACCCGGCTAACCGCATTTCAAAAAAAGTTGTTCCTGGAAAAATGACCTTGACGCACTGTACTGTATCGTCCTCTGGACAATTTTCAAGTAACTACGTGTACACGTCAATTTGAAATATTTATGATTTGACGGACAATTCAAATAATTCATTTTAAATTTGATTTCGTTATAAAAAAATGCCTTTACGACGGAGATGTTGCGTAAGCAATTGCAATTCGGAAGACAATGTTTCTTTCCATTGCATATCAGCAAATATGGAAGTAAATTTAAAATGGAAAGAGATTTTGTTAAATCATACAGGTACAACATTAATGCTGTAAAATTACTTTATGTTAAAAGTCAATGGAATCAATGGAATGCTTAAAAATGTTGTTTCGCATCCTTACAATCCAGGACTTGAGCTATTCTTCAGTTTTGACCATTGTCATGCAATAAAAAATGCGAGAAATTTAATGCTGGCTCATGACATGACATCATCCGATGGTATAATTTCAGCTAAATACCTCTTTGATTTGGCTGAAATTCAAGAACACCTTGTGATTAAACCAGTTAGATACTTAACAAAGAAGCATCTTTACCCTTCTAATTTAGAGAAAATGAAAGTGAATTTGGCTGTTAATCTGTTTTCTCCTCAAGTAACAGCAGCTTTGAACATATTATACAATAACTCAGCAACTCAACTGCTACGGTCACCTGAACAGGCCCTATTGATTTAGTTGAAGCAAGAGTTCCAATGTGTCAGATCTGAAGTTGCAAACTAATAATAAATTATTTTCAAATGTACAAAATACACATAACTTGCAATGCTTAAAGGTGTCTTCCACTTAGCATTAAATTTTATGCTTCAATCACATCAAAACTCATAGTCAGAATTGAAGATTTCATCGTTATGCAAACACCCATCACAATAACCATTGCCGAAGCCAGCCAGACCAAAGCTTAATAAACGATCATTGCTGATCGTGTTGATACTGCTGCCATTACACAATTTATTTAAGAGCACTAATAAACTTATGATCATGACTTACTTCAACATCATCCAAAATCAACTTTGAAATCGTGACTTGACAAATAAGAAATGTCAAATGATGTTTTACTGTACTGTAGCTCCCTCTAAGCACAGAAAAATAGCTTTGAACTAAGAATGCGGCTAGCCGGATGAAGCACACTGGGGTTTCATTAATCCAGGAAGCCGTGTGTCAAAACCTCTCATTTGCAGGTTAAAAAAATGTTAAAGGAGTTTCATCGTGTCCAATTTATTTCTAATCGCAGAAAACAAGTCGAGAAAATTCTTAAAAATTTGGAAAAAAAAATTATATAAAGAAAATTTTTATAATTTTATTATTTGTCTGCTATGAACTTTCTCTTGTCCTGTTCAGCCAATCCAAAGTGTCTAAACAAATGCTATCCAGCGATAGCTTTGCTGCCAAATCGCTTCCAATTTTTATTACCGCACAGAAAATATTTTTTACCCAACTTCAAAACAATTTTTTGATTGTTTTGAAGTTGGGTAAAAAAGAGACTTTTGTCTCAAATAATAAGCGGCGGGTTTGCCGCTGATTTTAATGTGTAAATATTTGTCAAACAGGGGGCGTCACTTGAAGTAACTTTTAGGTCTAACTTTATAAAAAAAATAATAATTTTTCGTGAAGTTTTGTTCTTTTGACATTTTGAGCCTAGTTCATCCTTTGGCGCCATCTATTGATTATACCTGTAACGAGGTGTATCAAAACCACGGCTTCCTAGATTAGTAAAGCCCAGTGTGCTTTACCCGGCTAGCCGCATTTCAAAAAAAGTTGTTCCTGGAAAAATGACCTTGACGCACTGTACTGTATCGCCCTCTGGACAATTTTCAAGTAACTATGTGTACACGTCAATTTGAAATATTTATACGATTTGACGGATAATTCAAATAATTCGTTTTAAATTTGATTTCGTTATTTAAAAAAATGCCTCTACGGCAGAGATGTTGCGTAAGCAATTGCAATTCGGAAGACAATGTTTCTTTCCATTGCATACCAGCAAATATGGAAGTAAATTTAAAGTGGAAAGAGATTTTGTTAAATCATACAGGTACAACATTAATGCTGTAAAATTACTTTATGTTAAAAGTCGTTACGTTTCTTTAGATTTTGCACCTTTATCGGAGTATGCGGTAGTTTGCAGTAAACATTTCTCCCACGACAGTTTTTTAGTTTTTTTAGTTTCAGCAACAGTTCCAATGTGTCAGATCTGAAGTTGCAAACTAATAATAAATTATTTTCAAATGTACAAAATACACATAACTTGCAATGCTCAAAGGTGTCTTCCACTTAGAATTAAATTTTATGCTTCAATCACATCAAAATTCATAGTCAGAATTGAAGATTTCATCGTTATGCAAACACCCATCATAATAACCATTGCCGAAGCCAGCCAGACCAAAGCTTAATAAACGATCATTGCTTTGTCATTGCTGATCGTGTTGATACTGCTGCCATTACACAATTTATTTAAGAGCACTAATAAACTTATGATCATGACTTACTTCAACATCATCCAAAATCAACTTTGAAATCGTGCCTTGACAAATAAGAAATGTCATAAGATGTTTTACTGTACTGTAGCTCCCTCTAAGCACAGAAAAAAAGCTTTGAACTAAAAATGCGGCTAGCCGGATGAAGCACACTGGGCTTCATTAATCGAGGAAGCCGTGATCAAAACCATGGCCAGCTACATTGACATTCACTGACGTGTATGTATGGCCGTTTCAATTCGACTTTTAAGAATTTTGACGGTACTCCACTTAGCGCCTCTTGTGAGTTTTTCAGTAATTGCAGTTGTCATTACGTTACTATGAGTAGTTCTGTAGTATCTTTAATAGGGAACGCTGAGGGGAGTACTCCATACTTTCGGAACTGAATTTTAAGCGAATTGAAACGGCCATACATACACGTCAGTGAATGTATGATCAAAACTTGTCCAGTGTTGCCAGGTTGCAGGGAAAATCCCGTTTTGCAGGGAAAAATCGAACAAAAAAGGATGTAGGGAATTTCTTTAGAGAAGAGGGACATTCACTCAATCGAAACATCATAGCAATGATTTTAAAGTTGCAGCTAGAATGCTGCAGCCGTGAATATTGAGATGAAACCATCCAATCACTCCTTCATTCGTCGTTCTCGGTTGGTTATGGATTATGGAGGTGATGCTTTATTGGTTACTCGTTTCCCAGATAACGTGAGACCTTGCGAGCATAGCTTTGGAGTGAAAAATATGTAACAAGCTAAGACTGTCATGCGACAAGTTATAAAAAGCAAACAATAACACAAAAGAAACGGGCAAAGCAGTGATTATATTTTGGCCTATTTTTAAACCCCTAAGTTTGCAATTAGAAGATATGAAGTATGAAAAAAAAATCTCGTCAATTTGTTGTTACTAATCGTAGGAAACATGTGGAAAAAATATTTATAAATTTGAAAAAAAGATATGGCAAGAATTTTTTATAGCTATTATTTTTCTGCCTTTGCAGTCTTCAACAAATCCATAGTTTCTAAACAAATGCTATCCACCGATGGGTTTGTTGCCAAATCGCTTGGAATTTAGGATGGTTTATTTTTATTTCCGCACAGAAAATACTTTTTGCCCAGCCCACGTAGACGCAGATTAATTTAATTTAATAATAATTTTCGTTTCTAATTGCAGCACGCATATCTGCCATCATCATCTAAATTTATTTTGGCAATTCAAGATAGAAGAAATCCATATCGATTTTGCGATAACTTGCTAAAGCACAGTGATAGTCAAAAATCATGCGATATTATTACAACATTGGTTTGTTTGTTTTACGAAATTTCATTAAACATGTAATATTTACAGAACGTTTGAAGTACACACCACACGTCTTGTTTTGAATTCAGTTTGTTTGAATTACGCATGGCACTTTTTTTTATAATAAAATTGACTGTAAGGTTTTTTTTTTATTATAGAGAATATCCCAAATTGACTGACATACTAAAAGGAAAGTTTTTTATATTAAATATTTTAAGATGTGCTTAACTTTAGTTTTGATATCATTTTTTCTTTAACGAAATATAAATTTCCACAAAGTAATTTCATAATGGTAAATAACGTGAATAAAATTTAATTCTGAATAATCTAATATTAAATATCAATAACAACCAGTCATGCGTAAAACAAAAAATTACGCATTTTAAGGTTTATTAAATTATTTAATAGTAAAAAATGATACGGCTTTCGGCATAATTAAAAATTTTATTTCGTGAATTTATACGTGTGAACGTAAACAATGTCGTGACATTTCGTTTCATATTTTTTTGAAAGAAATTACTACAATAAAATAATTTAGCCACCCGTAAACAATTTTAGCTCTCATACGACTAAACATACAGAATTTCTATTTCTAAAGTAATTATTTTTATATTAAGTGAGGTTATTTGTATTTTATTAGTTCCGACTACTTAGGTTCAAATATTGCAATGAATTTTTGACAATTTCGCAGTCTATCTGTAATAAAATAACGCAGCTCTCTCCTAAATTTTACCATCTAAATTCTCATTTCATAATTCCTTAAGTTATATGTAGATACTTCTAAATTTTATTTGAGATGAAATTTAAGTGCTTATAATTTTTCATTCGGTCTGGGATGAATATTATTCTGAGTCTTTATAACTTAAGAATCTGCCACATTTCTCCCTATAGGTAATAAGAAAAGTTTTAGCTTTAAGATGTGGCATTCGTTAATTATAAAAATTGGAAGTGAATATTATTTATTTATCAAATAACAACTCAATGAAGAAAGATATTAAATTAAGGCTATACAAGTCTCTAAACGATTGATTTAAGAGAAAAACTGTTTGTTGCAATGCAAAATGGGAAAGTATTTTATTTTAAAATAGGAATGTTTGTAGATCTTTGTATGCATGTATGTATGTGCATCTAACATAAATGTTTTGTTACGTCGAGTTGCGGAAATATTTAAAATGAATAAAAGCATTCCTTCTCAGTATTTGATTTGTTCATTTTTTAATTGTGAATACGTTTAAATTTTTCCGTATGATTCATAAATAAAAAAAGAAACATCTGAATTTGTTTTTAATTATTTTCATAACGAGTATGATTAATTTCCCCTCCCCCAACTGAAGGTCAAACACTCATTGGTGATGATGGGTTTGCGGTTGCTCTAGTCTAAATCGATAAGGTTGTATGTTTTTAGTAAAGATTTAAGCGATGTTGATGGGAGTATATCGCATCACCATGTAACTCATATTTGGATTTAGTGACCCAAAAATTTGCCTGTGGAGCCTCCATATACAACAGAAGTTGAAAATTCCGCGATTAATATAATCATTACATTATACTTATCACGGAATTGAGTTGCTTAATTTTACTGACGTAAAATTCGAATGACGAAAAGATCCCCTAAAACGATTGTAATAAACTAAAACATAAAATTATTAAAGGCTGTAAATGGGGCAATCTATTTCGATCTTAATTATATTTTCTGCAGTCACTGAAATGCGAAAGTTTCTGTTATGTTTCCGCTTCCCAAGTAATTAACTGATTAGGGATGATTAGGAATAACTTCCTTGCATTTAATCCAGTTATATTAACATATCGATTAAAAACCTTTAAGTAAAATTTCGCAGACTTTAATATTCATAGTTGAGTAAAAGTTTTCATTGACATTCTACGAAAAGCAAAGAAAATTCTGATATTTTCCATCAGCTACAATGTTGACGTTACTAATTTTATCTTTCCTCAGGTATATCTTGACCTGAGAAGAGTTACGCTTCTGATTCATTCTCTCATGCACTTAAAGCATAAAACTTCAGCTTCACTGTGTTTTACGATATAAATTTTGCACGTAAGCCATCCTTTGATATGTAAATAGGTTCATTGTTGCATGTGCAGTTGCAGTTGATAATGTATAATTCAGGAATAGCAAGACTAAGAGGAGTCTTTCCTTAACCGTATAATCGATGTTTGTTTCTTACTAATCTAATTTAAAAGTCCTCAATTAAACTTGGAAATTACATATTTTTAACGCCCATCTTTCCTGCACTAGTTGACAATTTCTTCAAGTCACAACGAAACAATTAGAAAGAGTTCTGAGTATCAGAAAACCAAAATATTTGCACAACATTTACGATTAACGTAGTTTTGCGTCCGTTACTACTCATTCTAAATATCGTATGTATCTAATTTATTTTTTTTAAACTACGCATTAGACAAGTGCATATACACTTTAAAAAATGTATCTGCAAACTATATCTGCAGCCCAAAGATTTCTTGTTCCAAATATTTATTCTAAAAATTGAACCAAATAACTAGTAGCAAAGCGACTTTAAATTTTTAAGTCGTTCTAATTTATGAATCATCTGTGACAAGGATTTTCTTGGTGGTTTAATTTTGTCGAGTATTATTTAAATTACCTAATAAATATGCTTCTACCACAAATTCCTAAAGGCAAAACTAAATATTAACGAAAACTTATGTCTCCACCTAATAATAATTAATAAAGCAATAAATTTCCAAGAGCAAAATCACATCTTTTCCACGTTTCATTATCGGTTGACAACTTCTTCAACCAATAGCGATACAAAGAAAAGTTATTGCATTTTAAAGTTGTTCGTGGAAAGTTATTACAATATTATTTATAAATTTTCATCGGATAAGAATCTTATGCCTATAACTAATAATCACAAGAACGTGAATTTTAAATAAGAAAATATTTAGAAATAATTCTATTAGAGTAGTCTATACTGTAAATTCGAACTGTATAAAGAAACTTCAGTATAGTCGTCCAAGTTTTGTATCGGTTTTATGATTTTGCTATAAAAAACAGCTTCAAAGAGACCGGCCTGCGGTCGCCTTCCTGTCGCTTTTTTGCAAGGCCATAAAACCGCTACCAAACTAGGACGACTATACAACGATATTTGTATATCTTCGTCATGGCTTCAGTTAGCACCGTATCATAAATCTTCTTTTGCCAACGTTACATCCTTTCTTCCAAAAGGACTCTCTTAAGGCTGCTGATCTTCAGCTGCCTCAGGCAAGTAGCCCTGAGAAAATTCTTTTGCAATAAAAGGTTATACCTATCTCAAGAGTGACACAATCCAGAATTTTTGATAAATGTCAGCTCCCAAAAATACGAAATAAATCGTATTAAAAACATCATAATAAATATGGCATATTAATCAAGAGAAGTTGAAGATATGATTATTAAAACAATTTTGCTTCAAATTTTGAATTTTTATGGAAAAAATAGAATGAAATTTTGCAGTTTCGTGTTATAATACTCTTGCAGCCGATGCGCGATATGTATTATGTATGTTCTTACAAACCATTTTAATTGGTTTATGTGGGTGTCGATCAGATCAGCTTAGAGTTCGATCAGTTGAAAAAAATACGATTTGTGAGTCGCTTAAAATCCGACTGAGTTGTACATGTAGCAAAAATAGACACGGTTAAATTATGTCGGATTCTGCTTTTCAACCAGACGGTTAATATCTTACATAATTTTTTTACGTGTCTGCAAATGCAAAAGTTAAGTAAAACCCAATGAAATTCAAGGCAACACTGAATTCCTTGTGAAAATCTTCTGGCTCTATTCTCACCAAAAATTTATGTTTCATTAAATTCAAAACGGTGAGCAACCAAATGCACCAAGTCTTAACGTTTCTCTTAGACTCAATTTTACTTCATATACAAAAAATAACTCAAATCGATTTTAGAGTAATGTTAAACGACTTTTATCTCACTCTGCGTATTGTAATCCAGTAGTTGTAATGTGCACAAAAGTATACCTAAATAAGCAAAAGAAAAATCAGTCAATAAATTGAAATTCAAAAATTTGTTAAACACACTTTAAAACTTAAAACCATAAAATTCTTTGTGGTGTATTTATTGTTGCGGTTGATCGCTAACCCACATACCTAACTCAGCTGTTTCTCACACTTTGGAAGTGGATTCGACTCAGTGTTACTTGACAGGTTGAAGGGCTACGAAATGGCAGGCATACTTCACTCATCAAAACTTAAGTTTTCGAAAAATATCTTTTTGAATAAGTTGGATATTGTTATTAACTATTATTTACGTATACAAAATGTTAAAAAATTACACTTAGTAACATGCTTAAAGCCGAACACAGTTTCTTTTTTTTGTAAGCATAGAATTTGCAGATGAAGATCGAGGAAAGGAAACTGGAGGAAATGCAAAGCATACTCTGTTCCATTTTTTCCTCAGGCGTTCTAGATTACAATATCTGCAGCCTTCGTAATAAGATTAACGAACTAAATATATTTCTTAAAGATAAAGCTTATCCTGAAATCTTATTTTTTTATGGATCAATAAACGTCGTTATTATTATTATTATTATTATTATTATTATTTATTACTGAGCACATTGGCTAAATGAAACTGAAATATTGATCTATAATCTTGATAATTACACCTTAATATCATCCTTCTCTAGAAAAACCTACAAAGGTGGTGGTGTTTCGTTGTATGTTGTAAATTCGTTGCTATCATATTGCAAACCGTACATTGTAAGTGATATCAATATTAGTGAGAAAAATTTTGAAATGTGCTGTGGAGTCTTACGCTTAAAATCAACCAATATTTTGTTAATGAATTTGTACAGATCACCTAATGCTGATACTAATATATTTTTTAAAAATATAGAGACATTTTTGGACACTTCTGCGTCTTTCAAGGGGCACATTGTCATTGGGGGTGACTTTAACATTGATTTCTCGAAGAATGTACCGGAGTCAATATATCTAGTGGAATTATTTGAATCTTTTGCTTTGCATAGCTATTTGGAAGCACCTACCCGTGATAATGGTTGTACAGCCACTAGAATAGATAATTTTTTCACCAATATAGGTAGCCAAGTATGTGATATGAATATCTTGGAACCTGGCTTATCCGACCATCGCATGTTAATTTTATCTACTAAGCTTGATTTACTTCATAATATGGTACAACCTGATGTCAAAAGACGAATTTTTAATCAATCCTCTATTAATAACTTTATAAGTGCTATTAAAAATTGAAACGTTTCAGTTTATTAGTGATAACTGTGATTTTGACCTTAACATTACAAGACTTTTTTAACATATTTCAATGATTGTTTTCCCCTCAAGCAAACGAAACATACTAAACAATACGAAAAGGAGTGGATTTCTCCTGAATTAATTACGGAAGGTCGTGAACTAAGGAATATCTATAAAAAACTGAAAAATAGCTCCGGTATCAGCTACGACTCGTATCTATCCTATTATAAAGAACTTAAAAAGAAGCATCGTCTAAATATTGATTTGGCAAAGAGAAAATTCAATGATAATTTTATTTGTAATTCCTCCAACAAAAGTAAGGCAGCTTGGCAACTAATAAAAAATAAAAATTCAGTTTATGATCCTCCTGAACATATCACTAATTACAGCTATGATAATGCTCAAGATATAAGTAATGCTTTCTGCCGTTATTTTGTAAATTCTGTTGATGACTTAGTTTGTCACTCTGTAGAAAATCCAATCAACATTGAATGTAATAGTTTCAGTATGTTTTTATACCCTATTAGCGTAGTTGAAACTTATAATATAATCATCTCAGTTTCCAATAAAAAATCCGCGGGAGTTGATGAGATCCCCTGTATAATTTTTAAATATGTTGCTGAATTCATAGCTGCTCCGTTATGCAACTTAATTAATCAGTCTTTTAACGAAGGTAATTTCCCATCGGTTCTAAAAACTGCTAGAGTTGTACCTGTGTTTAAAAAAAGGTATAAAGACTGATATTAAAAACTACAGACCCATTTCCGTTCTTTCTGTGTTTTCTAAATTATTTGAGAAAGTTATGCTAACCAGATTAATTAATTTTTTTGATGGTAATAAAATAATTAATAAAAACCAATTCGGTTTTAGAAGAGGATTATCAACTGATGACGCCTTGTGTTTGGGTTATAATACTATCTTGCGGAACATTGAATATAGAGAAAAAGTAGTAGGAATCTACTTCGATTTAACAAAAGCTTTTGATACCGTGCATCATGGTACGCTCCTCTATAAATTACATCAATATGGAGTGCCCGGTCCTGCTCTAGATTGGATCAACAGCTTTTTAAGTAATCGTCTGCAAACTGTTACTTAGTTAGAAACAAAATCTCAGACTGTTCAAATTCGCTACGGTGTTCCGCAAGGTAGTATTCTTGGACCTTTCCTTTTTATCACATATCTTAATGATTTAAATACTTTTATTAAATTGGGCGATACCATCCATTATGCGGATGATACCTCCTCTATTCTACATTACAAAAATGATGAACAATTATCACAGAAGCTAAATTTAATACTTAAAAATATGACTGATTGGTGTCGTTGCAATAACTTATCGTTAAACGTCAATAAAACAGTTTTAGTTCCATATTCATTGAATTCTTCTAATCATATACAGAGTAATTTAAATATTGATATAGATATACCTATTAATAATAAGTAACGTAACATTCCTAGGTTTGACTTTTGACTATGGCCTTACTTGGAGTAATCACTGCTTTATCTTGTCCAAATCTCTAAATTCCGCATGCTTCAAGTTAAATGGCACTGTATCCCTTGGGACTCTTAAAATGTTTTATTTCGGATGTGTACAATCAAAATTAAACCATGGTATTCTCTGCTGGGGAAATTCGTCTTCCGCCAAGTCATTGTTTACCATTCAAAAACGCATAATAAGAGCTATCATGAAAGTAAGTACGCGAACAAGTTGCAAAAACTTTTTTAAACAATTAAAAATTTTAACACTGCCTTCTTTGTTCATTTTCAATTGTCTATTATATGCTAGAAACAACGAACATCTATTCACTAAAGAATCGGAAATTCGAAATTATAATACTCGATCATTTGAAAAACAGAATTTTTACTTACCCAAACACCGTACTGCTAAATTTCATAATAGCGTGTTTTATTTGGCAATTAAACTCTACAATCGCCTTCCTGTTGCAGTAAGGCAGTTGAACTCAATTAAAAATTTTAAAAATCAAATCAAACATTATCTTGTGGAAGGTGCTTTTTATTCTACAGAGGAGTTTCTTCTATAAACGAATTGAATGATTTTTTTCCTTTTATGCTGCATTAGGTGATCTTTGTATATGTTTATATGTTGTTTATATGTATATATATATATTTACATGTTGTTGTTGTACATATATACATTTTGAAATTTTCCTTATTGGAAAAAAATGTTAATTTGTTAATACTTTACTGTCGAACGGTGTGACAATTGTTAACATCTAACATTTTGTTGATCTTATGGCAATAAACGATTATTATTATTATTATTATTCAAGCCAATTTATGTCAAGGTTTTAACATATTAAAAAAAAAACTGACTTAGAACCAATTTTAGCTAAACAATTAAATCACATAATAAAAGTTAGGTACATGATTATAAATGCGCCAAAAATGAAACAAATACTCGTATCTAGATTTAATTATTTTATTCATTCGACGATTTAAATAGAAATAATTCATTTTTCACTTTTAGCACTACTAAGGGTCAATCAAATTGTGATATATGCAAAATGAAACCATCTAAGAATATGCTCTACCTGTATATTTATCCTAAAGGTATTTGTGAGAAGCTATAATCAACCATAGAAGTGAACAATAACATGCGATGTAATTTGGTACAGTTGTTTCAGCTGCACATTACGGAAGTGCTAAGCGAGAAAGGCCGCTGGAATAACCTAACTTGAAATATGGTTTTATAGTAACATAAAAATTAACTTCCGAGGAGTTTGTGAATGAAACAGAATAATTTTTTCCTAATGTGTCGCGCCGTCCTATTTATTTATTCAAAAAATTATTTTGTTTTCTATTATGTTCATTTTTGTGGCGAAATTTATTTGGAAATTTGATTAAAAAGTAGAATAGAGTACAATAAAAGTAACTTACATGATTATGTTTAGCATGTAGTGAATCGAAGGCCTCCGCTCTCGATGATATATTTTTAAGCCTCAGAGGTTTCTTGTGGGCTCCTGGTGAATTTTGCGTGCTCGAACAATGACTCTCGTAACCCGAGTATGCGGATATGTGATTACTGTTTACCATAGACATTTCTTAAATGCAAATTTAGTGTTCGAGACAAAGTTGCTGAGAGACAAAACAATGCATTTGTTTAGCCACCACTAATTAACTGTAACAACAGAAGGGCACGTAAAATCGAGTTACGGAACTAAAGCCGAAGGAAATGAAATGAATTACCCAACTTGTACTGTCGTTTTCACTAACGAACAAAGAATGTAATAAATGAACGTAAAATTTTTTCACAGTACAATGCTCTTAATGAAATAATAAGTTTTAATTAAATCTTCTTTAAGTAGAAAATCAATTAGCTCGGCTGAAAATATAATTTAAAATTTCATTCAATTGATAGAAGGATTTAAAATCAGAATTAGAAATGCATACTTTTCAAATTAATTTTGTTAACTTACTTCACAAGAATCGCATTTGAAATTCAAATTTCTCATAAAATAGGCAGCCGCAGGACGGAACTTAAAAATATAATTCGTACAAGATTTAAGACTTTATTCGACTCGTAAACCGAGAATTATTTTTCAAACTGGAATTTTATTGTTTTTAATGCTCTCAAATTTCAGCACCGCAAGTTGCTTGGCTTTTCAGAATTACTGACGCAAGAACAAATTATGTAGAGGAAACAAATGCAATAAAAACAAGAAAAGAATGTGTAAATCAAACTGAATGAATTCCCGCAGAAAAAGTAATAAACAAACTTTCTGAAAAGTTTCGAAAGTTTCCGCGATGTTTTAAATGCGGACCGAATAGGCAGACTGTTGTGATCTACCCAGAGGCCTTTCTTGCGCTTCCACAGAGCGCCACACACTACGAGGTGGTAGTTTACCCCACTCTGCACCCTTATCAGTTCGTTCCCCACCGTTGCCCAACTTTGGCACCTGTTGACAATTTCGCAGCTACCCCTATTTTGATATGTAGTTTCCTCCGTGTTTTCGGTAAGTTTATTCATTAACACGTTAACAAGAATGATCACCAATTCTATTCATTAAATTTAGAATGTGCTTCTGAAATGTGATAATATTTAATATCACGATGTACTACGTATACGTGCGTATTTATTTTGCGACAGTTAAAAAGTTTCATAAAATTAATACCGCGCGCGATATTAAACTGCTTTAACGTGCTTTGATAAATCTATATGAATTTGCTTAGGCAAAATGTTTTACTACCTTCGATAGGGATCTTTTAAGAAAATTTCCATTTTTAACGTTTTATTAATATTTATTTTTGTCTTTGTGAACGTAAATAATAAAAGCTTTTCCGAAATGGAAATTCCTGCACGGGCCGCAACGAAAAGTTTCTATCCTGAGTTTAACTTCTTATCGTAATATCTTTACTTTGTATTACCTTTCCGTCAGTGTCGTACTTTTATTGGTGCAGTTTTTCATTCGTGCACATATTCTCAGCTCTGCGCTCCAATTTAATGAAGGAATTTTCCAATATGTCAATTTTCCCAGTTCTTATACGTCATAAAAAGTATTACAAAAGTCTGTATAGAACATTTGGAAATTATGTATATTGATTCTGATATTAAAGACGATCATATATTTTATGTAATTTACATGTATTTTTTGACAAAACAAATTTAAATGTGCATTTATTGTGACAAAAATGCATTTAATAAATTTGTGCATATAAAATTTGAAATAAAGGACTTGTTCTATTATAAAGGTCTTTAACTGAAAATAGAACTAATATAGTTGCAAAACGGTTTTAATTAAAAGTTGTAAGTTAAAATCACACAAAATACCACCTCTTAAAATTAAGTTAGATTTCTTATATTTAATTCTAAAACTTTTCACACGTAGGGTCGGTCCATTTAAGTTAATTTTGTGGACAAGAAGTTAGAAAATTAGGTTATGCGAAGAAAGATTTGATTTCATACAACAAATTAATTCACTTACCGACTAAATGTGCCTTGAAAATTATAAAGCAAGTAGTACGTATTGTTACCGGCCGGTCTTATTACATTAGATGTAAGTAGCGCATCGTCAGTTGTCGGCACGCTCCGAATTCCTTTTTTTTTAATGCGCAGGCGGCTGACGTTGTCGTTACGAAACGAGTTTTGTTATTATTTTATATTCATTCAAGTGACAAAAAAATAAAAAGTCTCGTTCTTCTTTCGAACATCTTATTTCGAGGTGCGCGATTGTAACAGTTGGCGCCCAACGTGGGGCCTACACCTAGTTGTGCTTCCATTACAGTGGAAGGAATTCACGACCCCTTGAATCTTATCACTGTATCATGAGTACGAGATCTAAGAAAAACAACTCTGAGGACATCGAGCCTCAGTGGCGCCCAACTTCCGCTGTTACAACAGCCACTGTGAACAGCGAAATCCAGAAAAGAGCAGAACAACTGGAAACTGACAGTCAGCCTTGTGTCAACTGCTGCGTAAGGAATAGACCCGAATACCTGCCAGAGTATCATGGTTCGGACTCGCAAGACCCCGGGCCATTCCTGAAAAGAATAAAGGAACAATTTGAGCTTTCAAAGCGACCTCAGTGGACTTGGGTGGAAGCTGCAAGTGCACGTCTATCAGGTAAAGCAGAAGCTTGGTTTACGAGGTTCAAGTCAATCGAACTTACTGCTACCTACCTGCGAAGATAGGCAGTAGTTTCACATCGGGTTGTACTTCTCCGATGTGGCCAGCCAGCTGCAGTGAGACGGGGGGGTTCAATTCCGAAACGCGAGGCCAAAACCAAAGATAGGCGCCACTTAATTTTTTTTGAAAGGGGAAGAAAATTAAGAAAACCCGTTACATCCAAAACACGTTAATTTAATCACACATAAAAAAAATACATAAACAAATAAATACTGCATTAACAACAAAACAAGATACTGAATTTAAAACTTATCTAGATCATAAATCGTACAAAGGTTTACAGTGGTCGAATAATTGTACAAGATAATGTTCGTTTACTTATATTCGAATTAAATTTACCTCGGAGTGCACGCATTAAGATGCAAGTTCAATTGCGGCAAAGTCAAAGAAAAAGTCGGCAATTCCAAATCGCGAACCAACGCTCGAAACTATGAAAAAAAATTATAACGCTCCCACCTTTAATCCGTCGGTGTCCGTTTCGTTTGTCGGCATCGGTGTAAAAGGCCGCCGCAAACCTCTTTGACAAGTGCCGACTGCCGCGTAGAGAGACGGGGAAAGGGAACTTCCGATGTCGCAATTTACAGTGCACCTGAACAATCCGGAAAACGTAATTCAGCAAAAATAGCTCTAGTTAGAAGTCCGCCATAAAAAATAGCTCTGATTAAGAGCCCGCAATAGAAGCCTCGGCACTTTACCGAAGCCTGAAACAAAACACGAAGCACGTGTTTTTTTCTGTCTCACACGTGGGCCGATTCAGAATCGACAATTTGCCGTAAAATGCACTAACATCTCTTTGATGTAATGACACGCACAAACGAATTTGTTTAACGAAAGAAACGTGCGGCCCAGGAGACGACGAATTTCGTTCTGCAAAATAGCGCAATATTTCTCGTTCGACCGAAAAGGAACGATTACCAAAGAGAGAGAGAGACACGTTCCATTTTACCATTGGCGGAATTCATCTTAGCAACTGGGGGAACCAATCAGCTCAATGTGTACAGTGGCGTGGTTTCCAAGTAACCATCCAGCACGACTAATTTCGCCTATACAGTGCGTGTTCGGAACAGTAAAGAAAACTGAGTAGTGACAACGCATATACAGGGTGCATTCGAAACAGAAAGGAAAAATGAACTGTAACATTACTTGGGAAGAATTCGAATCTTTACTCCTCGAAGAATTTGACGGCACGCATATCCGTAGACAACTGATCGCCAACCTGCATTCGAAAAAACAGTTAGCGACAGAATTCACAAGTCCATTCGTCATGAATAAGTGGAAACTCTTCAACCGGGTCGCAAGAGATACACCAGAACGCGAACGGATATTGATCATTGTTGATCTGATTCGAGCGGATTTACATACGATGATGACCAGCCCACTACCAACAACACAGGCAGAACTGTACGTCCGAAGCGCTGCAGCGGATCGCTTGTCACCACCCCAGACAAGGAAATCCGTCTTGTTATCAAGGACCACACTAACACCGATCAGCAGTTACCGCAGTGCCATTTCTGTCCTGAACAACATTACCATCGAGATTGCCCTGTTAAACCAGATAATACCAGCTCGGGAAACGCCGATCGGGCCGGCCCCAGTCAAGCTCGGGTCGCCGGCCCTCAATAATCAGCCAGATGGGACACCGCAGCTTGCCGAGACTGCCGGTAAAAATCGCTGGTAATTATTACAGCGCCTTGATTGACACCGCCGCCTCCGCAAACTTCGCTGCTGCCAGTGTAATCGGCCCGATCACAATGACTTCCCAAACTCGACGAGTGCAAATGGCGGACACTAACTCCACGCTAGAAACAGCCGGAACCGTCAACATGTATTTCAGCATTGACGGACAATAGTTCACGAGTTCATGATTGTACCAAAACTCCGGGAACAAATAATCCTTGGATAGTCCTGGTTAGAGGAGCAGCAAGCAGTTATCGACATGGGACGACTTTGGCACTTCCTCTCGAACGACAAAGCACTTCATCAGACCGCTTAAGGATCCGGTCGTTCCGACCATAGATATCACAGACCTGGTTCACCAGTTCCCTGAACAGCATCGTGATAGCTTCCGGACTCTAGTTGGCAACTTTCAAGATGTCTTTGTCACCGGAGGAAGACCAACCATTACTTCCAGTACTGTTCACAAAATACGGTTACGAGACCATCGGCCGATCCGTATTCCTCCACACCGTTGTTCAACCACTAAGAAACACCTTTTCAACGAACAAGTCGAATTAATGCTCAGCGAAGGAATTATTCAACCAAGCACGTCGGCATACAATTCACCAATCGTAATAGTGGAGAAGAAAGACGAAGCTACAAGTTTACCACGAATTCACGAGACTTTGAAGGACATAGGAACCGCAAAAATATTCACTACCCTAGATATGGCCTCCGGTTACTGGCAAATACCATTGGTCGAAGATACAAGGCGCCTCACCGCGTTCATCACACCAGATGGAGCCGCTTATGAGTTCCGGGTTTATGCCCTTTGTCTGAAAAACGCACCCACAACATTTCAGAAATTGGCTGGTCTCGTTATATATTTCGTATTGGTTTATCTCAACGATGTGATAATTTACTCCAACAGCTGGAAAGAACACCTCGGGCACTTACAGCAGGTCCTGGAACGATTGCAACAATACCACCTCCGTTGCTCGATCAAAAAGTGTCAATTTAGATTCACCGAGTTGGAATATCTTGGTCATCACATCTCCCCAACCGGTCTTCAACCCAAGGAAAGCCAGCCACAAAATCGCTTTGATGAATAGCGCCATGCCAACCAATCGGAAGGAACTACGCCAGTTCCTTGGCCTTGTCGGCTGGCTGCGGGAATATCTTCCAAGCTGTGCCGAACTGTTCGCCCCCCTGACGGACTTACTAAGCACCAACCGGAGATGGAAATGGGGTGAAGCTCAACAAGCTGCTTTCGTGACCTTGAATCACGAACTTGGTAAACTACGACCGTTGGATCGGCCCGATCCTGCATTACCATTCGTCCTACAGACCGACGCCAGTTCCCGAGGAGTGGCCGCTGTATTATATCAAGATACAACGAATGGTCGGAAAATCATATCGTACAGCAGTAGCAAGTTGAAACCCGCCAACGAACAGGAATGCCTCGCAGCAATCTGGACCATTCGCAAGTACCGCCCTTACCTAGAAGATCAACAGTTCACTCTCCGTACGGACAGCCGAGCTCTGTGCTGGTTAGAAAACAGCAAAGACTCTTGCTCAAAACTAACTCGCTGGTCTCTCTTGCTGCAACAGTTCAAGTTCAAAATCGAGCATTATCCTGGCCGGGAGAACCAACTTGCCGATGCCCTGTCTCGGAGCCCTGAAGAAGTTACTGTTCCCGAAACAATCACCGACACCACCGCACTGCTGCCGGAATCCATTCAACAACTTCAATTAGCTGAACTTTCCACTTAAGTGGAGAATGCACAGCAAGAAGATGAAGCTGTTGCAACCATGTATGCGCGCTGGAATAGAATATGCGCCAACGGACTAACCGAACTTGGCGACGAGGGTTTCCTCCAACTGTATTCGTTAGAAACCGGCTATCTCAGGCGGATCTCAGAAGACGGAAGGAAGTTGCTGTTCGTTCCATCACATGCTTGGAGAAGAGTACTCTACGCACACCACGACGATCCCACAGCCTGGAGCCGAAGAAACAGAGCGAGCGATTCGAAGGAATTATTACTGGCCAAGGATGAAACGGGAAGTACGCCGTTATGTACGAGCTTGCCTCACATGCAATTGCACTAAGAGGGGGGCACCACAGGAGAGGGAGCCGCTCCGACCTCACCCAGCAACACAACCGTGGGAAGTAATAGCCACCGACATAATGGGCCCTTATATCGAAAGCCGTCAAGGGAACCGTTTTATTCTTACAGTCACCGACCTTTGTACTCGTTGGGTGGAGGCGTTTCCATTGAAAATCATAACCGAAGTGCTTGAGGACCAAATCTTCAGTCGTTTTGGTTATCCCAAGTCCATCATCACGGATAATGGGGTTCAATTCACGTCCATCTCCTGGGACATGGAAATCAACCGTTCGGGCCAACCATCAACCATGGCAATCAACCATCCTCGGGCTAACCCTGACGAGATTCGTAACCAAGAAGTCAAAAAGGGGCTACGCGCCCATCTCCAGGGAAAAGATCCTCGCATCTGGGACCTAGTACTGCCCAGAGTGATCTACAACCTGCGGACTCGGAGAAATGCGGCCACCGGAACCACTCCAAGTGAAGCCCTGCTTGGTTACGAGTTGCCGCGACCAGGAGATTGGCATCTGGAAGGTGCCAATGCTCAAGGTTCTAATTTGCCACGACGGGAGCATATCCAGCGCATACATCAGAATCAGAACCGCTATCGGACACGCTACGTCATCAAGCAGACCAAAGCACCACGATTCCTACCTAACGATTGGGTTTTCGCTCGTGCACAACCACGAATAACCGGCACCTTCCCCGAAACTTGGACTGGACCTCATCGAGTCATCGAGGCAAATAAAGTCTTGTTCTTCTTTCGCACATCTTATTTCGAGGTGCGCCATTGTAACAATACCTTCAATTCTGCTAGACACAAACACAAAAAATTGTGGAAATGCTTGTTTAAAAACAAGCCGATGACAGCAATTTCGCTCAAGCGAATACGCTTTTGTTGTGTCGGTGTTACATATTACAGCCGGCGAGCGAGTGATCATGCGCAAAATCAAAAGGCACATTTAATTGTTTTCCAGTATAAATATGGGAGCAAAGAGCGACCAGGACATTCTTACTTCGATTTCCAACGCGAAAACTCTTAGGGCCGGTCTCTCCATCTCTTAATAAACTAACTATTAGTTATTAGACGAATAACTTCCATGGAAATAATTCATAAAAATCAATCATTCAAAAAAATTAAATTATTCGCCGCAGACGGAAAGATCGACGCTTATTTAACTGTAAACGTGAAACCTTTGTAATTTGTGATTTTGTATTTTTTAATAAACAAGTGTCAAAGAAAAAAATTAAAGTGAAGAGAAACAAATTAAATTATGATGTATTTATTTTCGTATTACAATTTAAATCAATTGAAAATAAATATTAAGTTAATCTTTTAATGAAAAGTTTAGATCACGACATCCCGTGATCACTTTTTGACCTAACATTGCAGTAGGATAGACAAATAGAAGCCAGTTTGCTTCATAATAAGTCATCCCATGCAAGGCGGGCATGCATGCTATCAAGCAATCAAAAGCGACTTGCAACAAAATTCATTAATTAATTTAATTTAAAAAATGATCCTTCCTTAGTAACTTTCAAATTTCGCGCCGAAAAACTGTAATGCGGCTAAATTTACATAGTAATTTACACCTCATGTTTTAATGCCTAATTAAAACGATCTGAGGCACAGTTTCATAAAACTTGCTTAACCCCTTGATCAAGTTAATCGTGTGATCAAGCAATATCATTGGAGGAAATTTAAACTTTCCTCCAATGATATTGCTTAGTCACACGATTAACTTGAACGAGTGGTTAACTACGTTTTAGGAAACTGAGCTTAAGTTTAGTTTAGGTTTGAAAAAAAAATTATGTCGACGTTCTTTAGTGACTTCAAAAGTTTTTATGTGTTTCAAATTTCGCGCCCAAATAAATTGCGGAACAACAGAAGAAAACTGAAACAAACTGCAATGAAACACGGAGTGTAATGAACGGTAAGTATCGATGAATAATTTAAAATTCCGCGCCAAAAAAAAAATTCGCAGTACGACACTATTTACATAGATGGCACTGGCGCAACTCAGTTATACTCAATTATCGACGTTTTTAGCAATGTTTAATTAATTTTCAATTTCAAATTTCGCTCCTAAAATAATGTGGTATTACGCGAGAAGAATGGTAAGAGGTACGAGTAGATGAAACAATGAGAGAAAACAAAAAAAAATATAAAAATATAAAAATCTTCATGGATGGCGCTCGCGCAACACAATTTCGTTTTTTAATACGTAACTGAAATTCTACAAGATCTTATCTAAATTTAATTTACGAGTAATTTAAGAAAATTAAAAAGTGTATATCGACATTCTTTAGTAACTTTAATAATTTTCTTATATTTCAAATTTCGCGCCCAATAAGTTCTACCGTGTAGTAGTAGCGCATGACGAAAGAAAACTGAAACAAACGACAGTGAAACACGAAGTGTAGTGAACGGGGAAACAAGAGAACATTGATGGCATTAAATGCGAAGAATAAGTTCAAATTCCCCGCCAAAAAGAATTCGTTGTACGACAATATTTACACAGATGGCGCTGGTGCAACATAGTTTCACTTTTAATGTACAGTAGCGGACAATAAAATCCGGGCAAGATTTTGACATGTCGTGCGTATTTCGACAAATTTGGTACATCAGGCTTTTACTGAGGTTATATTTCTGTCAAAATAAATAAATAAAATTTGAATCAAACGTCAGAATTACTACTGACATGCGTTAAACATTAAAAATATGAAAGTGAGGTTTACATTGTGCAAATGACGCGCCCGGATTTTATTGTCCGTCACTGTACGTAATTGAAATGTAACGTATATAATTAAAATCGCACACAAACTCATCTGGATTTAGTTTAGATTTGGGAAATTAAAAAAAATTACCGGCGCCGTTCGGCAACTTTTCATTAACTTTTAATTTCAAGTTTCGCGCCTAAAATAATATGGTATTACGCGACAGGAATAGTCGGAGGTACAAGCAGGCGAAACAACTAGAGAAAACGAAAGAAAATAGATGAGTTTAATCACGAGAAATAATTTCGAATTTCGCGTCAAAAAAAATAGTGCGACACAATCTACATAGATGGCGCTGGTGCGACACAATCTACATAGATGGCGCTGGCGCGACACAGTTCCATTTTTTTATACTTAATTAAAATTGTATAAAAACTTACATCTAAATTTAATTTACCGGTAGATTTGAGAAAATTTTTAAAAATACATATATCGGCGTTCTTTAGTAGGTAACTTCAATAATTTTTGTACATTTCAAATTTCGCGCCCGAAAAAATTGTAGTACGTAGTGATAGCGCACTATAAAAGAAAACTGAAACAAACGATAGTGAAACACAAAAGAATTTAGAGAATACTGTTTAATTATACTACTTGTATAATATTCTTATGATGATCTGAGATCTGCCTAAATAAAAGAAAAAAGAAAGAGAAATAACTTTTGTAGTGAAACACGAGAAAATAAAACGAGTAGAAGAATCGATTAGAGTCGTTGGATCGTGCAATACGACCGCAGATGAAAAATTTGAAGTGCCATCTCTTATCCAAACACGAACTAACATGTGTCCAACAATTATGGTAACCCTGGATGGCTGTGGTATCAAACATGAATGTCGATTCTTACATTGTGTTCTTACATCGCATCGTGATCGCATCGTCAAATTGTACGTCTCAGACATTAGGGCCTATTCTGCATCGAAGACGTTAAATTTAAAGGGTTGTTACAGTAACAGCCAATCACAAGACTCTATTTTGAATTTTAACGTACCCTTAAATTTGAACAGCTTGTTAATAAGTTACAGAATAGCCATTATTGACTGTCAAACAACAAATAAATTTTTTAATCAATGAGATACACCTACATTAATTTTTATTACAACCATAGATTTAGTGTTGCTTTTAAATAACTTATTAAAAAAATAATAATTGGGGCTGGTTGTTGTGCAAACTCGCTAGATCTTGGTTATTTTAAAATTAAATAAAATACATAAAAATAAAAATAAAAAGGATGGCTACTAAAATTATATTAAAAAACTGCAATATAAAGAAGTTAAAAGAAAAAGAAGTTTTAACCCATTTAGTGAATTACAATTTTTAAGACGATCTTTAATTATGCCACAAAAGAGAAGCGAATAGAGTTAATTAATTCCTATTTATAACCATAATAAGAAACTACTACATAGATTACCAAAATATGCTTCTTGTTCGAGACAATTTTGTTTTCTCGCAGACCATGTTGCTTTACTTGATATGGGTTTCCCTTACTTTAGACAGCGAAGTTCAGTCTGGCCCAGAGGTCAAAGATAATTTACGATAGTCACAGTCGAACAATAATAAAGGTAATTTTGCATCCCTAATGTATTTTACACAACCACAACGGACTCTCAACAACAAGTTTTGTGCCTCGTAATTACGTATTTCGTGCATGCGTCTTCCATTTTTTACCTCTTCTAATTCAATTACTTTCATAAAGGAAACTACTTTTCCCGCAGGATTACGGCACTTAAGGCAAGCATCTGGCTTCACAGCACACAATTTATTGAGAGACTTTCATAACAACTGTACCAGAAATATCAGAAATTGATCAAATATTTTATATAGGGTGAGTCGGCAGGAACGCACCAAATGCTGGAGTGGATTTTATTAGTAAATATCAGACAAAAAATTCAAAAGATGTTTATCTGTTGCCAGTCTTAAAATTTTACAATAAATTTTCAAAAAGCACCTCACAGGCCTCTACGCAGTTTCTAGCATGTTTGCGAACATCATCTGTTGCTCTTCCGAGTTGTTTCTTTCCTTCTGCTTTTCTTTATGCACCGTGTTTATGATAGCATTTAATATATAGGTTAAATTAATCAATATAAACGTTAGCCCATTTTTACTTTGTATACCTTTCAACCAGTCCCAAATGGTTCAATGGTATGACAAACAAAAGTCCAATGGTATGAAGCTTGGAGGTCTTATATTTGTTAAATTGATTAAAATCTAACGCTCTCGACAAGAGGACAAGAAGATATTTTTAATTTCAGTCAAATTTTTAAATGACATTGATGACCAATTTTGTTGCTCGCATAAACAAGAAACAATGTAAAACATTAATAACGTTTCTCAAGTTATTACTTGTTCCTTCTGCACAGAGGTCGTAAATGTTCCTTAAAGCTCTATTTTGCTAGTAAATAAGATTAAAACATTACCCCGCAGAAAATACTTAACCGTTATACCACGGAGCAGTTAAAACAAGTGAAATAAAATATTAGCAATTAGAAACTGCGCAACTTTTATGCGGTAAAGCTCTTAGATGGCATAAAATGAAACATATTAAAAGATATCAACATTATAAGAATCCTAGTGTTACGATTATCATAAATTAACATCTAAAGAAAAACTAAAACTATTGGAAATTTTATTCTAGAATTGACTGATTCTGCTTATCTATAATTATCTTTACGATGAAGATAATTCAGTTTTAATAATTTAATTCAACGGATTCCGCGGACCTACAAAATAATTAAAACGATTCTCCTCATTCCATAACTCTATGATTTGCTTAATCAAAACTTCTAGTTTAATTGAATTTTATCAGTTCATTGTCGCATACCCTTGACTTACAGAAATAAATTAAAAATGAGTTGTCATTAAAAATGAATTGTCATTTAACCTCCTCCAAACTAAGATCACACCATTATTAACTGAAAGCAGATTTACAATTTAAATTATTTCTGGATTCCGTGTTAAATATGAGACATCCAGACGCTCGTACATGTTTGAGAGAGTTTCCACAACTAAATCGCAGCATTGCTCGTGGTGTAATGAAAAGATTATAATTAAAGTGGATTATAAAGCTGTTATTTTGCATTTTGTAAGTGAGGCCAAATAGAAAGGGAGTTAACGCAAAGTTCTCGTCAGGGCAAAAACATACTCGTTTGAAAACGACAAACTTGACTTTACCTATGTATATAAACAATCATAAGCAATCCTTGTGCATGTTTGAAACCTTTCGCCTTCCACATTCAATAAATTAATGCAAATGCGGCCACAATTATACGGAATTCCAGGATGAGTAATCAATATTCGAATTGAATTCGAAAATCGTAACTTCATTTACATCCCATTACTGTGCATCTCCTTATTTTTTGTCGATAAATTGACATTAGATTTCGCACCCAGATTTCTGCATATAACCACATATATTATGTATGTTAGTGTACACGTCGGCGTACATTTAGTCGTACGTGGACATGCTTGTATATCATAATCACCTCTGCCTCTCTTTTCTGCTTAAAAGTTTAAAAAAAGATCGATTGCTAAATTTTATGGCTTCCCTTACATGCTCGCAAACTTACACAGCCGTGGGAATACCGGTCAACACCTTGAAGAAGATCTGGTGTATTTTAAGTCTTCATGTAAAATCCGTGCATCCGAGCTCGAGAACGTATACGACCGCATGGTTATCCCTTTAAAGCAATGTGTATTCTTCAGTTCACGAAAGAATACCTGGACGTCATCAATGTATTGTTAAAGTTTAGACTGTAACGTTCACATTTTTCGCTGTCCGTTACATTATTTTTTTACGTATTTTCTCGTTATTTTGCTGTTGAAATTTAAGGAAAAACTGTTTCGTTCGTTTCGTATTTATGACTTTCACGCCTCTATCTCTCAGGATTTTGTGTTTTAATTTCAGATAGTAATGCGGACTCCTATTTCTTCTTAAAGCCATTTGTTTGTTTCGGAAATTAATCTGTAGATGTCGTACATGGTCTTTTGGTCGATTTTATTGATCGATATTTCTTGATGACGTATTGCGGAAATTGCGTGTTAAAATTTTTGACGAGTTTCCCTCCTTCTCGATGATCGTGCACGATTTGGGTGTGTGCTCGTACGCCATTAAGACGCGTGGCGTGCGTCTTCAAATTTTTGTGGTTTTGTGAAGCTGAACGGCTGTGAGATATTCCAGTTTGGCAAATATTTACGCCTCTATATCTCGTAAGCCCTACTGTGTCATTTTGCCGTCTGTTTTTTTGTCACAACTGCTACCGTTTCCGCCAAGCACGTATCCGAGCACGTGTTGCGTTAAAGTTCTCGCTCAGGAAAAACTAACAGAAGATTGTAAGTACCCTAGTTGTTTAGGAGAATATTTTCTAAGATTCTTTTTCTCTTTATGTAGAGTTTTTTTTTTTGACTCCCGAAATTGTGTTAAACATTAGAAGATTAGTTTTTTTGACTCCCGAAATTGTGTTGAGTTACCGAGGCCGAAGCTTTCCTCCTATCGCACGAGTTTTTATGGGAAAATTCCTTGCTGTTTACGGCGTGTCTTTTGAAGATACTACCGAACAGGAGTTCCTCTTTTTTTATTTGACGTGGTTGTTTTTGGAAACAAATCCAGTCATTGCCGAGTCGTTTGAAGATATAATTCAACGGAGTCGTAATTGGAACTGAGGTCCGACTATCATCAGGATTGAGTAAGAAACAATCACAATCGATTATCGTACCGTACCGTATCGTATCGTTTCGAGAAAATTATCGTACCGTACCGTATTGAATAACTACCGTATCGTGCCGTATCTTTATGGAAATATTACCGTATCGTATGGAAACAATCCATTAAATTTATTTTGATTGTCAGTGGACAATAATTATAGTATATTGGGTCACCTTCCAATTTATTTAGCGATATGTTACATTTTTTATTTGTATGGGTCATTTATCTATAGTTTGCATCATATTAATTTTTTCTACCTTAAGTTGTTTTTTTGTACACATGTTAGTATATATATATTTTGTTTGGTCAAATTACCTTTTATGTTAAATCGTTACATAATTTATCAATTATATTATTTTTCATCTTCAAACATTCTTTTTCATTTTCTGATACGATTAAAGAGCAATTTCTTTAAAATAAATTTGCGTAATCTAAAAATCTGTTTCGAGTTCGTTAGTTTGGTTCCGGACTGTTTTAGTAATTACAGTTTAAAGAGATTACTTGGCGCTCAACAGCTTTCGTTTTGTCATCCTACGTTTACTATTTTTTTTAATGAATTACGCAAGTTATTTCTTAACAATATAGTTCGAAGAATTATCCTTCCGAATCCACCTTAGCCTCCGACTAAACTGAGCTATGGCAACCAAACAGGTGAGAATCTACTTACAAAAAAAAGTATGTCACAAGACTCACGTTGTTTATTTATTTAAGGCTGGGTTGCACAAAACATTTAAGTCAGGATTAAATTTAAGCCTAACTTAGAATGTGGCGCACGTTATGACATACAGCATATGTGTGTCACATTCTAACTTAAATTTAATCCTGGCTTAAATGTTTTGTGCAACCCAGCCTTGATGTATTAGACAAACATAATCCTGCGATTTTTACACTTATTCAAAGCAGGTGTGGCAGAGATGGTACGAAAACAACGATGCCAAATTTACAGAAAGCGGAAATGTACTTGAGTTACAGACCGAGTGTGTCTGTCACTTGTAGCATCTAACATCTCTCTATTTTATAATTTAAGAACACACTTTGTGAATATAAATCTAACATACCTACCTATAGAATCGGTATTTAAAGTGTAGTTAAGTAAAGAAGAATTTTTCTCAAACGGAATATGTAATTATAAAACCAAGAAGTCCACAAAGTATATCATATAAAATTGTTACGTTTTAGCACTAAGTTTATAAAAAACAGGCAACTGAACTGAAAGAATTAATTGAAGTAATAAAACTCACTCAATAAAACTCGCTGAATTACATGAGTGCATAATAATTTATCGTAAACGACGTCACAAAACAAGAATAGTTCCAATTAAACTATCTGAAGCAGCTACATTACATGTATGTAGTTTTAACCGAGTCTATCCATTACGTTCTTCGTACTCTATTTGACGAACGTAAATTGGACAATTAATCAAGAAATTCTGCTCCCAGAATCCTTTTCGTTCCTTTTCCGTTCGAATACGATTTCCTTTCCTTTTTCGAACATCCATCGTTCAAACGAGCGGCTCTATTTAACTCGAACATTACACGTTTTACTTACGAAGGTCGGTTATTATCAAAGACCCCACGAAGAGTTCAATTAATGAATGGAAGCAATTAATTCTACAACTCGGTGACACATAATTTAACATATTGTGAGTTTGTATGTTGAAGGCAGAGTGAGTGCCAAGATGAGATCATTTTTATCTGAGGAGGTCGGTGTCGCGAAGTGGATGAGGAAAGCTAATAAAATTTGCGCCCCTCGCTTCAAGGTTTTCGTTTTCAACTAATGAAATACGTACTCATTTTACAAAGAACTGCTCATCAGAACGAGTATTCTATTTATTGTATGAAGTAAGCAGACTTCAGTCTGAAATGATCTCAAACTCCTGAAGAGTTGTACATAAAAATCTGCGTATTACTGAAATTTTGAGATACCGTCAACAGGGGTGTCTCGGGACGATTTTTGACGTATTTATTTATATCCCCCGAATGATTAAAGATATAGATATCAAACTTTGCATAGGAGGTCTTTATAATATTGGCTATCAAATGAAGTAAGCGCAGCATATAAAAAAATGCGTTGCAATTTATTTAAAAAAAAAATGCCTGTCCCGACCCACCCCGGGTTTTGGGATGACTAGGGATACGGATTAAAACAGCACATTTGGAGCTAATCACCTCACCAGAGGGGTGATTTGGGACAGAAATATAATTTTTAAAAAAATATATATTTAAGAATATGCAAACAAATAATAAGGAATATAAACTAACAGTACAAATACGATAATATGGATGAAATTACATTTTATAAGACAGAAGTTTTCCATCTTTAAAGTGATATCCATCTCTCCTTAACTGAATTGGTTTCTGTAATTTCTGTGTTATTTGTGATATTTCTACATCACTGATATCAGGAACATCTGGGAATATAAATGTGTTGTCAATCTTTGGATAAGGACGCAAATGTAATGGCAGTCCCAACTTCAGTCTTGGTGAAAGACTTGATTACACCCACAAAATACTTTTCTGTTTTCTTGGTAGTCAATTTTACTTCTATAAAGTCGCCGATTTTGAGATCATCCAGTGAAATATCATATTCTGTATCTTGAAGGCTGTCTGCAGCTAAAACTTCGTCAAGATCTTCATCTACAAGAAAATCTAAATCTTCATTTTCCTCACTAACTCTGTGGCTAGGTCTAGCACTATTATCATTTATGTCACTTCCATCATTGCTAAAATCGTCCTGTGTTACACTCTGTCCAGGGGGGACATTAATTTTCTTGTTCCTAATTTTTTGTGGAGTCTGTGATTTTCTAATGTCTTGAAAAAGATCAGTAGTAATTGATTCGGTTAAGGCATCGTTTACGTTATTTTCATTCAACGGTTCGGTAATTTTTTTAAAACTTGGTCTCTGTTTATTGGTACAATGCCCGAAATCCAGATTTAATATTCTCAGAAGTGTTTGTTTCAATCTCGCGCAAACAACGATTAAGCAAAGATGGAAAATTTTGCTTGGGTATAGGACCTTTGTTTTTCTTTTTCCAAGATGTTAAAACTCTTGTCCAACTTTTCTTCATTAGGTCCAAAGACCGACACGTCGAGAGGTTGTGTGAGATGTGTAGAATTTGGTGGCAGCAGAAGGAATTTAATGTCATTTTTTTCACATTCTTGTATCACCGTAAGGGATAAGTGGCTGGCTAAATTGTTCCCTATTAATACCTTTTTACCTTCTTTGCGTCGAAAATAAGGGAACACAATGTGCAAAAACCATTCTTCAAATAAACTCTGATCAAACCATCCACTTTTGATCTTGCAAACAGACAAAGTCTTTAGGACCATTAAGGGTCCAGTTATCGTAAATATATTCACTTTTGTATACCACAAATGGAGGAAGCATATGACCATCGGCTGTTACTGAAAACATTACGGATGTTGCGCTCTTTGAAGAGTCGATTATTCGTTCAGCACGTTTTGCAGACCTCCGCACGACCCTTTTCTTCTTCCGGGATCGTCTACAAAATTTGTTTCGTCATAATTAATGATATTTTCTGGAGGCACACCATCAATACTAGTTTCCAAGTTGTCAAAAAATTCATTAATAACTTCAGGAGAAATAGCAGCTCTTGGCCTTTTAATATTTTCTGATAAACGAATAGTGAGGTCTATGGCACTTCGCTTCAAAAACAACTGAAGCCAATCTTCTCCTGGAAAATTATTTTTGAATGTACTTTCACGTCTTCCAAGTCTGTCAAGCATGCCCTTGACGAGGCGACGAATGTCTACACCCTCTAAGGGATATCCCCACTCAGCTGCGATTTTTATAACCTTCACTATTAACTCTTCTTCTTTAGGAGAAAGAACCTAAGGATTTTAACCCTCCCTCGATATAACGTTGTTCTTGGTATACCATAAACATCTTGAGCTTCTCTTAATGTCATTCTTCTGTTCTTGACATGACGTAAAGCTTCGGCGAAAGTGTTTGGATCGTAATTACATTTTTTTCGACTACCTAATGGTGTCTTATAATTGCGAGGCATGGTGTCCCGTTTCACCCCGAAATAGACTAGAAAAAATTTTAAAAAAATCATAATTTACAAAATCTGTGATTCCCTCGTAAAATTCGTACGTAACCTCAATGTCAACAGACTGAAGTATCCGGAAAAAAAATATTATAATGTTTATAAAAGTTTGCATAGACTTAATATACATCACATTAAAATGGCCATCAAAATCTACGATTTTCAAGTAATGATTTTGATTATAATAAACTTACCTTTAATTGAATCGAACAGTTTTATAAGTTTTGGAAATCGACAACGGTACCATCTGTGAATAACTGTGCACTACACTATCTTTGATAAGAAACCTCTTTTACCGACATGAACGAACGAAATTTAAAATAAATCGTGTTTGTCCCCAATCACCCCCGTGTTCCGAGACACCCCAGTTGACGGTATTTTTTTAGACACCGAATTGAAGGTCGAGGATATTAATTTATTTATTATTCCACTGTCAGTTCATCAATAATTAACTATAATAATAAATTAATAATTCATTAAATGTAATAATTTTTTTTTGTTTTCCAACTAAAGGCAACAGCATAATAAAAAAAGAACGGTTTTGCCGATTTTGTCGAAAAGCAAACGACTTCCAGCTCGAAAAAATGTACTTTTCAATTATTATAAGAAAAAGGAAAAAAAAAACAAAGACAATCAATAAGTTATAACAAGTTTTGGTCGTATTTGCTAGAAGTTAAAGAAAGCCTTTTCTCCAAAAAGTAAAATCAATTGTGCAGTAAACTTCTTTTGTTTATAATCGAGAAAGCAAGTGGCGTAGCGATCTGGAGAGCAGGGGGTCCAATTATACTAGGACACAGCGATATCTGGAGGTCCAAAGACGTCTCTTTTAAAAAAAGAATTAAAGGACGTCGGGAAAATTGTGATTTATAATAATAATTAATTGAAGGACCCAATGCAAAATGTACCCAACAATAAGTTACATTTTCGTAAACTGTAGGCGTTTTCTAATGCATTTTTTTGTAAGTTATTGACTGATATACACTGCGCCAATAAATTAGGGGAACACCAGAGAAACGCAACTAAAAACTGTAATATCTTTTTATTGCCTTAACGTAATGAACTAAAATTTTTACCTGACTGCTATAACGCGTTATTTGCCAAACAAGAATCATATTTTGTTACTCAAGTGACAATAATAAAGAAACTCAACGGAACTGCCTCAAGAGAACATCCAAAGGTTAATCGAAAGTATGTCACGACGATGCCAAGCTGTTATTCAAACTCGTGGAGGTCATACTCAATATTAAATTTATACACCTGTTTAAGTATAATTGTTCTTAAAATTATTCACTGGTGACAAATTGCTTTTTTCTTAATAATTGTTTCCGTTGAGTTTCTTTATTATTATGACTTGAGTAACAAAATATTACTATTGTTTGGCAAATAAGGTGTTATAGCAGCCATGTAAAAACTTTTAGTTTATTACGTTAAGGCAATAAAAAGATATTACAGTTTTTAGTTGCGTTTCTCGCTGGTGTTCCCCTAATTTATTGGCGCAGTGTATTTAAAAATAAATAAAAATATCTGTTGCCTACAATTGCAAATAATATTTCCAAACAGAAATAAAGCTTTTCACTTTATATATTTCAGAAGTAGCTTTTGGTACTTGCATTGAACCCTTTAATTGCACAATTTCCTCAAATTTTTCGGATACACATTACCAAGTTTCATTTTGAGTTCGACACATACGTAAATTTTTTAACGTACTTTTGTACCTACATACATTCGTATTATAAATGTATCCCGGAGGAACAAATCATCACTACGCCACTGCTTCGGAGTATTGTATTTTCTAATTTAATGCTGTATTCAGACTCTCTCTGTTCTGTTGTGTTATGGACATTAATGAGCACGGATGTTTCCGGTTAACAGAGTCGTAGCAACTAATAATAACAATAATAATAATAGACTTATTGATCCACATAATATTGTACCTATAAGTCATCCATGTATTGTAATATAACAGGTGAAATGTAAGGATCAAAAGGCTCAGATTCGGATTGATCTGATCTACCATCTGAGTCTGAACTTAACAATTGTTGCTTGACGGAGAGTCAATAACAACAAAAATATTTAACATTCAATGAAAAAGAAATTACTAAATAATTTGTTAAGATACTTAAGCAGCCAAATGCTACTTAGTTTATTCAAACTAGTTCGTGAAACAGATTTTAAAAAAGGAGATATCACAAAGTACTTAATTTTTAATTTAAGCTACGGCGACACAGAATCTTTTTCTACATAAAAAAATATTTTCAAGAAAAATTTCTACTTATGAATTTGCATCAAATTTGAAGAAAAGAGAAATTTTAACTGGAATAGAATTATACAGGGTGCTATTGAACTTGAACTATTTATGATTGATATGCCGACTTGAGTTACTTATTAACATGTACATTTCTCGTAATAAATAAAACTACCTCAATAAAGACTATTGGTCCTAAAACTGCTGCATGGATATTCTGTTCGTAAGCAATAAATGAAAAAGTTGTTTCATTTGTAACTGTTACGTTTGCACTTTGTGAAGGTCGTGTAGTACGTTGAGTGTCAGAGGATAAGGCCGTTCGTTAATTATCTAATGAAATATGGAATAGAAATAATTTTGCACAATTTAGCCAGTCAGTTTGATGATTTTATTAATCATTTTTTTTTCTTGTTGCAGGTAAGTTTAGTGCAGGAAATAAACTTGTCTTTGAGTTCTTTAAAGGTAAGATTTCTTTAATTGAGACAAATTTACTGTTTCTGATTTTCTGCAAAATGATTTTAAGTCAAAGGAGTAAAAATAAATATTTCCTTTGCCCCTCCACTCTTAAAACATTCCAAATTACTGCGAAACTCCAAAATACATATTTACTTTAATTTATGTACGTATTAAAGGAAGGCTGATTTTTCCTTAATATTTAGGTTCCTTATAAATTATCCGTAACCAACAAGATGTACATATGACCATTTCTTAGTAAATAAAGAATGTTTTCAAAATATTTAACTTTCAGAGGAAGGTTTCTTCTTTACAGATTTAAAAAATTTCCGGTATCATTCCCATGTTTTTCTTTAATCACAATCAACAAATGCATTTTGAACACAAACACATGGCCTACGTGTGCATGTTTTATTGTTTTTCGGATGAATACATTTGGAAGGCAATATGCAAGTGTTTAATAATGATGTTTTAAAACAACGTTAATTTTTTCTATAATAAAATTACAAATATCAAGGTTATCGAATTCGTAATTATTTAAAATATTTCTGGACCCACCACACTCAGCCTGGGTGAACCAGGGGATACCAGATCCACTACCCTTGACAGAAAGCAGTGCGGTCCGCTAAGATTTCACAAAACTAGCTCTTGGCCCTTTCGCTTAAAAGTTATACGGACAGGTATATGTAAAGCTTTTAAATTGAATAAAAACAGCGTTTGATTTTTTTGCTTGCCTATGTAGAATAATTTAAATGCTAGAGAAGAAAGGCACACTCAATGGATACCTGGAATATGCAGAGTGAAAACTAATCAAAGGGCCACTATCCTGAATATATTGTTTATTTATTAAGATACAATCACAAAATTTAGTATAAGAAATAGGTTTACGATTGATAGTTTCACAAATACGACTGTCGACTATTTGCGAGATCCCCTTAGTGGCCCTTTAATTAGTTGTGACCCTTTATAAATCGTTAAAAGGAAAATTATTATTATTAAAACTTTAATAAATTTGTAGAACTTTTTGAAAAGAAATTAAACTAAATATGGAGAATGATAGATAATGATAAAATTTAATCAAGAGAGATTGCCTGCTGTATAAGAATTTCAAGTGAAATAACAAAAGTTATAAATTTTACAAACATCGAAAGTGATACAGGTCAGTGTTACCCGCTGCTTGAAACGACTCCATTATTTTTATACTGGGGCATAGAATGTTTTAATATTTATCTTTTCCAGGCGACCGATGTATCCGTGTTGTACGTAATCATAAAATGCTGAAAGTAGATGAGGAAAGAATCCCGGGACTCGGCGTAAAATCCTGCCCAATAATATTTCATTTTTTCTGTTTCATTAAATATTCACAACGAAATTGATGATCTCCAATTTCAGAGTCGGTCAAAATAAATCGTACAAACACTAGGAGGTCAGAGGTAAAGGATACATCTCCAATATTTAAATTTGAGTACATAGGGATTTAATCAGAATATAATAAACATTTTACAAATAAATAAATACATTTCTTAGAGCCAGTCTTTCCATCACTTGATACCTAAACTGACTAACGGATAACTCCCATGGAAACAATTAATAAAAATCCATCAGCCAGTCACAAATATTAAGTTACTCGCCGAATAAGTTTAACTAGAAGAAGGAAAGACCGGCCCTCTGTGTTAGATTATTACTTTTGAAATATTTAATAAAAAGTTTAATAAAAGAATTGGCTTCCGGTTAGAACCGCGTCACGTTTACTTCTTCTACTGCCGACGTTTCGTTCTCCATTGCAGAAGACTGACAGTCTCAACGACTAACGAGAAGCACCAGCAACACCATCACCAACAGCAGCCCTGAGGAAGTTCTTCTGCAATGGAGAACGAAACATCGGCAGTAAAAGAAGTCAACGTGACACGCTTCCAACCGGAAGCCAATTCAAACAGCTTGAAAATAAATAAACTTTAACTAAACCAAATTGAATCAGTTATTAAATAAACTGAAAGCAGATATTGTTTTAATGTTTAAGTTAAGTTTAGTTTAATTGTTCAAGTTAGAAAAAATATCCACCCACAGATTTTATGCGACCTCACTTTTTAATAACTAGTTACTGAATTTACAAATATTACAAAATTTATAAGTTGAATGCGATCTAACTATAGTTGTTACAGTTCATACAATAAACGTACTATAATCCATTTCTTGGGATTCAGGTATCCGAGCGGAAGCCGAGAGCCTACGCAAGTTAAATCAAATCTTAAAATGGCAATATAAAGTGAAACTAAGTTTTCGAAAACCTATTTCTTTAATTATTTAAATTATTGTGGCCTAATTCTTCATAATTTCAAATATCAAGTTGTATTCATTCGAGCCTTAGCAGACGCAGTATAAATTTTTGTCTTCTAAAGATAAAAATCGACACTGTGTGCAATCCCCATGCTAATTCACTAGAGCTCAGATGACATGGGATAAGTAGCTAAGGTCTGGTTCATCAAGTTAACTTTAAGTTAAAGTTAACCTTAACCTTAAACTTTAAGTTAAAATTGACCTTCAGTTAATTACCATAACAACAATTGTCTTCGTAGTAGTTACTATGGGAACAAACTGAAATTAGAGTTAACTTGTGATTGATAAACCGTGCCTAAATATGTAACACGCCGACGTATCACCTTGTTTGTTGACTTTTACGGACAAATAACCAAGAAAACTGTCCAAACAAAACAAATTAAACTTATTGCCTAATTAAATAACTGGACCCAAACTGAACCGAAGTTTATTTTACTGAGAGTTCCCAAGGGTCACCAAAAGTTTTAGTACTGCAAATAGACATACGCTATCCTATCCGTCTAGACGTCGACTAACGGACTACCTGACTACCTGACCACCTGACCACCTGACTAGTCCACGACCGGCGCTAAGAAACTATTCTATTGGCCTATTTATTTTGTTTACGGTTTAACGACCCTTTCGGACCTCGCAATAAACTGATAAAATTTAGAATATGGCTCGTAATCGTCAGTGCAACCCCTGGACTTACGTTGTTGTAACTCAGTTCTTTTGGTGCGTCGGTGAATAGACTTACGTTGTTGTATCTCAGTTCTTTTGGTGCGTCGGTGAATAAACTTGAGAGATTAGAGGAACTAAATACGTTAAATAAAAATGCGTTCACAGCACTTCGTAGTGTCGCGAGCGACAATACTCCCACCAAATAAATTTTATCCTGAAAATCTGTCGCTGGGGCGCCGCGGCAGTATTCTTGATATGCGCGGCATTATTTTTTAAAAACATATGATGAAGGTGCGAACGTATTAACAATTTATTGTCTTGTACTTTTAAAATTATTTTATTGAAATGTTAAGAACACGTTGAATTTCTGACCACTTTTATGGTGCAAAGTGCACTGAATGCGCAGCTGAGAATTTTTTTCCGTTTGCTGTTCGGCCATACTTCGTTCTATAAAAATATCTTCATTAATATAACACTAAGCATACATAAATAATATACATAATCTCACTTAATTCACGCGACATCAGGCTGTAGTTGGAAAAATCCAACTTCAAGGCGACAGTAAACAAAATACGAAGCGACAGAGGGGAATACAATGACGTACATTTACTCAAACACGCGATTGGTCGAAATAGTGTCGCTCGCGACACTACGAAGTGCTGTGAACGCGTCTTTATAAAATAGAGACCTATAAAGGGAGAAATCACGTCATCTATTGGATCTAATTTAGTACTTACCTTATCAAATCCTTTGAATCACCCGTGTAGGTGATGCTGCCGTCAGTTCTTAGTTACTTGAAAAGTCTGCCCCTCGATTTCAAACTTACCATTCCCAATGCGATTGGTCACTCTTCCGACCGTAGCCCCAAAGTAAGGATTCGCAGCGCTGCGATAACCTTAAAAATGGTTTTGACGTGGTTTCATTCCGAAAATAAATTTGGTCCTGACCTGCGCTGTTGTTAAAATCCATGACAATGTCGTCGATCGCTCCGTTTTGGTCAGGCATTTTGATGGACGTTATGGTCGCACCGTACGTGATGACCTGGACGGTGACGTCGCTGGAATTCGTCCACGTGAATCTCTTGACCAAGTTTGTTTTGGTTTCGAACCCATCGGGTTTGTCTTCATCTTCTTTCAGCTTGACTGGCTTTCGAATAAGACCTTTACCATCACTCATTTTTTTCTTCTATTTTGTATCTTCATTTTGTAAAAGTCAAATATTTTTCTTGATTTTGACGTAATCGTTTGTTAACGGAAGTTAAGAAAATGCCAGAATCGGGTTGTGAAACGAATAAGTCTCCCGGCATCACGGCCTCCCTCCCGCCCGTGAGAGTGGACCTGACCTTTCAATACGACGCCACTTGGTGACGCAACACCTTTGCCGAATTACGTCATTGGCAAACCTTACCGCCGTTGGAGGGCGTTCTCTCATCACTGACAGCTGTTTGCCTTTACGCCGGATTTTGGTCACAAGGTCGGAAAAATTATTAATTACTTTCAATTACCTTTTGGTCGGCTCACTTTAACGCGGCGTTGTTATTTATTTATCTTATTTTTCTTGTTAACTAAGTGCTCTTCTTTATATTACATTTGAAGGCGTAGTGTAAACGAGGAGCAGATCTGCTTATCGGTTAAATTCTAACCTATTTGCTTGCCTGACGACAAAGTTTATTTAATTACTTTCGTGCTCGATTTCTTTGGACCCTGTCCGGGTCGTACTATACTTTGTAGTTCTACCATTTTATTATTTTGACCAAATTTTGAGCGTTTCTAAATAAAAAAAACAAGTGTGCTCAGCTGGTGATTTTTGTTTTATTCATTTTGTCCACCCTCTGCTTTGGGGTTTCGTCGAACCTTCCCTTCTCCAAGAGCTTTGCTGGCGGTGCTGGAGAAAGCATAGAAATACGAAAAATACCTAAGTGGACAAAAAAAAACAAGAGAAGATCGGCGTTTCTAAGAAGATTTAAATTTTTGTTTTTGAAGCAATCGTAGCCGCCGCGCCGGTGACGATACGCACGCCTGCGCATTGTTCGCCAGCCATTGTTTCTGGTTTGATTGATGAGTTTCCTATTTCAAAACTTCAGGCGCCACGATTTAAAATAGTCACCCCGAATGCCTTACTTCTTTTTAATGTGGAAACCAGGTGAAAACTTTGAAGGATAAAATAAGTATGATAAGTGTGTTAAAATAGAAAAGAAAATGTTGAAGTACACTTATACAAAGTAAAGAGAGAAAGAAACAGAGAGGGGGGGGGTAGATTAATTAATTATTTATTGTAAAAAAAGGTAAAAACTCCTTGTAGAGGTAAATTAAATAGAAAAGATCCTCACACGTAATACGTTCGGACAAGTCTTTGCGATAAGAAAGAGGTATTTCGGTGTTTTCTTGCTGCAAGCGAATTATAATCATTATGTAGTTTCTCTGTTTACTATAAAGTTTGTCCCATCGGCAGTTTCTGACGTGATAACACGCAGTTTTTGATGATATATCGGTTCTTCTCTAATTGATTTCACTCTACCAGCCACTGCGGGATCTGATATAATAAGCGTAAAAACCCTTGCTTTAAACCCAATATAAAGAAAAGAAAATTACGGTTATCAGGGAGTACAGTAGAATTCGCTTAACAGATTTCACTTTCAAATATCGTAGCGACCGAATCACACAGTTGGTGGCTTGGTGCACAAGCAAATAGTTGTTGGGAATCTCTGTTCCTCAATTACATTAACGATTAATTTAAGTTCAACTTAGATTGGACTTGGTACTAGGGTTTGTCACTTAAGATCGTACTCTAAGACTCGTTCTGCTCAATCAACCAACGCACAGTGTGACACAATGGGTCTACAGTGTACTTAATTAACGGAAGTAATTAATTAATTATTCAGACGTTCTGGAGAAGTATGTGATACAAAATGCCGCCCTCGGCGATCAATTTGCAAGGTAATCAATAGCAATCGCCGCTAGTTTTCTGGGACTCCTTTGGGAGGTGATGGGAAACCCTGAACATATGTTTGTTATTTACAATTAAACAGCAATAACCGCGACCGTTTCAAATATGATAAAATTTTAACTTACAAATGTATTTTATTCATTGGTAGAGAGTCTTATTAGGATATTGTCATATTAGTTAATATCTACTATGGAAAAGATCGTTTTAGATAATTGAACTTAAGTCATGTCCCGTCGATATCTAATTTGATAATAATAGTATTCGTGACCGCTTGTTACGATGCAATTACGAAGAACATAATCACATTGTAATTAGTCCACACGCGCTCACTAAACATTGTAACGCTTGCGGTTTGCTGCCATACAATTATATTTGTTGGAAATTAGCAAAGGCTACAGTTCAAATTTGTATTGCGTCCGCTGGTGCACTTCAATACTGGGAGACGAACGTTGCGAACCGAGAATCCGGCTTTCGATTTAGCCAAGTGTAAGTGAACATTTAAACATGTGAAAACAACTGCAAATCGCAATATAATGATGGAACATGTTGGCTCACCACTGCGGCGACATTACATCCTGGGTAACAGAAATTTGCCTGCAATAGATGTTTTATAGCACAAAGGCGCAACGTACTGTGCACACATCATATATTCGGATTAATATATGTTTGCAATTTTATTTATGAGCGGTATTTACGACCGGGACATCTATAAAGCCGTAATCTATAGCGCTAGCTGGTTTTTGTGTACATATTTTATTGACGAACGTCTGACTTCGTGCAAACTGCAAAGCCATCCTATATTAATTAATGCTTAATGCTTTGTTGGATTTTTCAGACTACAGATAAGTTCTTTAGATTAATGATAATTAGGGATCGGAATATTATATTCTGCTCAGTTAATTTTGGATAAGGGGAGAATGAACGTTTCGTTCGATTCCGAATAGTCAGATGCGATATAGTTGTTTTCATAAGTGGAGAGCTCTGCGTCATAAATAAAACGCGTCTGGTGGTGCATCATCAGACATAAGAAGCATAACTCCATCCTTTGTCTCATTCACTATTAACAAAGAAATAATACTGAAATACTTGTCGGTTGTAACTTTGGTGATTGATGACGCAGAGCTCAAGTTCCGTGAATTTCATATTAGTTGTTGATTTTTTTGTATCTCTCATTATTACTCATAATACGATAATTTAACTAACTTAACGAGTAGGTAACGTATGAATTGCTCAATTATGTTCATTATGTCGCTGCAGTTGAATCGAACCGCACTTGAATCGATAACACAAAATTATGTACGTTAAGCTAATATTTGCTTATTCTATTAAGCGCTGATTATGGATGGCAATTGGTAATTGCAAGTGTGGTGAACAATTGTAATTTATTTAATAAATTCATTAAAATAATGATGTGCCATTCTGGGGTTCGATTTCTCACAGATTTAGAATTACTTTTGCAGAAGGAATTTTGCAGAAATCCAATATAGATTTTCTGAAATTGTTAACTAGTTGAAATACCAGACCTATCGCCTGTCGGACGAACAAACTTTCCCGACAGCATTTCTACCTCAACTTACATGTAATTCATGGTAACTCCTACGTTTTCATCTATACATGGCAATTTCTACATTTTTATTAAATATTTTCCTGATTTTTAAAATAGATTTTAAAATAAATAATCTCATCAAACTTTTGTTAACACTTTTAGGGTAGTAACGTGCACTTAAATAAATGCTTAGCATCATGGGGTAGAGTTCTTGCACAGATGTGTTCACAGTCATAAACAACATTTAATTATAAAGACTGAATGATTATTCGCCGAATATCCTTTGACATCCTTCCACATCTACATTACGTTACAGCAAAAAACAATGACTAGGTACTTTTACTATTCGAATAGCGTAAATATGTATGTAATGTTGTAATCTTGTAATGTAAAGTTGAAAAGTCGCTCTATAAAAAATGAATTTGAATTTATTTTATGAATTGTAAAAAGAAAGTTTTAATTAAACCAAACAGATTTTCTCATGGTCAGGTTAGGGGCACAAAACGTACAGACCGTAGAAACTGTCAAATTCCTTTTAAGCGTTCCTCGAATTAAAACCGAATTTCGGTGTGTAAGTGTCACTTTAATTAGGGCGGCCCCGCAACCCATCGGATTGAAAACTCTCGTAACCACTTCAAACATTTTTACCTTGCGTACGGGGGCAGTTTGAATTCCGCAGAATATTCCGATTCATGAATGGCCACAATTAATGGACTCTATTGCCACCGAATAGATTAGTGACGTCAGAAAGTGAATGCTTGAAATATTTCACGACTAATGCCAAAACTTTGTGCATCACATAAAACCGTCGTATTTGATTGCTGGATTTTTATTACTGCGTAACTGAAGTAAAGTTTTTGCCTACGATTCATCATTCAAATACATACTACCTACCCTTAAGAGATGAATATTTTAAGCAAAGCAGATGAATGTGTGAGTTAGAATCGAAGTACATCGTGAAATTTATAAAGCTCAAAATTTGAGATCTATTTGAAAAGTTTTGCTTACTTATGGCTGATTATACCGTACATCCCAGAAAATCTGAGCAATAGCGAATTGACGTGTAACACGCCGACGTGTCACCTTGTTTGTTACCTTTACGGACAACTAAATAACAAATAAAACGGTCCAAACAAAAACAAATTAAATTTATTGCCAAATTACTGGATCGACAATGTTTACTTACGGAATTACAAAGGTCATTGTTATTGTATGTAGTCACGTATTCCCATCTGTCTAAGACTACAATGCACAATCCGATCCGCCTGGGTCGGCTATCACTACCTGCTGCTTAAGATTTATTGCCGGCGCTAAGACTATTCTGTTCAATTACTTATGGTGTTACGGTTGAATAACCCTTGGACCTCGCGATAAAACTGATAATAATTATAATCTCGTGAGCGCTGTGAATCTGGACTTACATTGTGGTAACCTGGTTCTTTTGGTGCGGCGATGTATAACTCGAGAGAACAAAGGAACTAATTACGTTTAATAAAAGTGCGAAATTAGATTTAATTAATTGTTTATTGCAAAAAAAAAGATAAAAACTCCTTGTACCAGCCACTGAGGGGTCTGATATAGTAAGCGTAAAAACCATGCGTTTGAAATCCATACAAAGAAACAAAAATTACGATTGTCAAGAAGTACAGTAGAACTCGTTTAACAGATTTCACTTTCGAATATCGTAGCGACCTAACTGACTTCAAATCACGCAGCTGGTGGTTTAGTGTATACACAGATAGTTGTTGGAGGGCTCTGCTCCTTAATTAGATTAACAATTAATTTAAATTCAGCTTAGATTTTTCTTGGTATTAGTGTTCGTCACCTTAGATCGTACTCTAAGACTCGTTCTGCTCAATCAACCAACGCACAGTGGACACAGTGGGTCTACAGTGTACTTAATCAACTGAAGTAATTAATTAATTAATCAGACGTTCGGGGGAAGTATGTGACACAAAATGCCGCCCTCGGCGATTAATTTGCAAGAAAATCAATAGCAATCGCTAGTTTTTCAGGGACTCCTTTTGGAGGTGATGGAAAACCCTATCGCTAGGTAAACTAATTAATTGAAGTCGAATGGGTAGGATCTTCTCTCAACTACGTCCAATCGCCTTAAGAGGGTGGTACTATGTACCCCTTTTTTAGATCCCTCCTCGTCGTTTTTTCGTCGGCTAAACCTATCTAACTAATTTATTGCGCAAGGGCCCAAATTGATTGTTTTTCGACAATGGAAAATCGCTTCTAATTAACCTGCAAATCTTTCGGCAAAGACCACAGCTTGGTCCACACACATACAGGATGTGAGAAAACCTTTGTTAAGAAGATGGTTATGAATAGGTGGTTAAAATTGTTCGGCCTCGTAATTACGAAATTCGTAACGAGCAATTGATTGGCCTTAATTTCTGGGTATTAGATTGTGCTGGCACACTTGGTTTCGGCGGCAGATATAACTTGACCTTGACCAGGGATTCAGGTTGGCGATTGCCCTGTACAAATCGAAAACAGCTGCTAGCGTGTTTCCAACTTGTCAGAGAATATCCCCAAAGGGGTGGAACTACTTCCTGAGAGTACACTGTATTGAATTTCCAAATAGATTTGAGGAATAGTTAATTGATGCTGGTTGGTTAAATCACAGAACAAACAAAACAAACAAAATGACCAACAAAATTTATTAAGGTGAATGCCACTAGTGCTTCGTCCTTTCCCAAGTGAAAATTAAACACACACCCCGGACTTCGCCAGATCAATTTTGAAATAACCTCGACCAATGATATTCGCTTTGAATTTCATCCCACGCCCCTGCATGCATTTACTCGTACACATTCATAATTTACGCCAACCCGATTAGCTTATCCACAGCTTCGTGGTGGTCTCCCAACATGTGCAACCACTTAATGCTACAATGAACAGGCTGAAATTTTGAATCCATCCTGCGCTTGTTGAAACAAACAGACTAAAGCGAACTACTTTAACTGGCGACGTAATTTGATCTCGTTCTCATAACAGACCTGTATCTGCTATTTAACGCGAACAAATGTATACAAATTCTAAACGAACACAAGCCAAAATGTCAAGCAGACTTGTTTTATGATGTCTGTGAGACTGTAGTGCCATTTGCATGGTGCCCTAGGCTATAGAATTCTAAAGACTCTCTGGGTGGTATATCCTCTTGAGAAAGGACAGAGCGGCGCCCCTAATAATCCGGCCGAATTTTACTGGCGTCGGGTCCGAACGTCTGGCCACGTGTTTGTTATTTGAAATTAAACATGCAATAATCGATTTTGTTTTGACAACAATTTCGCAACCGTTTCACACATATTGTTAATTTTTATCTTCCCAAGACGAAATGCCACGCCATGCTACGTTACTAACTTGATGTTTGAAATTATGAAGAATTGTACTAGAGTTATTTAAATTTACATTTATAAGTATGTCGCAAATTTTATTCATGTGTAGGTACATACGTACATAAACTCGGCTTCTTTCTTAATCCGACATAATTAACTCGTAATAAACTTTTCCTTTTAATATACCTTTCAGCTTAAATTACAGATAGATATAAAAAGCGAGTTCAAAACTCGTTAAACTAACTAGAAGTGCGAAATTCAATTAAACAAACTCTCGTGGTTTTCTAAAATTTCAACGGCTGAAGCAATAGCAACCACACTGATTGCATTGATATATGTATGCATGTATGTATATGCAACTACAGATTCCCGGCTCTTTCATTCATTCATCACGGCTGTCGATTCGAATATTTAATTGGTATATTTCCATACGTGGCCGTACGAGCATGTGCTTACAAATCGAGGACTAATCCATCAATCTTAATCAGAACACCATTCATGTTATAAAAAAACGTTGAATTATTAAACGGGGAAATTCCTTTGAGAAGATGAGATTTAGTATTTTACGTTTACTTGGCTTAATTCGATGTAATGAGATAAAAATATTTTAGAATTCTTAATTATATCAAGTGTCAAATGTTGACTTCGTTTCGTAATATCGAAATCATATTAACCGTATTACGTACCTATGTTAATAATAAATAATACAGTGTGCTGACTTCTGTGTTCTTTGATATCCTTGTATGTACTTCTTGTTTAAACCTCAAATTTTATAGACCTGTGCCTATATGGATATACAATATCATCTTTTAGTCTAATTTCATCCATCATTAATCACATTGTTATTCCTATGTTGAAAATTATTATATGAATTTCTTAAAACATAAGTAAATGACCATTTGATCTTATTTGAGAACGATTCTAATTTTTTTACTACTACCTACATAAATCAGAGTAAAAAGTTTGACGCTCAAACATCCATGTAAGTCTCAGTAAGAAAATGCAAATTAAAAAATTATAACTTTAAATAATAATATTGTCGCGTTAAAAAAAAGGAAATAAAAGAAGAATTATGATTACGATGACGTGAATTAAAGTTCCGGCAAATAAGATACGGTAATGTCCTTAATTTAATTTAGTTTAGATCTATCTAAACTTAGTCCTTTTAAATTTGTTTGTATTTAACATAATTATTCTAAGACCTATAAATTATTTTTAATTTAATTTATCCTTAATTTTAATCACTTATCTTTAAACTTATTTCATCTAGACTTCTTTTAACTTTAATTTAAACTTTACATTACTTTAACTTAGAAGGGGAGGGCCTGGCCCGACCGGCCAGCTCGTAGAATTCACTTGCTTGGCTTTGTTTACGCACACTTAGTTTCACACGGATTACTTCACTACTATCATCTGACTAATAATAGTGATAATTTATGTCTATCTACCTGCGGGTCGATCTTTTATACATTTCTTAAATCTAGGTCACAATTGGTTCCTTCGCTCTGGTGGCTGCGGGTTCGGTACAAAGTTCTAAAGGCCCTTGCCAAATTTGTCTTCTTAAAACGTTCTAAGTGCCTCGATCTTAATTGGCACATGTAAACAACACGCTTATATTCCACATTTATACATAAGTGGAACGCGAGCATGTCACGAGGCTTGTTCTACTAATCGTCAATGGGTGCTGATCCCGCATAATTTTGAAATGCATATAATTGCAGTAATTACGAAACGAATTTAACTTTACTTATTTTCCCAGATAATGACATCGTGACATTACCTTCCCCTCCAAATTTGCTCGTCACAGAGCAAACTTTAGTCCAAGTGTGACGTTTACAAAAAAAATATACTAATGTACTAATTCCCTGATTTTGAATTTCAAAATGCCAAAAAAAATTAAATCTAAGCCTCTCACCGTGCGTCGTCGCCTTCCGAGGATTGACGTCTTGTTTGATACCCACTCCATTGCTGTTGATCGACTGCTCACAGAGACGTTTGGCAGAATCCATAGGACGTTCTTCTCCGGGTTCCCTGTAGCTTTGTCGACACCCGTTCCCTCAGGGATGGCTTGGCATGATCCTGGGGTGTCGAACTTCTTAGTTATACGCCCTGCATCTCAACTACGTTATCCCACCTTGGGTATGACTAATTAATAATTTAATTAATCTTGATACTTCCCCATCTCCGTGATTGAGGGTGACATGGCATGATCAAAGGGTCTTGTCCTCGATGAGATGCTGGGTTGAATCTTGTCCACTACTTCGTTCCTTCGTGGAATACCTTCCTAGGATGCTTCCTACTTATACTTCTTTTCTCGTTTCAATTACTTAAATCTTCAACAGAATTGGGTTTCTTCAGAGTTCCTCGCAGACAACGATTTGGTAACTTGTGTCCCCGTCTTCTCAGCCGATGTTTTCCATTCGATGCTGGGTCGCGACTCCTCAGCCACAAGGAAACATCGCCCATGGAACTCGGAAAGTCCTCGTGATCTTGGCTCGTATTTACCTCCAGTCTGGGTTCGGCTCTTCTGGTTGGCACTCGCGGAAATCAAGGGACGGACACTCTTATCAAATAGATTTCAGGAATTTTTGTGATGTGGTTTTAATCTTGACTAGCGTTTCTTAAAATCAAATGTGATGTTTTTTTTTAACCCGCGGTTTCACTTTGCGCGTATGGTGACACGCACGAGATTTTTGGCGCCTCCACCACCATATTTTTAAACTTAACGAACTTATTTTATCTAGGCTTCTTTTAAACTTTAATTTAAACTTTACATTACTTTAACCTAGGGGGAGAGCCTGGCCCGACCGGCCAGCCCTGGCTCGTAGAGTCCACTCGCTTGGCTTTATTTGCGCGCTATTGGTTTCACACTAAGTACTTCACGACTGTTCTTAATCACTTGATTATCTAATCAACTAACTATCTACCTACGGGTCGATCTTTTATACATTTCTTAAATCTATCTCACAATTGGTTCCTTCGCTCTGGTGGCTGGGGGTTCAGTCCAAAGTACAAAGTTCTAAAGGTGTCAGCATCAATTGACCGTTGCCACATTTGTTTTCTTAAAACGTTCTAATTGCCTCGATCTTAATTGGCACATGTAAATAACACGCTTACATTCCTCAGAGCTTGCATTTATACGTAAGTGAAATGCGAGCATGTGTCACGCGGCTTGTCCTACTAATCGTCAATGGGTGCTGATCCCGCATAATTTTCAAATGCACACATTTGCAATAATTACGAAACGAATTTAACTTTACTTATTTTCCCAGATAATGACACCGTGACAATATATAGCATTACAACGAGGCAGGCAAAACATACGACGCTGTGCATAAAGGGGAGATTTTAGGTCTGAGTTTTAATGAATAAATGATACTATTTAACAATGTTTTTAAACTATTTTAATATCTTCTTTGTGTTGAACCTGATGTTGTTAATTAACTTGAGATTTATCAGCAATGTCTGGAGAAATATATTCGTGATGTGAACTTGATTCAGACACTTATAACTTTGAAATACTTGAATTGTAACTTTAAATACAAAGTAAATCTGCTCACCTAAACATACATTGTATTTTTTTTAATTTTACAATAACTCGTTGGTGTAATATGTCGTATATTTCAACACTCTTCCTCACCGACGAAGTTGCGGCAGAAGGATTTCGAGGAGTTTTCTGAGAAATTAATTTAATTAAGCTAATTTTGTGAATCATTTGTTTAATGCCATGTTATTGAAACATCTGATATTGTAGCTTTTCCTCATTTAAATGAAATTAAGTGGAGCTTTCTGAGCGGTCCATTGAACAGCCTTATGTAAGGTTCTACGAAAGAGTTCCGGACGACAACGTTATTAATATTACATAAATTCTAAGGTACATGAAAAGTTCTCTATTTTTATACTCTAAGGAGAATCATTCTTAGTATATAGAAACATTTTATGTTTAAAGATCAAAAGTTTATTTGCGAGTAAAATAAGTCTGCCTCTATTTTTCTGCTTATCTCTTCTGTTACCTTTATGTTACGGTGATTTGTTTACGTCTGCAATGCTCAATCGAATAATTGCATGACCAAAGTGTTTAGGTCCTCTGACAATGGGCTTGACGCATATCTCCTGATATGTGTAAGCTCCGTATGAAAATTGAAATTCTGATAACTCAGGTAGTGCTTGGATACACATCAACTCCTTCGAACTGGGTTTCTACGTTTCCTCAGTTCGAATGTCGAAGGGAAAATAACATCATCATACATATATTAATAATTATAAAAATGACTGCACATTTCTAAACTTTATATTAAAATTTACCATTTTATTTTTACGAACATATGTCCGTATTAATAATTTTCATTGCTTAAAAGAAATACGGAATATCTGAATGCAGCTAACGTTTTCCTGTGCCATTATTTAACAGTTAATTTTAAAGAAATCTATTACAAAAGTCATGACGTCAATAAAAATTTATTACTTTAATATTTTATATTTAGAGAGTTCCCTAAAAGTACATATTTTACCCGGAAAATAATTTAATTTTCAGTTTGAGGAACGTCATTGAAAAACAGTTTCATTTTAATAGCAGTAAACGCCGCTCTGAATAATGGTGGCAAAGTATTCATAAAAGTTGACGAGGAGTCTTGTATTTCTTTTGAAAACCTTCGTGAAAGAGGACCCTGAATAGTCGTACAATATAGCTATTATGGACGATCACAAGATCGAGCGTTTTGAAACAACTTCCTCGTTATTCAAACTCTTTGGCGTTTTATTTGGAACTTGAAAGGTGCCGTGCATTATACAAGGAAATTACAAATTTTTTTTGTTAGCTTCCCCGACAAAAGGTCTGACATTACAGAATGTACATTCATCAACCTATTGAACTATTGACTTCAAGAGAATAAGTAAAGGAAAAACGTTTTTCCGAAATGAAAATGTTTATTATTAGAAACAATAATTTAAGTAAACACCCATACATTTAATTTAAATTTGTGCATTAATATATTTCTTTTATTATTAATAAGATTGCCTATTAACTACTATTACCTACTAACGTGGAATATGTAAAAAAATTATATGTATTAAATTACGTTTTAAATTTGAGTAGCTCAAAAGTGTTTTATTTAAAAAAAATTAATTCTATGTAAAAACTATGTAAAATGTGATTAATAATTTTCTTACAGTATTTTTGTTAGTAAGTAAATAACCATTGAGTGAGCTCATTCTTCCAGAATTCTAAACTCAAGCCTCAGTTTAGAGCCTCAATTTCAGGCGGAGAGTGTCGGTAAAAAAATCAATTTAAATGCAAATATTTTATTTTGATTCGAAAAAATACGTTGAAATAATAAAATCCTATGATACGGAAAATGAAAAGATTATGTTTACATCAACCGCGGTACAAATTAAATATGCTGAAAAAGTACTGAATTTATTTTTATTGCTAAAGAGACAACAGGGTGTGGATGAAAAAATAAAAACACTTACAAGATATTTAATTGCGGCCGCTCCGGTCGACGTGCAACAAAATCGAATAAATTAAAAATAATTTTATACATCCAGTCCACTAACGCATTTTTACCCCTTTTTTTAAATTATATCCCTACATCAACGTTAATGTTTTTCGACTCCGCATTTCGTTTGTGTAAATAAAACTTATAAATATGCAAATCAGAATTATGATAACACATTATATCATTCGAATTGGAAAATTGTTACTGTATTGCCAAATCAATTATTATTTTCAATAATTCATTATTTACATTACTTCAAGTGCTAGCTAGATACACTGGCACAAGTTCATAAATATATCAACGTCTATACAATCCAGTGTCTTCAGTTAATATTCATTGGGATTGTTAGATGGTTGGCCACGCATTAAAGAAAGATAATTCAAAAATCCTTTGATAAGTATGATGCCCATAGTCTCTCCAAATTTAAATCCTTTTGAGCATCTCCGCGACTGTATGGAGTAAACAAATCATTTGATGATAAGAAGTATTCTCTCTTATTTTCTAAAGAGAGTTAAAAAGTCTCTGGAAACATTGCCAGAAAAGTTAATTCTTCTATTGGCTTTTCAGATTTTTTAAAACCCACGCCTAAAACCTCGAATGGAGAAATGCACTTGATGTGAAAATGTTCTAGGTAGTTAGATTCAAATAACTCCTAAAAAAGATGAGATATTTAATTTAAAAGTACATAATTTCATTACTCTTACACTTGATTAATGTTGGACAGAATTTTTATTAAAACGACTTCTATGCAAGTAATATAAACCTCCTCAGATGAAAACGTAACATAACATACCGAGCTGTTCTATTTTCATGATAAAAAGACTATTATTACTATTATGTTCTTTTTGCGTACACATCGGCAATCACGCTACGCGGCATAAGTTTTATCGGTTGGTTATTGTCCTGTAGCTGTCTTGTCGAGGACACGCCGTCGACTGAGATAGACATGCGGAAATATTTCCGGAAACTACAGTGAACACTTTTGTCCTGGCGCGTTCATTACAACTTTGTTCCCAACTCATTATCGTAAATTCGCGGAGTGTTTCTACAACTTATTTTAATTATATACGGATAGATACCTTTGCTTGTCTCCGCTGTAATTGTTACCTGTTCTAAAGTAGCCAACTTAAAAAAATTAGGGTCACGAAATAAATTTACAAAATTTTTCCAAATAATTAAACCTTTGTTTCATAAATTCTTAATTTATGAGATAAATGTAACTTGCCCGAAGCACATAACGATACAATTTTACTAGCTGTATAAGTGTACGTAAGCACACCAAACAGTTTGTCTAAATCTACCAGAAGATTGTAATGCTAACACAACAAAATGATTCTTGAATACGACAAGAGTTCGCATTTTGCAGAACGAATTACTATTTTATATTATAACTTTTAATTTCATCGCCAAGACAAATCAGAGAGTTACTTCAAAGGTCGTGTACAAACCTATCTGCACATCCCTTTTAATGAATGAGTATATTATCAAAGTCGTGAATCGCTTACATTCGTCTTACAAACTGGGGAAATGCAGAAAACCCAGTTGGAAGGAGCCGGTATGAATCTGAAACACAATCCGATATATAAGTACTGTATCTCTCACATAGAGCCCATATGCATCAGGAGGGGATTCGAACCCACACCTAATAGTTGCCCGGCTAAGCGTCAAGCCCGTTGCCGGCGAACTCAACCACTAGACTAGCAACTACCTAAATAAATAAAATAAGGGCGAAAAGTAGATAAAAACTGCAGCCATACATAGCGTATTGCATGAGATAGTTTTGACAAACACAAATAATAAATGTTAATAAAGAAAGATCCAGAAGAATGGCGTTTATTTTACACACAATTCAAAAGAATTATATAAATATAGCTATGACGAAAAATATTTAGAATAATTTAAATACCTACGAGGTAAAGCTAGAGAAACTGTGAAACCGCTCCTGTTATCTCCTACAAATCTAGATGCAATCATTGAAACACTTAAATTGACTTTTGGAAGATCTGAAATGATAATAATAATAATAATAATATTGCTTTATTTCAAAACAACTGTAACAAAGGTTGAGAACTAAACTACAGGTTTGAAAACGTCTGAAGAATGAGGAACTTAAATAATTACATAAGAGATATTAAATTTGCTCATGGAAACAGATAGTCTGCCAAACTATACAGTTCCATTTCTACAAGTAACTTAAATATTTTTTTCCTAAATTCCTTAACACTGTTTGTCTTACGGATATCTAGAGGTAATTTATTGTACAATTTCATACAACTGTAGAGTGGACCACTTTCAAATTTTGTTAATCTGTGAGTTGGAAACAGAGAGCAATCGATTTTTCTGGTGTCATACCTATTAGAAATATTGTTCTCGAATTGTAAAAAGGAATGCTTATTCTTAACTAAAAACATGATACATTTGTAAATATAAACACCGTAGATGGTTAAAAGGGTTTGACGCTTAAAAACTCCACGGCACGATTCACGACATGACATTTTGTTAATAGTTCTGACTGCCCTTTTTTGTAGTACAAAGGCGCTCTTAACATTGGCACTGTTACCCCAGAACATAATACCGAACTGAAGGAGGGAATAGAAGTTTGCAAAGTAAACTGTTTTCGAGGTCTCATGATTTGAGTATTGGCTGAGAGTTTTTAATCCAAAGCACACCTTGCTGAGTTTCTTACACAAAATGTCCAAATGCACTTTCCAAGTTAGGTTTTCATCAATATGTATACCTAGGTATCGAACATTCTGTTTAAAGTTTATATCACTGCTTTTGAAAGTTATGTAACTGGGAGTTTCGCAATAATTTGTAGTCTTGAATAAAATACAATTGGTCTTGGTTTCATTTAACTGTAATTTGGTCTGAGAAAACCACTCATCTGCTCTTAGAAGACAATGCTCTCCGCGTTCAGGTATAGCCATGAAGTTTTCACCTTTAATTAGGTAACAGGTATCATCTGCGTAGTTGAAAACCCTACAGAAATTATTTTGTGTTGTGTCCGGCAAATCGTTCATAAAGAAAACGAATAACAGGGGTCCAAGGATACTGCCCTTTAATGATTTCCACAAGATTAGATGTTTGAGTCCCCGTGCTGTGTTGTAAGACTACCCTTTGAAACCTTTGCGATAAATACGAGGTCATCCATTCAAGGGCAATTCCTCTTATACCATATTGGTGTAGTTTTGATAATAAAATATCATGGTCCAGGCTGTCGAAAGCTTTGGTGAGGTCAAGAAATAAACCACAAGAAAGATTTCCTTCTTCCCAATTGTTTAAGATGTTGGTGGTAAAATCAAACAGCGCTGTTTCTACACTTTTTCCCTTTAAGAACCCATGTTGACTGATGTTCCATAGGTTGCAGTTTGCAATAAATCAAACATAACTTGCTCGAAGATTTTAGCAAAAGATGACAGTAAACTTATGGGTCTATAATTTTCAATTTCAGCTGCATTTCCTTTTTTAAGTATTGGTTTGACATTAGCAATTTTAAGGCTATCAGGAAAAATTCCATTCAATAACGAACAGTTAATTATGATTGGGCTATTAAGTTATCATAATGTTTATAACGTTCTCGTTTTAATAACTGATTGTACCGTTTCTTAGTCTCTTTATAAAGGACTAGTGCCTCGGAGTCGTAGTTTTTCAGAACGTACAGTAAATCTAACTCCTTTTGACATTCAATAATTTCCATGCTTAAAAAAGCTCGAAAAATCCAATCACCTGGAATGGAAAACCTGATTCTATAATCTATTCACTCTTTTTCCTCGTCCCAGTAGGCGAGTTAGGGTGACATTTTTGTTGGTATTACAATGAAACATAGACATCAGATGAGACGGTTTTGTTTATTTTTAATTTCATGGTTATAATTTGAGTCCACTGAACGGAGACATTGTTGTCAGCTCGACTGTAGTGCATATTTCACGGTGCCATAATCGATGCTCCTTCGTATAATATTTGGCAACATAGTCAGATTATTGGTGTGGAATTGTTATTAATATTTTTCATGTCGTCAGATTCTGGCATCTAACAAACTTCAGGGCAGCAACTTAACCATAACTTAACGAAACGAGAACACGGCCTACTGAGACGAGGATAAAGAGTGAATAGATATTATGTTAGCGTTTCAAATATTGTTTCTAGCCTCACAGCTCCAGTGGAAGCTTTAAAGAGTGGCGATCATATATCAAATCCAAGCTAATGAAAGAATTGATTCAAAAATTACTATACTTCTTGAATGTAACATGGTGAAATTTTACGATGTGAGAAGCAAACTAATTTGAAAGACTTTTCAAGCTGGCTGAGAGAAAAGGTTCGAATCTCATGTCCAATAGATGCGCAAAGAAAAACGGAGTATAAGAGGAAAGGAAACTTATTCTCCAGGAAAACAAGAAGCTGCATCGTGTGTATGAGGAAGATTAACATACTTTGGCCGACAAGTTCAAGAATAAAAATGTGGACGAGCGCTGGGAAAATGTGAAGAAGAATAAATTATTTTTCTGCTGTCTAAATGCAAATCACTCAAGAAGAAATTGCAGAAAAAGAAAAATTTGTGGTCTCGGCGACTGTAAGTTACTTCATCATCAATAAATTGCTTCATAAGAACTTAGAAAATAAAGGTTCATCAACAAATTAAGAAAATTGTTTAGGAAACAAGCTTTCAGATACGGTGTTGCACTTCGAGCCTAGCAGGCCCATGGCTTGATTTATTATTTTTCTCCATTCTTTCTTGTCCTTCGCCTTTTTCCTCCAGTTGACAATCTTTAATTGCTTTAAATCCTTTTCTACTTCCTTCTTCCATCTTAATTTCGGTATTCCACTTCTTCTTTTACGTCCTATGTCACTTCTTAATAATTTTCTAGGAATCCTACCCTCCTGCATCCTTTCCATATGTCCGAGCCACCTAAGTCTTTTTGCTTTAATTCTCGCCACTATACTCGGTTCTTTGTATAGATCGTTTATCTCTTGATTTGTTCTTCTCATCCATATATTTCCTATTTTTTTTCCGCCTAGAATCTTCCTCAGTATTTTCCTTTCCCATACCATTAGCATTTCCTCTTCCGCCTTACTTAGCACCCACGTCTCACCTCCATATTCGACTATTGGCCTTCCTACCGTTTTATATACCCTCATCCTAGCTCCTCTAGATATACTTTTATTTTTCAACAGCCTACTCAATGTATAGACACTTCGATTTCCATTCATTATTCTTGCCCGTATCTCCTCTTTAATTTCCGGCTTCCTTGTGAACATTCTTCCTAGATAAGTAAATCTGTCCACCTCTTCAAATTTATATTCCTTTTCTTCCGTTGTTATTATCTTTAGATGCTGGCCTTTTCTATACTCCCTATCCGACCCAGTCATGTATTTCGTTTTTGATTCATTTATATGTATATAGTCCCATTTTTCTTGCTTGCTCTTCCAATTTCCTTACCGTTTCTTGTAGTTCTTATTTGCTTCTTGCTAGAATTCCAATGTCGTCCGCAAATGCCAAGCACTGATGTCTTCTATTGTAAAGTAGCCCATTTCTATTAATATTTGCCCTCCTCATAACTACCTCTAAAGCCAAATTAAACAATACCGGCGACAACGGGTCTCCTTGCCTTATCCCCTCTCTTACCTCAAACTTCTCCGATGTTTTACTTTTAATTTTAACTCTATTTTCCGTTTGTGTTAACGTTATTTTTATCATATTAATTAATTTTTGACTAATTCCCAGTTCTTCTAGGGCTATATACATCTCCTTTCTCTTTATCCTGTCGTAGGCCTGTTTAAAGTCTATGTACAGTACCAAAGTGTCCTTTTTATATTCATAACTTTCTGCTTGTATTTCTTGCAGTGCTAATCCATTGTACTCCTGCCTTGCCTAAATTCACATTGGTATTCACCCAATAATCTTTCCAACTCTTTACTTAAACAGCATTTAATATATTTTGTTAGTATTTTGTAAGCTACATTGGGCAGAGCTATCCCTCTACAGTTTTGGCATTTCGATCTATCTCCCTTCTTATAGATTGGGTACAGTATTGCCTCCCTCCACTCTTCCGGTATTTTTTCTTGGTTCCATATTTCTTCCAGTAGTTTCTGCATTGCTTTGATTAGTCCATCTCCTCTGTACTTAAACATTTCTACTGTTATATTGTCACCTCCTGGACTTTTATTATTTTGGTTACTTTGTCCGTTTTGTTTTATTCCCTGTGCCATAGCTTCTTTCTCTTGCTCCTGATGGGTATCTGCGTTTAGTAAACCTTCGAAATATTTCTTCCATTCGCTCAGAATGTCATCCTCCCCTCCTATCAATTCTCCTTCTTCATTTTTGAAGAATATTGCTCTTGGTTTATTCCCGCTTTTCTGTTATTTAATTCCTTTATATAAATTCCCTGTTTCATCATTTTTGTTGCTCAAGATACTACCAGTAAAAGTAAGAGGTCGCCACTATTAATCGGCGCTGAATTGGCAAGAAAACTACAGTTGGATGAGGAAGAGGAACCAGTTTGTTATCAGTGGACAAATGGAACCAGCGATGAAGACAAACGCTCTAGAAAAGTTTTAAAATTTCTGCTTTACATGAGGGTGTGAAAACTCATAATCTTAATGGAGCGATGACATTCAAAAATAAGACATTATCTAAACAAACAATTCATGTCGAGAAAGTTCGCGAAAATTTTCTTGAAATCAAACAACCAAATGAATTAATTGAAGTCATTCTCTCAAGAACGTCCTTTGATATTGATTAGTTAAAATTATTCTCAATTGGTGTTGTTTAATATTCAACAGACATTCCGGCAACTTGCATCAGTATTTTAATCTTTGCTTTTGCTTAATAATGATTGTCCCTCCAGGAAATATATCGGTCTCATATTTAACGTTAAAGTGACGACACCGTGTTCCATGTATTTCCGAATCTCTGGCTCACGTAAACACCGTTGTTCTAAGAAGCAACACTCAGTTCTCACGCACCCCAATTTGTATTTACCTCACCCTGACCACCCTTAGATTTTAAGAAGTAGCGTTAGATCAGTTGTAGATGAGACGTTGAATAAATAAGTTCGTTATTACTTTGACTCTCATTCAATACACTCAATACATGAACCATTAGCAGAAACGTCGTAAAGGTGCTGAACAATCAGATAACAGCCCGAGACGTCAACATAAACTGGTCCTTCGAGTTCCGATATAAGTGCAGTATACAGAAGAAGCTGTCGCAGCCGGAAGAATATCCCGGAACAAGCCTATCCAACACCGTTCAGGAGAAGCTGACGCAGCCGGAGCAACCGGAACAAGCTTATCCAACATCGTGCAGAGCAGATTCAACAAGGTGATCAAGTTAGTAATTCCTTTCTTTCTCATTTCCTTCTTATTTGGAAACGGTTTCACTTGAGCAAAATGGAGAAATTATCGTTGTCGCAATTAAATGTCAAGCGAGGTGTTTTCAAAAGGCAATTAACAAATTTAAGTCAATTTTTAGAGCCATTTGTTAAGGGTCAGATAAATCAAAGCGATATTGACGATATCTCATCTAGATTTGAAAAATTAGAAACCCAATTTTCAGCTTTTGAACAAATTCAAGAAAGTATCGAACTTGTAACCGATAAATTAGATGAGGAATGTGATATTAGATTTGAACTCGAGTCGCGATACTATAACATTCGAAAAACTGTACACTCATTCATTAGTGATCGTCAAGATATAGTTAGTGATCCTCAAAATATAGCAGTAGAACACAAAAAACATCAAACGGTTAAATTGCCAACAATTGAATTGCCCTCGTTTGACGGAGAAATTACAAAATGGCGTGCTTTTGAAGACGCATTTACAGCGCTCATACACCAGAATGCTAAATTAACCGACGTAGAAAAATTATGCTACCTTAGATCATCAGTAAAAGGCGACGCACTTAATGCCATTCAAGCTTTAGAAACTACTTCCGCTAATTATCAAGAAGCTCTTCAAATCCTTAAGGATAGATTCAGCAGCACGCGTAAAATCATTTATCATCATGTTAAACAGTTACTAACTTCCACTCATAATAACTTAAAATCACTTATCAATTGCGTTGAACAACACATTCGTAGTTTAAAGACCTTAAATGTAGAAACAGAAAAATGGGATGCATTTTTAGTTCCATTAGTACTAATAAACTTAGATCAGCGAGTTCACAGAGATTGGGAAAATCACTTAAATTCAAAATATTCCAAACATTTTATTCCTTCTTTACAAGAATTAATTACCTTCCTGCAAGATCGTATTGATTGCTATGAAAGTTCAAAAAGGAATTCGCAAAATTTCAAATTAAATCAACGTACCCTTTTAACAACGGCAAAAAGCGACCACGCCATGTGTCCATTGTGTAAAGCTCATCATGCAATTTATTTCTGTAAGGAATTTTTAAGTAAATCTATACAAGATAGAATCAAGTTTGTTAATACTTCAAAACTATGCCGCAATTGTCTAAAAGCAGGACATTTGTCAAATGAGTGCAAGGGTTCAAAATGTAAAAGGTGCAGTGCTTCACACAATACATTATTACACATGTCAGATCAAAGAAATCAAGTAGGTCCAAGTAGCGAAATATTAACATCAAATCCAACAATTATTTCAAATTGTGCTACAAAAATAGCACTGTACACACAAACTTTACTTCCAACGGTAGAAGTTTACATTTTTGATAAGCAAGGGAACAAACACATTGTAAGAGCCTTATTAGATTCAGCGTCCCAGTCTAACTTCATCAGTAAACGTCTTGTAAGTCGTTTAAATCTTGATAAGCATAATTCAAGTATTCGCATAAGTGGTATCAGCCAACATTATTCTAACGTACAGCAATGTACAAAAGCCAAAATTTCATCAAGATACAATAACAACTCATTTAACCTGTCCTTTCTAATTTTGAATCAGATAACTGAAAACATTCCTCAACAGTCATTTGATTTAGAATCATTACATATACCGTCAAACATTAATTTAGCAGACACTACGTTAAACAACTCATCATCAATCGATTTGCTCATCGGAACAACTGCCTTTTGGAATATTATTATTGATGGAAAAATCAATCTGTGGAACAAGTTAAACTTGCAAAATTCAAAATTCGGGTGGATAGTTTTCGGACAAATTCCATATGATAATCAGATATCAAAATTGTCGGGTTATGCGTCAATGTCGTATTTGAGCTTAGAATCGGAGATTGAGCGATTTTGGAAAATTGATGATTTTAAGAACGATTTAGCGGTATTCTCATCCGAAGAATTAACATGCGAACAAATATTTAAGGACACTGTTACACGTGATGCGTCCGGAAGGTTTGTAGTTCACATTCCGTTCAAGGAAAATTTCGAAATTATCGGTGACACCAAGCAAGGTGCAACAAAACGATTCTTTTCATTGGAAAATAAATTGCAAAGGAACTCAAACCTAAAACAAAAATATATCGATTTCATGAAAGAATATAAGAATTTGGGGCACATGTCTAAGGTTGACGACGAACTTTATTCAACAAATTCATGTTATTACTTACTTCATCACCCTGTGATCAAGGAATCTAGTGCAACCACTAAATTAAGAGTGGTTTTCGATGGCTCTTATAAATCAAACTCGGGTATTTCATTAAATGATACGCAGTTCATTGGCCGAACGCAACAATCAGACTTGTTCTCAATTTTAATAAGATTTAGGCAATATAGATACGTAGTCACATCTGATATTGAGAAGATGTACCGCCAAATTTGGCTACATAAACCACACAGAAAATATCAAAGAATAATCTGGCGCGAAAATCCAAGTGATAAACTAGCAACTTATGAATTAAACACGGTAACATATGGAACAGCCAGCGCACCGTATTTAGCAATACGTTGTGTGGAACAATTAGCTAAAAATTCAGAAATTTCATTCCCTAAGGAATCAACAATTATTCAAAGAGATTTTTATGTCGATGACATGTTGACAGGCTCAGACGATATAGAGGAATTAATCTCCCTTTGTTCAAATATCTCGTCGATTTTAAGGTCTGCCGGTTTTAAACTTCATAAATGGATATGTAATTCATCATCATTTGCATTGCCAAAAAACATTCAACTTCAAAATGACTCCCTAGATTTAACTAAACACGACATGAAAACTTTAGGAATACACTTCAATCCGATAAGCGACTTGTTCCAGTTTTCGTTCAATACATCTGACACAATCAAGACCATCACAAAACGCAGCATTCTTAGTGAAACTGCGAAAATATTTGACCCACTTGGTTTACTTTGTCCAATAACTATTGTTCCAAAAATATTAATTCAAACCTTGTGGATTAAACAAATAGGCTGGGATGAAGAACTTCATTTTGAATTTCAACAAAAATGGTTGCAATTTCGCGACAATTTGCATTTTATAGGTAATATACACATTCCACGATATATCACAAGTACAAATAAAATACATGATGAACTACATGGATTCGCAGATGCTTCAGAACGAGCATACGGAGCCTGCGTTTACATTAAAACAATTCATAAGAATAAATGCAGCATTCATCTGATTGCAGCTAAATCGCGAGTCGCTCCCATCAAAAATGTGTCAATTCCGCGCTTAGAACTCTGTGCAGCAGTTTTGCTGGCAGAACTAACAACCAGAATCTGTGAAATCTTGGATATTAAATTCGACAGTAAGCATCTCTGGTCAGATTCACAGATTACATTATCTTGGATAAATGGGGCCCCTTCACGCTGGAAACCCTTTGTGGCTAACCGGGTGTCTGAGATACAACGTTTAACTGATATAAAATCATGGCATTATGTAAATACGAAAGAAAATCCTGCTGATTTAATTTTTCGAGGTGTCAATCCAAGCGAATTAAAAAATAACGCGCTCTGGTGGCACGGTCCTAATTGGCTAGCACAATCAAACATTCAATTATTTAACATCATTCAAAATTCTCTAGACAGTATTCCTGAAGAAAGAAAAACAAAAATTTCACTGCCAATATTAATTGATAATTCTATTTTTTCTAAATTTTCTAATTTAAACAAACTAATTAATGTTGTAGCATATTGTAAGCGGTTTGCATATAACTGCAGTCATGCTCAGACACGATCGGGAATGTTAACGACATCAGAGAGACAGGATGCCTTAAATTCACTTATAAGGTTAGCGCAATTAGAACTATATTCACGAGAAATTGATAATTTAGTTAAAGGTTGTAATTTAAACAATAAATCAAAAATTTTATCTCTATCTCCATTCTTACACGATGGTCTTTTACGGGTTGGTGGAAGACTTATGCACTCAAATTTCAACTTTAATCAAAGACATCAAATCATTTTTCCACCGGGTCACTTATTGACAAAATTAATAATAACTCAAGCGCACGTTGAAAACTTACACTGTGGATCACAACAATTACTGTACACTTTACGACAAAAATATTGGCCCATCTCTGCTAAGAGTACAATACGACAAATTAATCATAACTGTTTAACTTGCTATCGTTATAAACCAAAACCATATAATGAACAAATGGGACATTTGCCAGCATACAGATTAACACCTTCACCTCCGTTTTATTTCTGCGGCGTTGACTATGCTGGACCTTTTCTTACGCGAGATAGAAGAGCTCGTGGTTACAAAACGTATAAATCCTATATATGTTTATTTATATGTATGAATACTCTTGCAATTCATATGGAAGTAGTTTCTGATTTATCAAGTGTAGCATTCTTGGCGTCTCTTCGGAGATTTATTGCGCGCAGAGGACAACCTCACACAATTTGTTCGGATAATGGTACCAATTTTGTCGGTGCAAATTCAGAATTAAATCAATTATACAAAACCATATCCAACGATTGTGATAAATTAATAAAACAACTCTCAAACGAGGGCAAAACCATTGAATGGAAATTTATACCACCTAGATCGCCTCATTTTGGAGGAATATGGGAAAGCCAAATTAGAATAATAAAAATGCACCTATCAAAGGTTATTGGGCAAGCAATCGTTACATTCGAAGAGTTTTCTACTCTACTTGCTCAAGTGGAGGCTGTTGTTAATTCAAGACCGATTTCTCCCTTGAGTACTGATCCAAATGACCTTTCTCCTTTAACCCCTGCTCATTTCTTGATCGGCCGTCCGCTGACAGCTGCCCCTGATGAAGACTACGTAACAACACCGGATAATAGACTATCAGCCTTTCAACGGATGCAAAAAATCGTCCAACATTTTTGGAAGCGCTGGCAAAGGGAATATGTTAATACTCTACAACCCAGGAATAAATGGAGGAAACAAATTTCCAGGCCTCTCAAGGAAGGTGACCTGGTGATATTAACGGAAGAGCAAGGCCCTCCAGCAACGTGGAAAATGGGTCGAATAACGAAGTTGTGGCCCGGAAAGGATGGTTTAGTGCGTGTAGTGACTGTACATACCGCCTCAGGTACTTACAAACGGTCTGTAGGAAAGTTGTGTTTACTGCCCGTGGACAGTGCTGGTGAAGGGTTTTAAGTTATTTAATATGTCATTTATTGTTTAATTTATTATTGTCATTTATTATTTAATTGTTAAAGGACTAAAGTCCTTCAAGACGGGCGGCATGTTTAGTATTCAACAGACATTCCGGCAACTTGCATCAGTATTTTAATCTTTGCTTTTGCTTAATAATGATTGTCCCTCCAGGAAATATATCGGTCTCATATTTAACGTTAAAGTGACGACACCGTGTTCCATGTATTTCCGAATCTCTGGCTCACGTAAACACCGTTGTTCTAAGAAGCAACACTCAGTTCTCACGCACCCCAATTTGTATTTACCTCACCCTGACCACCCTTAGATTTTAAGAAGTAGCGTTAGATCAGTTGTAGATGAGACGTTGAATAAATAAGTTCGTTATTACTTTGACTCTCATTCAATACACTCAATACATGAACCATTAGCAGAAACGTCGTAAAGGTGCTGAACAATCAGATAACAGCCCGAGACGTCAACAGGTGTATTCGCGAAAAGTTATAGAATTTCACGAGGAATAAAATCACACGAGTTTAAGTTTGTATCAAATTCCGTGTCACTTGAAGCAACATCAACAAACTGGGATTCGTTCTTTCTGAAAAACAGAATATCACTGTGTTTTAGTTTTAGGGGTTTCATTCGAAATATCCGAACATACGATAGGGGTTTTTAAAAGAACTTCTCTGAATTATGAACGGTGTTTAAAAAGAGAACGCGTTCTGAAAAACAGAATATCACTGTGTTTTAGTTTTAGGGGTTTCATTCGAAATATCCGAACATACGATAGGGGTTTTTAAAAGAACTTCTCTGAATTATGAACGGTGTTTAAAAAGAGAACGCGTTCCTGAAAATTAATTACTCTGCATCAAATTGCCTTAGGAAATTTGTTCCTATAAAATAGGATTAAAGGATTTCAGAGGTCACGGCCTTCTGTGGAAAATTTTTATTAGTGATTTATAATTTGATAAACGGTTTTCCGATTACGTTAATAGGTTCATTTCCAGCAATAATTATATGAAGCGGTTTTTTCAAAACGGTATAATGTTTAACGTAGGTATATACTGTGGAGTAGGCACATTTTTCAGCGCACCTGAGTCAACTTTAACATTAATTATCTTTTTAAATAAAACGGCGAGAGTAGTTAATATTCTGGACGATGAATAGAGTCCATTTTCTCTATTATCTGACATGACTCTAGTAGGGGAACTCTGATTCTTACTTGCAACATTTTGATTTGGCTTCAAATTACTATAAAATCAAATATGGTTTTTTGCATGAAACTAAAGATAACTCGTTAAATACTCAAAATAAGTAAATGTAGTGTTATACCACCTTGATCAGCTCTTCATGGACTCGTCAAAACTGCAATAAAATGTTAAGTCTCTAACTTGTTAAATGCATAGTTGAAAAAAGTTTTAAATTATGCAGACATATTATGTCCGTTTTAAAAGTAATTTAATTTCAATAGTTCAATAAATAAAAATAAATAAACGTGAGCAAATAATTTTAAATATAAAAGTTGTCAGTAAAAACACTGTATAATTGTATATGCATTGTTAAAAAGTTGGAAAGTATTTCTTTCTGTAAATAGTGCAAACTCTATTGCATATTCTCTAACTATGTCTGAAAAATATAAAGAGTCTAAATGTCACGAAATAGTCTAATTTAAAAACAAAACACCTCGTATGCAGTGGAGCAATTTCCTCAGCTTCCCCGACATGTACCCAAAGGTAGAATTAGGTTGACTGTAACGGAGTTCATGTTACGGGAATAACACACGAACCTGACAAGCTTATATGTATAAGAACAAGACTGCTCTCTTCTTAAGTTCAGTGACGCCAATAAAGGGATGCAAATGAAAAATATAGGTATTTACCCCTTGAATTTCAAAGGCGCTTAACTTTTCGTTATAATTATATAAATTTTTAGAGTTCGCTAGAATATTTGACTCCATTTAAGAAAAGTATGTAGTTTAATAAGCATAAGCAATGTGATTCATGAAACAGCAACTATAGTTTACAAGCATTGAGGTGTAAAAAACTTCTACATCATTTTCACTGAAGGGCTTCATTTTTGAACTGAGTACAGAATATGCACACGTTTATCACTTCGACGCTTGTTTCCAACTATTTTAAACCCGTGAGAGTAAATATTTCATGTTTTTAAGAGCAATCTTACGAAATAACTCCATATACGAAAACCATTAAAACGGGCGAATTCATAGAGACTTTATTTCTGAATATAATTAATTCATTTTTTTTTCCTATATACCTGACAACAAGCACTACAAAGTGACCATAGGAAATTTCTCTATCATCATCTGGTAATTAAGAAAAAAATAATTAACATTGAAAAATTGTAGTTGAACTTTACAGCGATAGTAAAAATACTTCCAGATGGAATTTTGAAAAACGCGTTGGTCACTTTATAGATTGAAGTTTTGTTAACAAATCAGTGAAAACAGCTTTTAAAAATATGTAACCATAATTAAGTTATGAAGTCGCCCGATTTGTATGTTTTTAGTGAATTATTTCTGTAAGGCGTGAATATATTCTCCCCACCTTAAGAGCTGGGGGAGGTAACAAAATAGACAATCACGTGATCTTTTTTCACCGCCTGAGAATATATTTTGCGTTCCGATTTTTAGGGGTTATTGCGCATGATCTCAAATACGATTAAGGTGGGTAATTTAAACATATTTAAGTTTGTGCACTGCTTTTTCCAGTAGGTTTTTGGTATTTTAATTTTTATTTATACATGCACTGAGGTCTAGCAACAAGTACATTTCTTGTTAGTCAAGAAAAGATCAACTTCACTATCTCTAAATAGTATTTAAAGGTACGGCTTTTTCCACGGTTGGAGAAAAAGTTATTTTTAGCCGGCTAAATTACATCACTAGGAAAATTACATTTTTATAGAATTATCGTTTTGCCTATTCTGACGTACAACTTTTTTGTGTGAACTTTCGCGTCCTGGCATTCTTCGTTGATTAAACCTAAAAGAAAAATTTTGAGACGCATTTCACTTCGAAAACATTATTTTGTGTAACTAACTTTTGCATGAACTCCTTTTTCTCGTTATTAATTTAAATGCACTCCTTAAAATTTGAAGTGGAACACTTACATTTTTTTCTTTTTTTTTGTAAATTTGTGTTTGACTCAACTTATGTGTATTAGAAGCGAAATAGTAAAAATATAAAAATGTACATTTAAATAGAGTTCAAAAAAAGTTCAAATGAAGTTAGCAATAACTTTCAGCAATAGAAAAAATTCTAAAACTATACCAAAACAGTTTCAGTATTTATATATTAGTATAGAAATCTACTAATTAAGTAATGTTCAATAACTTAAATTGAATATTTTTAGAAATTGATTCGAAATTGACCTATCAAGTAATTTTGCGTTAGGCGTACTCAACTTCTTCAAAAATGATAGCGTTGTCTTATTTTTAAATCAAATATTTTTAGACGAATATAATCTATTAATAACGGGCTTTCGATAGTGTAAAAACAAAAAGGGACATATTTTTTGTTTAGCCACAATTAAATCTTAAACTTTAGCTCCGCGTACAGTAGGACTCTCGCTTCGTTTTTCTCAAAAATGACAGCGTTGTCTTATTTTTAAATCAAATGTTTTTAGATGAAAATAATCTATTATTATTAATAGATAGGTTTTCGATAGTTTAAAAACAGAAAGGGACATATTTTTTGTTCCGCCACAATAAAATCTTAAACTTTCGTTCCGCATACTCCAGGACCTTAAAAATCTAAGGTGATTTGAAAACTTATTCAAAATAAGTATGTAATTGAAAATAAAAAGATATACAATGCTTTTTTTACAGTACTAAACGCCTCTTATTGATTTATTTAATTAAAAAATAAGACAACAATGTCATTTTTGAGAAAAACGAAACGTGCGTCCTGCGGAACTAAAGTTTAAGATTTATTTGTGGCCGAACAAAAATATGTCCCTTTTTGTTTTTACACTATCGAAAGCCCGTTAGTAGGTCTGTTTGTTATCCTGCACTGGTGTGCACTAGTGTACACTTTTTCTACGAAATATACTTTAATGAAGCCTAAATTCATTGATAATGTATTAATACAAATCATATTCATTCATACTGACATACCACACAAACATTTCAAGTTGCATTAAAAAGTATTTTGCGAAAAAGTATGCATTGGTGTACATCAGTGCAGGATAACAAACAGACCTATTAATAGATTATTTTCGTCTAAAAACATTTGATTTAAAAATAAGACAACGCTGTCATTTTTGAGAAAAGGAAGTGCGCGTCGGACTATGCGGAACTAAAGTTTCAGATTTAATTGTGGCCGAACAAAAAATACGTCCTTTTTTTGTTTTTACACTATCAAAAGCCCCTTATTGATAGATTATTTTCGTCTAAAAATATTTGAAAAATAGGACAACGCTGTCATTTTTGAAGAAGTTGAGTACGCCTCGCGCAACATTACTCGATAGGTCAATTTCGAATCAGTTTCTAAAAATATTCATTTTAAGTTATCGAATATTACTTAATTAGTAGATTTTTATACTAATACATAAATACTGAAACTGTTTTGGTATTATTTTAGAATTTTTTTTATTGCTGAAAGTTATTGCTAACTTCATACCGGTTTCAAAAGAAATAAACTTTTATGATATTTTCTTAAACCTTTTCTTCAATCAAAAATTGCAAGATGCGAAATACTTTTACATTCTGGATTTCTAGTTATTTATGTACCAAGGTGGCAAAGTGGCACTTTATCAAACGAGTTTGCAAATTGCGAGCCAAGGCGAAGCCGCGGTGAGCAAGTGAACGAGGTCGATAAAGACACTTTGCTGCCGTGGTGTATATAATATTTTATGGACTACTACAAACTCAACCATTTATTTTGAAATATCCAAACCTTGCAGATTTATATCTATGTTTATACCTTCGTAAATTTTTTAAAAAATTTATTTCGTTTACCTTATAGTACGTTATAAACGACACTGGCGTTTCGATGACACCAAGAACAGTCACTTCGCGTCATGATGTTTGTCATGTACTTAATTATCAACATTTTTTAACAATTTTCGATTCGAAGAAATATATGTATGTAGATACATATTTACAAAGAAACATATTTACCGCCGATTTTTCTTTTCCTATATGTGACCTTCTTGTTAATGGAGTTTAATTTACCCATGTTTACAATTTAAATAAATAAAATAATGAATTTCATTACAGTGTTGAGCTGCAGGTAATATTAAAATTGCGCATGGGCATGAAATAGCATTATAAGTAAAATTTTTGGTGTTGCAGCTTCAATCCTCTTCAATATTTTTACAAATATAGGTAACTGATTGTTCCTTTTCTATTATACGACGCAAATGTGCAATTAAAAATAAAGTCTACTTTGAACGATAATTGCGTCTTATTACAATTTACCGTAAAAAATGTGTTAGGTATTTGAATATAATTATGTACATATATGTGTATTTCTGAACCCGTTGAATCTACCAACATTATGACCGAACGCAGCCTAGTAAGTTGCTCATGATGACGGAACTACCGACACGCGAGAGTTATTATCGTTCTTTCTCAATATGTGTTGAACAGAGATAGCTCTAAGCAACTAATGTTGGTGGTTTTTCAATAGCCGCATGGTCGTAAGGCGACTGCCAACCATCCAATCATAACATCACAAATAGTTCTCCTTAACGTAGCAAAGTAGGGATAGTAAAATGCGAACTTCTGAGGGGTAACTTTGTACGATTCCTCTTAAGTGGAGAAGGACGCAAACCAGCGGCAAAAATCTTTGAAATAGTCTTCCTTGACTTTCAGAGCACTGGCAATCATACTTCGTAGTTCAAAATGAACTGTTATACGAATATAGTAGGTATAGTGAAATACGATGACATAAAGTGGCTTAAAAATTTACAAGGCTACGCCCCTGCTGGCTTAATACCTCGACTTTTACGTTTCATTACGCTTTAATGTTTTAATCTTTTCAAACGTAAATAGTACGCTTTAAACGTAATTATGATTTGTACTTTAAATTCAAGCTCGTCTAAACTTGAGGGGCTTTTTCAGATTCATTGCCTCCAACTCACTTTCCTATTAATTAGGATTTATACAAATCTCCTGCGTGATACACTGTTTTTAAAACTGCAGGAATTTCTTGCTTAATTAAATAATTAAAGCTGTAATATTTTAAGCAACTGCAAAAGCTAGTTGATCAATATTTTTACTTATGCTAAATTGTTTTAGAAGTAAAAATCAAGTTTTGATAGTAAAATTAAGTAACAAATTCCCCATATTGTAAATGAATATAATGGAAGTAACTGCTAGAACATGATAAAACATTTAATGCCCCCAATATATCCCGAAGCGGGCAAACAACTGTGCGTTTAATATTTGGCAGTCCAATTTTTCCTTCATCGCAATGGGCACCTAAAATTAATGAATAGCGCACGTCTAGAAAACTTCATAAATCTGTGAGATAATTGTAAATTTTAATTTGATAGTTAAGATATCTGCCCACGTTATATGTAGTTAATAGGACACGAGTAAATTGCACAGAAACGAAGATTTTTTTTATAATATCTAATCCTGAGAAGAACGTAAGTGGAACGAAAATCCTCGGGATGAGTTTAACGAAAACGTGTTCGGAAAACTATCGAATCACTTAATCCCAAATCTTACATCCCCCGCGGGATTGCCCGCTTAATACTTAATTTATTCAAATTGGATCGTAAAACACGTTTAACTTAGCTCATCTGTGAACTGATCACAGTAGTTCTTGATCATGGACTTGGCTAAAGTAGAAAATATATTATGTAGTGCTGATATTACATTAACTAGTTTATTTTTGTTAAAGTTAATGTCGAGTGAGAATCATTTCGCAACTTTTTTTCGCTGTTTATTACATGGATTTTTGAACATAATTATGTAGGATGATTGGTAAATTGGCGTACTCTTACGTGTTACTAGATTATTCCCATAATTATTGATATTTAAGTGATTCATTATTTCATTAATCTGGTTACTCACAATTGAATATTGAAAGGCATCCTCTTCTATCACTTTCGCTCATGCTGTATCTTATTACATTTTTATTAAATTAATTAAAATCACTTAGGTATGTATTATATATGTTATTCAAAATCATACAAAGTAAAAATAATGCTTACGGTGAAACTAAATCCTGAAACGCTGAAACAAAGGAATTGCAATTTGGATTTTTTATGATTTTGCGAAAATTTTGGTAAAAGAATGAGAGAAAATGAAATGAAATTGCTGTTTATTGAATCAAAGTTTTGTATGAAGTCAGAAATTTATTTTAACTTCAATCTCTTAGACCCCTCTTTCCAACCCCGTCCTTTTTCCCGTACTCTCGGAAATCGTTTCTTTCAGTTTTTCATTTTGTCGGATTAATTAACAGTCACCCTGTATTTTCAAAATACCATGGCATTAGTAATTATTTCATTTGTAATTTATCCACAACAGATAATCAAGTAAGCCTCTTGATATACCTATAACTGAATATACTAATAAAATTACTTATTTCACAAAACGCGATCATTTTTTAACAGTACAACTGCATCCAATTCGTCCTTCCGGTGTCGTAATGTCATTCAGAAATCTGTTTATTGTTCGCTGCATCCGCTTTAATTTTACCTAGTTTACGAACACCACCTGCTCAGTTTATAAACTCGGATAGTTTGTAAAGAATGCCGTCTCGTGAAACTTTTCAGTTCAGCTTGTTAGATACTTATATTCTTACGTAAGTACGAATTGACTTTTCGTAACTATTTATAAAGCTCGGTTGTAAATCACTTACAATTCGTATTAGCTTGAAAATTTAAACGGTTATTTTTGTGTGAAATACGATGTGATAACGTGCGTGGTAAAGTAATTAAATAAAGCAGCAAAATCTATGAAAGTGATTACTTTTAAAACTTGCCCGAAAGGAAACAAACCGTTTTAGATTATTTTGAATTAGTATGTTTGAGAAACAGATTTCGAATCTACTCAGAGATTTTACTATGATGTGCATTTACTTTTACCAATTTACTTCAATGTACTTCGATGGCAGAACAAATTAAATGCAATTCACGATTGCGACTTGCTATAAGAAAACTTAGGAGGATAATCGATTTTATATTTTTGAAATTACTTTTCTCTTAGTATAACAACAATATGAAGAAACATGCATAGACGAAGCAAAAGTTTGGGACGACTTAACAATAATCACACATTGGATGAAGAAAAGTCTGTTAAACGCAAATACAGAGAATGCGGTTGTGCTTGGCGTTATCAGTCAAATATCTACAGCCTCTGTCGGTACGCAGGTAAGTAACTGTCTACAAAATGAAAACGTTGGCACATCTGTCTTTCCAAAAATTAATTTTAAAAAATGTTATCCTAAATGGAATTTGTACAATTCTTTAGTTCAAGATGTACTGATACACAGTGATTGAAATTCGTGGGCCTGCATCATTAAAAATTAAAAATGGCGCAAGTTTTTTTTTAGTTAGTTTTAATTTAACTGCCAATTCTTATAGTTTGGAAGATCCCCATAGTACATAAGTACGATGTTAAATACTAAAAATATAGGTACATAATTAAAGAAAAACACTGCAAACAGTGAAAACACATATCAAACTCAATCTTTTTCTAAAAATTCATTAATGATAATTGAATAATCCAGTTTATTTATGTTTATACTTTCAATTAATGGAATACACCATTTCTTAATTTATAATATGATTAAATTACGAGCAAGACCATACAGCGACATCTTTCTTCTAAAGTAAATATACTCTAGATTATAGAAATCAATTGACGATGGATTCAAATTTCGGCTAGTATTTATGTCAATGCAAATAAATGTAATATTTTTTCAAAATAATACGTAAATGATATTAGAAATGTTAAAAACCAAGATTATATGCTAGCACGCAATCAGTAATTATACTATCTGCTTGCAGATGGCGAAATTGTGATTTAATGTAATACAGGAAATTAAATATTTTATTTTTTCATTTCTTAACATAAATTTAAGATAAAAAACGAAAAACATTTTACCTCTAAAATAAACATCCTGTAAAATATAAAAATTATTTTAATAGCATTTTAACTGTTTACGAATACTCTTGTCCAATACAAAATACCTTTATTCATAAGATATGCCTACCCTTTTCATAAAATATTTGAAATTTTCTTTTGGCATATTTCAATATTTTTTACACAACGTTAAATTTCTGAAGCGTGAGTCTCCTAAATAGATTTCAATTTCAAAATCAATTACGACAATAATTTTTTATAATAAAATGATACAGTGCAAATATTTTTCTTGCACCCATATTACACATGTAGAAGGTGACTGATAATTGTTCCGACAAAAAAAGCAAGGACGAAAATCAAGGTTATAGATGACGGGGAAATTCTATGGGACAGTTTACAATTAATTTAAAAATTTACTGTAATAACATACTGTGTATGAAATACAACGCCACGTTTTGTAAATGAAGCAGTAAACTAGAGTATAAAGCTTTATGATTATTACATTATTGACTGCATCGCAGTTTGACCATGACACATATCTGAATTTCGTTTTATTACATGTTTCACAGCTAGAAACAAGAGGGTTCAGTCATGTTTCTGTTACGCAAAATGATTATTAGTAATTTCTAAACTATTTTTTGATTTGTGCAATGCCTTTGATACCATAGATATTTTATGATTTAAACTGTCTGGGTATAGTCCGGTCGCTAATTGATTGACGGTTCACGAGCTTAGGATTGGCGATTCACGAAGAACAAGGATCCGATTCGACTGTCCTTCCTTCGCTGAAACTCTGAACACTGAAACCTACATCGTAGTGACGCCGAATGCAATCTTTAGAACTACGGTGCTGCAGCTGTCCTTATCTGAACTGTCTCTCTCTTACACATTGGATCTTATAGGTAAAAAACTCAATCGGAAATGACTGTTGATCAAATGGACATAAATGTCTGTGGCCTATTTTTCTTAACTAGTATCCTGAATAATTAAATACATATATTTCTTAATCGCAGATTTAGATATTTAGATAATACTTCCCACGTCTCTTCAGAACTTTTTTGAAAGAAATTTAAAATATTTTACTCACGATTCATGGAAGAGTTTCGATAGAAAAAGAAAATTTTCGGAGCAGAGATATTTCAAAATTGACTTCTAGTCACGTCCATTCATACCGGAAATCGTTATCAACTTGCTATTTTTAATGACTTGCATAGAATTCAGAAACTTAACAAAAACTATAACGTGCCATTAAAAACCTGAAGTGACTGAAAGTCACTTTTATTTTAATGTTCCTTTTGAAAAATCTCTGTTCCGTAAATGTTCTGTCCAAGCTTCTTCCTTGAAAACTTTCAGTGAATAACCCTGTATAACTTCACGTAGCAATGAGATCTGACATTTACGAGGTGCGCGTTAATTATACCGAGCATGACATTTAATTTCAAATCCATCTTCATACATACATACAATGAGGGAATCAGGTGTTCAACTGCTCCTTTGAATATGGAAATAAGATAAAATATACATGAATTATACATCTGATGTCTATCTATTAAGAATTAAAAAAGTCACTGCAAAACATGAGAAACTTGAAACATTTTCTGCGTCTTGCTTTTGAATGAATAATTATTGCAACTAAATCTGAATCAAAAATTCAAATTAAGTGATCGGTGTTTTCACCTTATACAGAGCGCTTTTTCGTTTGTAATTTGTAAGATTCAGTTAACTCTACAATGAAAACGAAGTTAATACATAATAATTGAATTGGTAGCAATACTACTTACTGAATGTTTCCAAAACATCCAATTTTTTTAAACATTTTCATTAATTTAAAAAAGTAAAAGGTATATTAGCACTTTAATTTAAATGTCTGTACAGAATATCTTCAGTTTATATCAATTGAGAAAAGGGTAGATAAGGCTTGATTAAACAGAAAATGTTGTGTAAATTATTCAGCATTTATAAAAAAAAAAGACAATCAATTTATTTACAGCAGCAATATTTTTATGGTATAGTCACCGTAAAACCTGTTGAGTAGATATACCCAAATCGGATCTTGTGCAAAGCCTAATGAAGATGTTCCAAGACAGTCAGACCATACAGTAAGAGATCAAGCCCGAGAAGCTTTCCCTTCGTCGCTTAAATCAACACTTTGAAGCCTACCATATAGTTGATCATCACAAGAAACACGCACATGTCATGGGGTTGGCAGTGGCATACGTCCAAGTTGTTGCAGAAGCTAACTGACAATGTATCATAGATTTCGGTATGAACTCATTCGCTCTCATTCGTTCTAACTCAACATTTTGAAACATCTTTGCATATAGGTATGCCCTTACTGCACGTTACCATAATTCAACCGATGTTTAATGAAACCTATAAACAGACCATTGGTCAGGCGTATACAAAATGGATTGCTGATTGGAATCTCGCGAACAAATGCGCCCAAAACAACAATGTCACCAGTCAACAGTCGATGAACATATTCGAGATATACTAATTCTAAATGCACCTCCTGAACAATTTAGAGCCTTACGAAATTCAAATCCGTCACTGGTTGACGTATTCAAACTTGCCCAAATTTATGAAGCAACTCTATCAGCTAAAATGATAAGAAGTGAACAACATATCAAGTGGGCACCGTAAATCTCGTAGTGCTTTAAAATCAAAGGCAAGAAATATCAAGACATCAACAAACAATTAATTTAATTTAATTTAATTAATTAAACAGTTAATTTAGTGATAAGGCAAATACTTCAACAATTAAATAAGTTTTATATAATCACTAACATCATGGAGAACCCTTTACAATCAACAAACAACAAAAAAGGAAAATCTTCTCTGGGTTGTTGTTATTATACATACATTTGTCAAATGTTCGGAGAGTCGTTATTTTACATTAATATGTAAATATATACTGTCATAAATTGGTCACATCAACTCAGTCAAAATCAGAACGAACTCTCCTACTCGAAAAATCGAACACAATATTAAACAAATTTATACCTAGTACAAATGTCACGGCTAAAAGTGAAAATCGAGTGCCAGGTATCCTGTAAACGTTCAAATAAATGCTCAACCATTCAAGTTTTTACTTAATTCCGACACAACTACAACTATGGGATTAAATGGTTATGAAGATATTGGTACACAACCTCTCAAACCGGTTAATTCACATATTAAGGCATATTGCAATACGGCAGTACCTACCAATAGGTACCTTTAATAAAAAGCTCGCATGGGTTCAAAAGTAAACCATCTGCGGTTACTGGTCGCTGATTCACACGTGATCTTGGTAATATATTCCAAACACCCTGGTTTAAAGCTTCTGGCTTTAAAATCACGAATGTATCTTGGATACCGATGTCATTGAAACTGATCTTCCTTCAGTATCGTCAATCACAAATGGCAAAGACATGGAAGAATTATGTATGAAGCATGAGAACTTACTTTCACAAGAATTGATGGGCACATGCAATATACTTAAGGGCAAATCACACTTCAAATCTAATGCTACTACCGTTTGCTCTTCTAAATAAAGTCAAGACTATACTTGTGTAAAATAACTTTAGATAATTAAACTTTATTATAATAATAATATAAAACTTCAACTTGATTATTCAGATACAAAGAATCGATAATGCACTCTTCTCGAATTGTAAGTTAGGAAATGCCTCCTCGTTCTCGGATAGCCCGTCACCAATACCCCGTCCGCCGTATTATAAACACCATAAATAATACGGCTCATATCAACGATGACATCACTAGCGAGTTCGGGCCTTCGTATAATGTTAAATCCTTTACACGGCCTTTCCTGACAAAACTAGAGCGTCCTCGATCTAGGTAAATAAAAAAAAGATTACGCACTTATAAACAACAAACCAAGTAACACTAGACCTAACGTAAATATGAAAAAGGAGAGAAAAAGAATCTAACTCATAATAATAATGAAATTACGAATTTCTTGAAGAAAAAAAAATATTTAATTATTCTCTCCATCCGTTTGCCACTCGCTTCAACCCCAGACACCAAAATCCTGGGATGTCGGCAACTGAGAAAGAGAAAAAAAATATAAGTACATAATTCACCATCATAAAGGTTTTTTTTTTAACATGGTCACTGTTAAGTCCCCGTAGAGTCACAGAACAGACAAATGCTACTGTTAGATCTTTTGCAAACATAGTCACCGTCAAGACCTCGTAGGGTCACAGAACAGACAAACGTAGTTACCGTCAAGACCTCGCAGGGTCACAGAACAGACAAACATAGTCACCGTCAAGACCTCGCAGGGTCACAGAACAGACAATTGCAAACAGTCACTGTCAAGACCTCGTAGGGTCACAGAACAGACAATTGCAGGGTATAGTCACAGACACAGTCAGGTATACCGACAAGCCAAGACACATACCTAGGTTTGACGTAGTTGACGCAGGTGACGTAGTTTGACGCAGGTTGGGGTTTCACTTACCACATCAATTATTAAGTTTTTGATATCCGGATCCATGGCTTTATATTTTCCACTCCGGCCACACCCAGATATGGTATCTGTAATTGTTTACCACCTTATTAGCTCAACAATGGTTTCTCGCAATTCGGCCACGTCTACCAAGTGTTCCAAACTGGGTTCCTCAACGTCCCGAGAACGCATCAGTGCTTCGCTTGGTCTCACCCACAATTCCTCATGTATCATTCCATTCTGCAGTCATGCACATAGCGACCAATGCCTCGACAATGGTTCGATTATAGTGTTTAACTTGGGCATTCCCACTTGGTATTTCTACAACAGCGAGGTGGTGAGTCATGCCTACTTTCCGCGCAAACTTTTTTTTTTTTTATCTTTCAATCCCGGGTACCATTGCAGTGCCAAATTGCGATACGCTATCAGCCAAAGCACCTGCAGACGCGGCCAGGAGGGTGTCCTCCCTTTTTCGTGATCGGCTCCTATCACTATCCTTGGAGTTACCGTCTCCCTGCGAGGGCTCGCCCCGGAATGAACGAAAACGTTGACGCCGTCGTCCACGCGTTCGGCCATCCAATTCATCAAACTTTTTTCGCTCGTCGGATGTCTGCGGCGCGGTGCAGTTTTCCATATGCCACTGCCGTTACATTGCAATAATTGCGGTTAACAAGGCACAGGACACTATCCCACTTCTGATGTAAAATAACTTTAGATAATTAAACTTTATTATAATAATAATATAAAACTTCAACTTGATTATTCAGATACAAAGAATCGATAATGCACTCTTCTCGAATTGTAAGTTAGGAAATGCCTCCTCGTTCCCGGATAACCCGTCATCAATACCCCGTCCGCCGTATTATAAACACCATAAATAATACGGCTCATATCAACGATGACATCACTAGCGGGTTCGGGCCTTCGTATAATGTTAAATCCTTTACACTTGATAGATTGTAAAGGTCTAGTAAACCCATATTTTTTAGTGAAGGGCAGCTCCTATAGTTATTGTACCGAAATCTAACGATTCAGTTGGCATATGCGGTGACTTCAAGGTGACAATAAAAGCACAACTGAATGTTGAACAATTCTCGAATGATGATGATTTATTTCAGAAGCTTCAAAATGGTCCATCGATTTAGCTGATGCCATACATGTTTGCAGATCTGATTGGTCGTAGAAGCATGAAAATGAGAACGAACTTTTCAATCCACTAAAAGCCAGTGGACTCAAATGTAAGTAAGAACACTTCCAATTAGAAAGTGAGATGGAGCCAAATCATTAGGGTCCGGTGACATTGGAGATAAGGGACGTGAATTTAACACCCCTTCGATTTGTATGATTAGTGTACTGAATTCTTCGAAAGTCAAATGTGCCTTACCTCGCATACGATTTAAAAGAAACTGAGGCCCCCAAAATGAGGAGAGCTAGGTAGAATAAATGATCATTGTGTTCCCTTTAATGCGGTTGTTTCATAGACTTTCTGAGCAGAATTTAAAAAAAAAAGTTGATATTTCTTTGAGTTCATTTTTTGCACCAACAAAATTTCTCTTTGATTCGTGAATGTAGCATGATTTATTCGTGATTATAAAATAAATTCTTGGGTTTAATTTTGCTATGAACGAATTAAAACAATTAGAACAGCGTGTTTAATAATAAAAGCACATATTTTCCTGGGTAAGTGTATTAACTTTCATAGAATCGTTGTATGACCGCAGATAAAAGTTTCTGTTATCTCAACAATAATATCACAGAATACAAAAACATGTTCTAATAACGTCACTTGTATTATTGGTGACTGACATCATTCAGGTTGCACAAACACTTGCTGCTTCCCACACGTTCAATTAGCATTTCTCTGAAATGTATTCCTTGTTTATTCAATTGAAATCAAAAAGCCATTTGGCATGCAAAAATGCGAAGAAATCCTTCAACTGCGAAGACGTACTCATACATATACACATAAGATTAGATAAGTAAATAAGAAAGTTGTTCCCATTTCATTCGTTTAAAACAAGTTCTAATTAGAACATGCAGACTAACGATCACAACAAAATCGTACAGAATTAATTGTTTTGTGTTAAGACAATAAGTCGCGACTAGAACTAGTCAGCGTGAAGAAAGTGTTATGTGGGAATTGGATGGAAATATGTATTGAGAATTTATGCTAACTACGGGTGACCTCACCGTCTCCTTGTGTTTGAATACTCAGAATTTTATCAGTTGGAAAGTAGCATTATTCATAACAAGATAGGAAATTCGTGTTCGCCGCAATTCGTTACCGCAAATTGAATTTAAAGCGTTCGAGATAACGACGTTAACTAGAGTGACTGTGAATTTGTTGTGCGCTAAAAAATTCAATAGTAAAAATTAAACCAAATGAAATCGAAAGTAATCGTTCCCGCCCAACTAGGGCAGAAGCCAAGCGATTTCCTCAAGAATAGCTCAACCAATTTTCTGGAACATGAAAGGTACCATGTACTTGTGGAAAGAGGGCACGTGGAAGCACAATCAAGTAAGTACCTGGTAATATTTTTTTCATAACAAAAGAACGTCCTACAGCTTTTTATTCTCACATGATTGACCTTGGACTTGTAAAGCATTTGAAAAAAAAGATATAGGTACCTATGTATTCTGTATATAGACTTGCTAATTATAATTAATTTAAATATACGCACACTTGACTTTTCGTTTTGTTTTAATTGGTTAAAGAAAGTAAATCAATTAACTAGGTTGTAATAAGATTATGTAATTATATAATTCCCCATTAAACATACCTCAATTTTATCTATGTTAATATCTAAAACCATATTTTACACAAACAACTATGTTTACTTAATTACATATTTAAAAAAAAATAAGTTGCAACATATCTAAGTAGTATGAATTTGACACCATCAACATTCACAGATATCACGAATTTTTAGTTACCTGGATACAAATTTAAACTGTGGCAATATCCTCCCAGATTATAAAATACAAATGATTTGATTTAGTAGAATCAATGTAGAATATAAATTCGAACTAATTTGTGATGTAAAAATACGGCATTTTGTACAGCCCTACGTGTGTTGTAGCATATTATGATATTGAATTTTATCATAAAATACAAGTAAGACTGTATAAAATATGAAATTATTTAATTAAAATACCTTATTTTTACAACACTAGAAGTGATCCATGGAAAAATGGGTGAAAATACTATTTAGTTATCTAGATAATTTAAAAAATGGTGAAAATATTTCGTTAATTAAACTGGTTAGTTAAATACTATTTGATCTCTCCATGGTTTACTTCTAATCAAAATCTTTGTATGCTTTATGTACTTTTTGACGCTATTAGGTAGATTTATGACACCTTACTATATTAACAGTCAATCTTCAACTCTCAATATCTTCATAACCAGAAAGATAAGAAGAAAGTGATATTATAATTTTCGGCACACTTTTCGACATAGAAGCGCGTAGTTTTAATATTTACCAGACGTTAAACTACACGCTGTATTGAAGCGGTCGCAAGAATTGTTTTCAAATAAAAGGCAAATTTGTTATTTCAATAACAAATACCGGTCCGTATCCTGTGTAAATTTTTTTTCAAGCGATAAGCGACAAGTGACGTGCATTCCCTCGACTAATCGTAGACCACACACACAAAGCCGTAAATCTGTCCGAAGAGTACAAATCTGGACACACAGAAATGACAGATGCTTATATGCTAAAGGAAAAGCCATTTCCATTACGCGTCATTTGAAGTGTTATTTATCTGTGCTCTCGAAACCTGCGATACGCGAAGAAATGGTGACATGCAGACATCATAAACAAATCCATTGGACGTTTTAAATTGTTTTTCTAAATTTTCACATGAATTGCCGTGTCAAAATTGCAGACGAGCGGGCCAAGTGGCCGAAGATACCGAGTTGCACTGCGAGTTGGAGTCTGTGTCCTTTCAGGCAGATAACGTATACTTTGAAAATGTCAACTTCCACACTTGAATAGTAATTTATAGGGCTTTAATTTAAGACATACGAACGGCGAACATTCCGATGAGTTAATAGAGTATCTCTTGATACATTTTGGCATCTGTGAGAGGCGGGGTGTGAACTTAAGGGTAAGGTTGCCATTGGTCGAAGGGGTGCCAGAATCTTGTTGCAATTACGACAGGGTGGGTTTTAATTGTCTTCGTGGTAAGGGGCACGTAAAAAGAACGGCAGATAAGCTTGAATCGCTAGCGAGCTCGGGCGAAGTGAATTCCAAGTTGTCTTGATTGTGTTCAGGCGCTTGTAGTCCTTATTGCAATTTGTATTTATATATATATTTGTTGTTGTTAAATCATTTGTTCCGGTACGGTTTAAATTTAGTGATAAGAGCGGCAATTAAAACCATACACGTGGACGCCGCAACGCGACGCGAAGTGTTTTTAAAATCCAGTGCAGTGCGACTGAAAGGATTATACGCTAGTGGTAATTAACATTAATTGTTTCCTTCAACTCACCTTTGGTGGTAAAAGAATTGCACAGAGATAATTGTTTGTTCTTAATCCGGCTAAGAGTCAGTACGTTTCATAGTAACATTACACTGAGATAAATTTTATTTTGAGTTACTTTACAGCGAGTATTAAAACGCATTAGTGACTTTCCTATTTTAAAATTTGATTGGCCAGCGTTCGTAATTAGCAGCCGAGTTCGATAATTTAATCAATCAACGGCAATTTTCTATTTCCTACATCTACCTGGGTTTTCAATACAGTGTACTTTAGAAATCATTCTACCCTAGGGGAATTCTCTCAGACAAATTAAACCAAGCAATTTGAAATACATTCCTGGCCATTTTCTTGACAAAGGTTTTCACAGCCTGGCCGAGAGATTTATCGGTTAATTAGAAGCGATTGCCTAGAGACTGTTAACGCCATAACCACCCATAGTGGAGAGCGAAAATAGTCAACCAATTCCTTGCGCTATTAAAAACTTAGTTAGTTAGGTTAGCCGGCGGAAGAGCGATATACAGAGAGTCCTGAAAGGTCAGGCATGGGGTAAAGCACCGTTCTCAAAAGCATAATTAACGCTCAGGTGACGTAGCAGAAGAAGTTTGGCTCACTGCACGCGCCTAATAATTAGATTAGCTAAATAAACTACTCCCAAGGGAGCTCGTGAAAAACAGGTGATTGCTACTGATTTACCTGCAGATTGATCGCTGAAGGCGACAGGTGTATCACATACTTCGCCCAAAACATCTGATTAATTAACTCCATTAATTAAGTACACTGTAGTCCCAGAGAGACACTTTGGCGTTGGTTTATTAAATCGAGCAAGTCTTTGAATGCCAGCAGAGTGACGGACGTTATACCAAGACTCGAACATTTGAAACTCAATTAATTGTTAATCTAAGTGAGGAACAGAGCTCTCCAACAAACATCTGTGTAAAGATTATACCACCAACGGTGTGAATCGGGCCGATACCCGAAGGTAGAAGCTGTTAAACGAATCACACTGTACTTTCTGAGAATTGCAATTGTTGTTTATTTGTATTGATTTCAGCAACAGGGTTTTCGCTCACTGTACCCGATCCCACAGAGGCGGGGACGAAGAGTTTGCCTTTTTTTTGCTTTTTTTCAATAAACAATTACTTAAATTTAATTGTTGCGTTTCATTATTAACTTGCCAATTTCCTTGTTGTAAAGAAATTATTATACTGCCCACCAAACAAAGAACCTGGGTATCACAACGTAACGGCGGATTACATCCGACGATTGGGTCATAATTAGTTAATATTAAAATTAATCTCAGTACGGAACAAGTTCCATAAAAGTCATTCACCCCTCGCCACAGCTGGAGGGTTGACCGTTAGGATCCTACAAGCCGTAAGCAGGCAACGTCTAGCCGGGCATTCCTTAGCAATAAATCTTAATTAAGGATTTTGTTGGCACATATTTATTATTTGCTTATACAATTTTATTGTCTGTTTACTTGTCAGAATTAATTAATAACCAAGCAATTGGTGGGCGCATTACAGTATGTACATAAAAGATACCATATCGAGGGCGTATCAACCGAAAAGTAAAGTTTTCAGGAAACAGAAAAAACGTTTAAAAATTTGGATTTTCATTTTCATTTTCTAATTTTGCATTTAAGATAACATTTAAGAAATAGTCACAAACATTTTATTGCTTTATAGTTCTTACGCCCTTCTGATATTTTCCGATTTTGCTTATATTGGTGCTTACGCCCTTCTGATATGACGCCCTCGATATGATCGAATACTTTTACCCTCTAGGAGACTATTTTATTTAATAATAATAATAAGTCTTTATTTTTACTGGCGAAGTTCAGCATACTGCTGTTCTACCACTTAACCAGTAACTGCAAATGAATACATAATATGGTACTAATACAAATTAGTAAAACTGAATATAAATTGAATATAAACTAGAAATGAAACGAAATAAAGTGCTCAATATCTACTGTACAGAAATCAGGGGCTCTCGGAGATTTCTTTTTAAAAGAACTCATCGGTAACAGTCTCAGCTCTCGTGGTAAAGTATTGTAAATCTTAAAAAAAAAATACGGAAAAGACCTTTCAAATAAAACTAAATTATGTAAGGGAATATCAAATTCACTAGTCCGAATTCTGCATTCGTTGAATTCTCTGAGTAGTTGCAAGGGCCATAGACAGCATCACAGTAATTAAAATTCGATAACACTAAGGAATCACATAATTGCACTTTTAACTTAAATGATAAAAAATGACGATTCATATATAAACCTTTCAAACAACAATCTTATTTCTGCACTAATTTGCTTGCTGCCAATATAATACTATGAATAAATAATTTCATATCCAACTAGAGAGTAAAGGTATTCGATCATATTGTATATCCACTGATAGTTACAGTGGCACGACCGACAATCAGAAATATATTTTTTTTTCTTTTATTTAATTTTAGTGTTTAATGTTCTCTATGGGTGGGTGTATGTGTGTGTATTTAGCAGCATGCATTGAATGCTACTGAGGCGTTATCTGACAATCATCGGCAATTTTTCACATTACCGTGTGTCAATAAAATGATGATTAGAATGAAATCATAAACTAACTGCTGTCATACTGCTGAATTCTTGCCTAAAGCTAAGTTCACATGCATTGCGGATACGCAAAATTTTTATTGCGGATCGTTTCTAATTGGTTCAAAATTCAAAATGAACCAATTAGAAACAATCCGCAATAAAAATTTTGCGTATCCGCAATGCATGTGAACTTAGCTTAAGACTTCTTCATTTTTCATTTTTTCATAAAGTATTGCGTTGCTGACGTGAAGTAATATTTCATTCAAGAGATAACTATTTTATTTTTTTGTTAAATAGAGGAGGAAATCGTTTTCTTCATAAGCTATTATTGAACCTACGTGATTCGTTTTCTAATTGATCCAACTTATTAATAAACATAAAGCTCTAAGTAATTAATGAATTTTGAAATGTAACGTTAATCGGGTTTTAGGACGTAATTAATGAACTTTATTAAGTAATTAAATAGAACTTTTATAATCGATTTTCTTTTTTAATTAATTTCAATTAAATTATGAAATAATTTCATCTAAGAGACGAGAACCGTTTCAAGGAAACTATCAATGACTGTCCCTCATAAACTTTATTTGACTTCTGAAATTTTTAATTAATGAATTGATGATCTTCAAACTTCACAGTGTTAAAAAAATTTGTTATCAACTTATTTTATAATTCTTATTCGTTTGGTTACAGGCCTGCCTACAATTCAAAACAGCCAAAGCTGCGAAAAATTGAATTCGTCAGTAGCAGAGTAAGTATCTATAAGAAATAAAAATAACATGCAAAATAATTTATTGAAATATTGTCTGAGTGAAATACTAGCAGTATACATGTGTACAGCAGTGCACGGATATTTTTTATTAAAAGCAAAAAGATCACTAAATGTGAATAATATTCACGCGTAGGTACGTGTAAGTAAACATACGTCAATTGTGATTTCTTGCCATATAAATTAATTCAAAAGGATCGAGGATAATATGAAAACATTCCAAATTCTTATCACATTGTATTAATTTGGAAGATATTTTTATTGTAATACTTATAGCCATAAACCATAGATTAAAAAATAAAAAAATATAAGAGACCTCTCAGGAAATATTAAAATTTCATTTATTTACTAAAAATATAGATAATTAACAAAAAAATTCGTTTATTAATTGTACGTATATAGCTAAATTTAATTTATATTCATAAACTTATTGAACTGCATAAATTTATTAATGTAAATTAAATTTAGTTATGCATGAACAACATTTTACTTATATATTAGATATCGACTTACACATTTTACTTATATATTATTATGAGCATGACTTTTAAACACACCTGTAGGTATATTCTTATTGCCATTTTTGATATTTTAAATAATTAATGCAAAAAGTTGTTATTGATTTTTAATGAATAACATTCATGTGTTCACGTAGATAAACGAGAAAAGAAATTATGTTTTGTCTTCGCCGAAAAAGTATGAATTCGAACTTAAATTTATTCGTTTCGTTACACTTTAAAATCAGTTCGAGGTTAAACATGGAACAGGAATCTACATCCATTGAAAATCGTAAAAAATTCCTGCCTGTTTTAATTGGAAAAAATGAGAACGACGAATTTTATTTGAAAATTTTTAACAAAACAGTTCAAGTGTACTTTGCATTTGAAATTCGTACTCCAACAAACGTTTTCAATTTTAATATGTTTCAGGCGATTAGAGCAGCAGAACCAAAGTGAACAACTTGCTTTATCCAGTGAACGAGTAGAATCTGGAATTTATGCACCAAAGAGGTAAATAATACACCGCAAAAGTAAGTTTAATTTTTTTAAATTATATTTATATGTATTTATTTCAGATATGTTACAACGTGTTACTTTGAACCAAAACAAGTGCCAGTATGGTATTCAGAAACTATGATACTTCACATTGGGTCAACAAAAAAGAAATACTTTGAGTCTGTATATCATGAGGTAAGCATGTTATTTATTTATTGCATTATAATCAATAAATAATGAAATATTGACTAAATTAAGGAAATGTTCAATTTAGAGGAGTGGTTTTCACATACCTATGTACACACTAAAAAATCTTCTGCAACAAATACACAATTTTGGTCTAATTGTACCAAACAATGTGCGATTGTTGATGAAACGAAATTCTAGTTATCAGAACCAATAAATTGATTTTTCAAATTTCAATAATTTACTGGATTGCATGTAATAATATTTAGCAATAAATTCACTTTAGAATATATGCATTCGCAATATCCTTTTCCTGTCTGTCTATTTATTTAATGACTACACTAACTGCTAACAAAATTCATGTATAGTTTACAATCAAAGGTGTGCCTCGACAGTGCCTAAATCGAATCACAAAAAATATTTTAAGTAAATCACAAGTATATTATGTATTTCAAGTTCCATTTTTTAAAATTCACCGAAATAAAAGTGCAACTAGGTGTATCGTTTCAATCACAAGAAATAGCGAAAAAGTTAACATAAATTTTTACATGGACAGTCTATTCGGTTTGATAAAAGTAAATATTTAATCTACTCAGCTAACCAATCATTAAGAATCACAGACTTCCAGGAAAGAATTCCAACATATTTCGATATCAAATGTATGTGGAAAGCATTCTAATGAGTACCTATTTATTCAATCCTAATTGTTAACATAATACAAATTTAAAATACATCCAACATACAGAGCCGGGCAGAATGCTGTATATCAACCATGCGTTCAATTAAATAGATATCTCGAATTTTTGGAATGAATAATTTTATGCTTTATGTGAGTTTACAGCAAAAAATTAAAAGTCATCTCAAGTTTTTATCAAAAATCACTCAAAGGCAAAATATAATATTGTTCATTAAACATCTAAAGTTCATACGTTATAATCGTGTAACAAATCGAAGAACGAGATTGAATGATATTGAAAAACTCTTATTAACTTGTAAACTTTCTTTTCAGAATCAACTGTACCCGTCACGTTGGAGTGAGACCATGTCTACAATTGTACCTGGACCAGAAGGGTATATATCAGTCAAATCCGATGTAGTCATTCCAGTAACGGAATCTGAATTCCACTATATGTCCTTAGAACCGCAGCAACAAATTGCAGTAGAAGTCAAAATATAAAATACTCATTTTGCCATTATTAGCAATTTCACTTTTTCATCTTTATCAGTTTATTTATAAGCAGTGCAGATGATTATTTATATCACAGTAATGTACCGGTATACAATTAAGAATGTACTTTCATATAACTGAAATTTTATTGCCTCTAATTCTGTTCAATTTCTTATTTTGTAAAAACAATCTCTTGATATAATTATAAGTTATAAATTAATTTTATTAAAACTACAGGAAATAATCTTTTGACTTAGTAATCTTATGCATAGTTATTTTTTAAGTACAGACGAGACAGTCATTTTTCTAATTTATTAACGCTTTAATTATGTTCGTAAATCTTTAAAATGCACTCGATTTAGATCAAAGACATTATCAAATTCGATTTATTTATTATGAATTTTCCAGTGCATTTTTTAAGTCGTCGTACTTAAAAGAACGTCATTTTTTCAATGAGTTATCAATACCAAAATTATGATAATCATTTATAACTTACTGAAATTATTTATAGTGTGTAACAAGAACGAATATATTTTTATTACAAGTGAATTTATGTTTTTTTTCTTTATTTACTTACACATGACTTAGAGTTGCATTTCCTGAAATACTACGGTTAGTTTTAAATTATAACAGATTGTAATAATACTGGTTCTTCTAATAATGATTCTTCTAAAACTCTGTGTTTTAAAATCTCTATGGCCAACAAATATTCAATATTCTTGCTGATTTGTCAAACAAAAGTAATGAATACATTGAGTCAGAAAATGCAAACATTAAGGCCCGGTTTATTCACTTTCAATTAACTTTTAACCTTCAGGTTATTCCCTTAATACAGGGAAATCAAAAATGGTTTGAACCCACGTGACCAATTTGAATTACGTTTTGTTTTTTAGATGTGGCAACACTGAGAAAATAGGCGTGTATTTGTCATTGATTTTCGTGGCTGTAGATGTGTTGTGTTTAATCAAGCATTCCCAGATGCTGATGTAAATTACGATGCCTTTATAAATCGCAAGCAGTATAACCTCCAACAATTTAACACAAAGCACCGCATTTTCACGTCACTTGTCACCAACAGAGTACAATGTGTTGCCTACACGGCGGGGACATGTGGGTTGAAAGTTGTAATCATTTCTCATATTCCGTTAGTAACTATTTGTATACTTAATTGTTACTATGCCAATAAATCGAAAGTTTTCGTTAATTGAAAGTTAATAAATATGCAGGGCTTAAATCATTTATTTTGGTAAATATCAAATAAATGAGAACTGATAAATTTAATTTAATGTTGTTCAAAATGAGCTCCTGCAAGTTCTGGATATTTTGCAGCTTGACGAATAGTATTTTCTTGAAGATTTCTTTAGCATTTTATTATCTTTAATCAATGCAGGTGCATTACGTATTCGCTGCATGAGTTGCTCTTAATTTTTTCAAATTTGACGTTAATGACATTTCAGAAACTCGAATTTAACACTAATAGCGTTTTCGATTCACATGCACCGATAGCATTCAGTGTATTGCATCTTCTTTTAACCTCATGTAATAACACGAGATGAGGATAATCTGAGTGCGCACCAGTGCAGTCAATCGAAAAAGCTATAATAGGCATTTACGAAAATTCACCGGGTGTACATCGCATAAACCGAATGCTTTCGATAATTCAACCGGTTACTTTTGTACCGCGTTCGATAATTTACCACGTCTACCGAACTCATGCACCTGGTGCATGATTTGTTCACCGAGGCCACCGAGGAAAGTTAATGGTCCATGCGGTCGGTACATTAAACTAAAAATAGTTATTTTTGTAAAATTAAAATAATTACTAGTTGCAATGGATGTGGAGTTGGGAAAATATTCAAAAATAAAACATCAGGTTCAGATATGGAAAATATCATTAAATATGCTTATTTTCAAATGTTATTATAGGTTTTGTTTGGTTAGTTCACCGAAGTTTATCTACCGAAGCGTTTTTAAATTCAGTCAACCGATCTCTACACCGGTGTATCAGCTGATTACCGATCGGTAAATTTGGTGTACTCACCGGGTGAATTTTCGTAAATGCCTAATAACAATAGGAGCATTCAACGGACACAATCGATGTATGATTGCATACGGTTCAGCATTTAACGAATCTAAATCGATTCAACACAGATCGTGAAATAGTCCATCATAAAAATTTTACGATTCAATTGCGATTAAATATGAAGTTGCGGTTTGTGTCGTATCTGCGAGTTGTTTATTTCAGTGATTTATTTGACGTGCAACACTGCAGCGGTTGTTTAAATTGGTTTAAATAACAGTTTAAATTTAGCGCTCTCCGACAATCAACTTTAAAGTTTTCGATGTTGGCAACTCTGCTCTTTGACGTTCATATAACCTAAATTTTGTGTTTGTAAATGAATAATATTCATGTAGCGTTTTGATAATTGGATTTGTGATAAAGAAGTCAAGGAAAGGTACGTTTTACTTCAATAATTAATTTAATTCTTGTTTCACGCATCACTTTCTGATGTAAGAGTCCTCTTTTACTTTAAGGTTATTTTTTTTGTATAAACGCAACTGAAATCCATACAATAAAATTGTGTTTATGAGGCAACATATCGCATAGCCAGTTAATTAAAGCCCCAAGTGCAACAAGGTCAAGATATCAAACATTTGATACTTTTTTTTAAACAAGAATTCGTAAACTGTATTGTTATGCGTAGCTAAGCATTGGTACTTGATAATAAATAATTTTGTTTTTAATCAAGGAAAACTGCAGTTTAAGTTCATTGTAATATTACTATTAGCTTTTTTGCTGTTACACAATCAGTAAAAGGTCTAATACTCTCAGAATTTAGAACAACAATAAAAGAGTTTCTGCTAGTTAATGTATTCTACACTCGGAATGACTTCTTGGGGCATCGTTTATTATAATCTAGATTGTTTTGTTCACTGTAGTTTTAAAATATACCCGTTACCTGATTACTACCCATTACCTGATAAGTACCCTGGTACCCGATACTCCATAAGTGTCCGACAGCTGGTGACCTTTTTTTTAAATTTAAATTACACTAAAATAAATGTTTGGAGCATTATAATTCTTGTTTCTTTGTTGACTGTGAAGAATTATTTATTTCCAGTATCAGTTACTTCGGATACTTCTATGAAAAATGTTCAGATTGTCATTCGATGCTTATCGGCTATACAGCAGTTATCAAGTATCAGGTACCCGGTTAACAAAATTATCGGGTATCGATATCCCTAGTTTCAAGCTTGTCACAACTATTAAAATCATATATCTTTAAAATTGCATAATAAGTTTCCATCAGGAACATACAGGGTGAACCATTCATGTTGACACTGCGAAATATCTCACTAAAGGAAGAACGTTTATGGAAGAAACTTTTCAAGTAAAAGTTAATTGGAATGTAACAGAGAAAAGCAAAGTGATTACTATTGTTTCACTTGACGATTTAAAAGTTGTTTACTTTTATACAAGGAACAAGAATAAAATCCAACAAATAGGGGTTTCCACTTAAAAATTCAGTTTAATCTTCAAATGACCTTGACAACGTCCTCCAAGTGAAACATAAATAATATTGCTTTATAGCTTTGCCTCTTACATTCACTTAACTTTTACTGAAAATATTTCTTTCGCAAACGCTTCCTTTGTGAGACTTTTCGCAGTATTAACTCAAATGTATACCTTGATGGCAGTATCAATTACCACGTACCATTTTCCTGTCTTTTCATTAATTTTATATTCGTCCCTAATAAAGCTCAGCTTTTTAAATATTCAATACAGACAGTATGCTCTACACTTAAGAAATTGTAATTAATTTAATAATATGTAAGGCATTCATCGTAGAAAGAAACATTGTTAATATCAATCTGTATTTTTTCCGATACATTTATCAGAATAAAAGCTTATATGTTTATTAACACAGTGTTTACCCAAATGCAGGTAAATACAAGTACCTACCTTTCCCTTAACTTAAAGAATTTTTTTAAGATGTTATAAATTGAGAAGTTTAAACCATTACGTTTGCTTTTATAATAAAAGACTGAAATAGCCTCAGAAGGCTATACTATTACCAAAATACTAATGGTATTAAAATAGAATACGAGCTCTAACAACTATACGTTCGAACACTTCCTTTTTCACAACAAATCATATCTTAATTTGGTTACTCCAGATAAATTGCTTCTGTTACACAAAACTTTTTTGTTTTATTTTATAATTATGTATATTTTTAACACTTAATTACAAATAAATGTGCCATTAGAAAAAAATTACACGGAATGACAACTAAATGATCGAGCAAAAAAATTGTTATACAAATTTACAGAAAAGCTTAACATTTAACATTAAGTTATATCCCCTTTTACTTTTATAACGTTTATAGTACGCCTGGGCATGGATTTTACAAGTTCGTCGCACTCCTGCACTGGAAGCTCAATCTTGGCTCTTAGACAGTGTATAGTCCTTTTGGGATTGTTTCTTTGTATCTTCTTTAATTTGTACCATACATTCGCTAGTCCACACTGAATATTTTATGTTAAGCAGTACGTTGCACTCAATATTATGGGCAACATTAGACCAACTTACGGAGTTCCGACCAGAAATCCTAAATCACTTTAAAATGCAGTTTACAAAAAAGTATTCGAACATTTAGTTGTTAGGGCTCTTTAGTTATCTTTCAATATTGCACGTTTTCACTTTTCTTTGTTTTCAATTGACAATTTGTCTTTCTCTAAGGGTTGTTTTTGATTCCTGTATTCCAGTTCCTGCTTAAGTAAAGAGCTATCAATTAATCATTTTTTTTTGTTTACGCTTATCAACGTTTTCTCTTTTCTTTGTTTTCAATTAACAACTGGTCTTTCTCTAAGGGATGTTCTTAATACCTGTGTTCCAGTTCCTGCTTAAGTAAAGAGCTATCAATTATTTATCAATTAATCGTTTTTTGTTTACGCTTATCAAAAGGTCTTCTAATATTTTTGTGTATTCAGAACAGAAAGCGTTATTTTGCAGTTATGTAATCAATCAAACAAATAACTTTTTTTTAAGTAATTTAAAGATTGACCTTTGAAGTATGTTACATATAAATTAATTCCCCTTACGGCATTTCCAATCACTCTAGTTTTCTTACTAATCAAGTCTGCATGTCTGCAAGACAACAACTGATTAAGAAACAAACAAGACGATTTTTTTAAGATTACTGCTTATTTTGACAGGATATGAAATGAAGTATAACACAAGCAATAATGCAAAAAGTATAAATAAACAGCTGTAAGATTTTAAAGAAATTGTAAAACGTAGGATCATCGTAGGATCTTGACAGTATCCTTGATTGGATAAAATCGAAACTTGCTCATCTTATCTTTCAAGGCAGTCAAATTTGTAAGATTGTTAGGGAAGTATAATCGCTTTACTTAAATCACGTTAAAGAATTTTGTGATAATCATGAGTAGTGCACGTGAAAGTTTTTGCTTTTTCACGTGAATTAACACATTTGGAAAACTACGGTCCACTCTTACCATAAACTTCATATGCACATGTTTTAAGTGTAACTATCTAAGATGCCAATCTACAATTTATGAATATGTGAATATTTCAACATGCTTGAGGAACAAGAAAGGAAAGAAAACTATAAAATCCAACAGTAAACAGCAGCCATATCTTATGTGCATAAATGGCTCACTTTGAGTTAGCTTACGATGTGAAATGATTGACCCACCAGTATCATTGTTTAAACAAAGCCACGAACACTAAGAATGAAAAAGACAATAATGTTTACAGATTGCGTACGGTGAAATGGGGAGGTGGCGGTACGTTTGAACTTCTAAAGGTCAAATTCTAGATTACAAACGCCTAGTTGTTTCAAAATGCACTAAGGACAAAAGACAACAGGAGTAGGTTAACGACTTACCAGACAAAGGATCTTAACGTTTTCATTTTTAATGATGATTTCAAAATACAATATCAATTACAAATAATCTTTGCTGATTTATTACCCCGTTTAAATAATTGAAATAAAATAAGAATTTTTCAGAAACGGTTATGTAATCTGTGGCTATAAACATTTGTTAATAATCAGAGCTTCTTTTTCTTCTTTTAGGAATGATATCTTTTTGTTACTTATTTTTTCTCAGTTTTATCTCTTTGTTCTGTAGCAACAGATTGGCGTTTTAAAGCCAGATGGTTTTATTAGTTTATCAATAATTTGACGAATTATTTTGCACAAGTGTTTTTGCGTCAGTGATTCGATTCTCTATGGATTCATTTATCGTATTTCGGGTCATATGCTGAAATGCTTTACTTGCATTTTTTTTCTGTTCGTTTTCTTGATTTATCGTTATCAGAAATAAATGTAATTAATCTTTCTTATCGGGGTTAATCCAGAAATATTGCTTCAGTCATAGAAGCGTATGTAATTCAGGGGAGAAAAATCTGAGATAAAAGAATTAGATGTTGCAGACTTTTATTGAAAATTATTACATAAAAGTATCACAACAAATTTCAAAATAAATACATATTAGGAGTATATTTTTAGTGATGTGTTTGACAATGAGAATTCAAGAGCTTGTCTGTGGTACATTTGTAAATATATGAGGACAGGACTATCCAAATAATTTTATACACCGATTGTTTCACTGAAACTTGAAAAGCGGCAGAGATATGTATTATAAAATAAAAAGCAAGAAACGAATTGTGCACTTGACCACTATGTGCTACATCTATCTACTTCGTAATATATGCTAAACACAAGGTTCATATAAAAATCAAAGATTTATTGCAAGAGTATGCAAAATATGCTCGTACGTTTTCAACCTGAAATGAAACATATGGCAGAATTGTGCAAAGCATTACTTACAACAAGCAAAATATTGTCACAACAAATGAAACTTAGTAATGCATATGTTATATCTACAAACAGGTAAAGGGGACAGTCATCTTAAGAGCGTAGTTTAAATCATATTATCTAGCATTATTTTGGAATTTTATCCCATTCTTTAGCGAGTTTGATGGGATTACCATCGGGAAAGTTTGCTGACTGAAGCGAAGTAAGTCTTGAATCGTCAAAGAGCAAACTGACTATGGCCCCAGTCATATGTCCTCCAACCTGTCAAAGACGCCCTGAGACTAGAAAGAGTCCTCCTCAGCCCTGTTCTACGTACACGTCGGATTCAAGAATGTGCATTTGCTGACGATTTAGAGGTATTTACTGAGAGTAAGGAAGAGTTAAAAATAAATTTGGACTTTTGGAATGAGGCACTTAAGCACTTTTGAAAAGAAACGTAAAAATAAATGAAAGCAAGACGAAGGTAATGTTAGCGGAACAGAAAATACCAGTATCAATAGAGTATTAAATGGAAGAACTTTAAAACAAGTTGAAACATTTAAATGTGTATCTGAGAGGATTAATAATTTGACGAGGAAGTTTTGAACCGGAATTCACAACTAGACTAGAAAGTTCAACAAGATGTATAACTCAATAAGAAACTCCTTTATCAAGAAAAGGGAAGTGGCCAGAAGAATATGTGTATTTTTATGACTGTGTTCATCCCATCAATAATCTTTGGATGTTAAAGCTGGAAGCTCACCAACAGACATTAAAGCAAAATCCAGAGCTTAGAAATGAAGTACTTAAGGGCAATCCGAGGAATATCAAGGTTTGACAAAATCAAGAACAGTGCAGTAAGAGAAGAATTAAGTATCGAGTCAGCAGCTGAGAGAGTAGAAAAACGTCAGCTGAGATGTAGGGCTCATGTTGAGTATGTTTGAAATGTTAAGGCAATACGTCAAAGACTTTAAGAATAAGTATTAAAGAAAATTGAAATTTTGATTTTAACGCCCCTGTATCTCCTTTATTATCAACTTTTGGACTAAGTGAGTTTAGCTAAATTACATTATTTATTGTCAGGAATCCCCTGTTGCCTGTTGCTCTGTGTCCTATTACTTTTGTATCATCTTGTGTAATTTTACGTGGATATTGAATTTTTTTTGGAAAAAGTCGACTAGTTTTCACATATCTGTAGGTGTAGGCCACGAATTATATAATCATGTTAATGAACTTGAAAATAATATTCCATACAAGTTAAAGTTAAGTAACATTGTGCACTCGTTTTTAATTCATTCAGGGAAATAAAATGTGTAATAATTTTACAATACAACCAATTTGTGAAAGAAATATGCTTGTAAAGTAACTCTGTCCTTAGTTCCCTTTAAATATTTTATGCAAATAGTGCTTTGAGTTTTAAGTAAATACTAACAGAAGTGCTTGTAGCACTCAAATCGAGGAATATCGCGTAACATCATTGCAAATTAAATCTTTTTATATTAAGAGAAAGAAAAGAAAAAGTCAAATTTTCCATAGAAGTATTTCAACAATCAAATTAATTTGTTTTAACGTCAAAAGAACAGGTACGATACATCATCGTAAAACAGAATTAAAAAAAAAACTTTCGAATGTATAATAATTTGATTCATAAAAGTAATTCTTATTTATTAAACTAAAATTCAATATTGAAAAATGATTTCTAATTTTATAACAATTATAGCTAACATCTAATTGGCATACAAATTTTCCCTTATCTTCGTAAATCGGTAATTTGTTTAAATAGCCCACTTAAATTTTAGACCAGTATTGTAATGACAATTAGAAAAAGAGAGAAAGAAAGATAATTAAACAATGATAACCTTGTATACTTACTTAGTCATTATCTCGGCTTTATATATTTTGAGCAGTCTACTCTTACGGTCATTTGCAATCACGTTGTGATTCCAGGCGCCCAGTTGGCTGCTAGAGTAGAGTAATAATAGTGAAAATTGTGAAGTGAATCAGTGCAAACTATTTCACCGCAGTGATTGATAAGCAGTTACCATAATTCTCGAAACCAATCGAACAGCGATAGAAATTCAATTTCTTTTTTATAATTTTCCTTACAAAAATTTCATTATTTTTGCACATAACAAATGGCCGATCCCGGGGAGCCAAACATAGCCTTCCTCTTTCTAAACTTTAAACTACTAACGGCAAGAATCAGTGATTTCGAACAAGTTTCCGCAAGATTCTACAAATTTCCTCAACTTCTTTTCAACCAAATGATCGCTTTGAACCTTTGCGAGCACGACCACAGCTTTGTACCCCCATGGTAGAAGGAGTGCATTAAACGAATTGTGGTGAAATACGCGGGCCTCTTCAGTACCAAGATTTAGTGAAAATTATCAGTAGATGAAGTATGATTTTAATTGACTCTTCCGGACAAATCTGTAATGATTGTCCAAAGTGCACCATAAGACTTTAACAAATTATATTAATTTTATTGTATGGAAGGTTGCTGAGAATTTAACTAGGTCCTCAGAATGCCTATATTTGCAGTACAGCGATCTTACAAGTACATCATGTATGCCACAAAACAGCCGTCCTTACGCATAAATCAATCAGATCTTCAGTGTAAGAATGGTTGCGGCTACTACGGAAATGCTGATTGGGGTGGTAAGTAATTTTAAGTCGATTAAATAATCGGCAAAGTAAGGAATAAACTACTTTAGCTCTTCTCTTACATAATTATTATTGACTTGATATTCGATTGATGTAAAAGATGTTATCTCTTCAAACAGACATAGGTACATAATTTATTTTATTTATAAAAAAAATGTTAAAAATTATTTCATTTGCAAGATAAGTTTGCCTGAACGAATTTTTACTAAATTATTGTTAATAAATTCCAAAGTTTTAATGTGTGCTCCTTATCATTTTATTTAAGTTTGTTACAGTTGTCAAACATTGAATTCACTAAGATTAACATTTCTCTCTGTAAAAGATTATACCTAATTGAAATTTAAACAAAGTTTTAGTTGTTAAAATATATGTAATTGAAAGTGCCCTAAAGATTTACATTATTTTTTATTTTTAGTAAAAGAATTACTGAAAACATTGAATTCATGTATTTGCTGAATAATGAATAATTAGTAATTAATATAATTAATTTATCGAATGAACCTACATGGTCAGGTAAGTACAGGGAGATAGAAATTGATTGTCCTGATCGTACACTACTTTGTGTGAGCTTGATATCAATATTTACATCTATCACATGAAGCTTAGAACGAAAACCAGTGCGTGCATAGAAGATTCATGAAACTTACAACACAATCATTGTTTAATCAGATTACTATTACAATGAAGTAAACCATTTTTCATGAATTAACGGCAATGAACTGTCAACAAAATCTTGGGATATCTAGTAACTTCCCCAGATCTCTCTGTGTTGCTAACTTCATCTTAATAATTGGATGTGAATATCGATATCAAGCTCGTGGAAAACAGTGTAGGATTAGGACAATCAATTTCGATCGTCCTGTATATTAAATTTTCATTCATACACATGCACTAAAAAATTATAAACTCGGAACAATTAATCCTTTAACAAATAAAGCTACTTAACTTTCTGGCAAATTTTTCATCAGTGATAAATAATTGAAATCTAATAAAAAATCATATCCACGTAACCTTATTGATACAGTAATTAAAATAAACATATTTACAAAACGTAAACCTTCAGAATAATACAAAGGAAACATCAAACCAAAAAAAATAAATAAATTTCATTACCTTTAATTGAACTATTACATGTCAAAGGGCTTTCAGAGAAATTTTTTCGCAGGTGACTCTGACGTTATGTAATCGGAAGAATGCATGTCTTTGCTAATACATACAAGGTATCCCAAGTTGAGTTTGAGTTTTCGAGGAAGGGAATATACGAAAATTCAGAATATTAATACACTAACCTGGACGAAAGTGATCTTTCAGAATAAAATATCATCATTTTTATATCACTTCCGGTTATACTGGATGTCGCCGTTAACTTTCTTATTTCTAATAGAATGCTACATTTTCTATCTATTGCAAATTCTTCTACACATTATTCTAAACAAAAAGTGTTAAGGCCTAACACTAAACGTAATCGATTTTGAGATATCTTCAAATTTATTTAAAATATTGCACGAAAGTTTGACGTATCCCTTCGTGAATTTTCTACCCTTTTGTTCTGTAACCTCAGAAGTATAATAGTGAATCACGTCTTGCTTATTAAAATAAATCTCTTGAATTGTGCCTAGGTACGACAAATACTACTCATAAATGGTCTTACGAACGAGATAGCTCCCAGATAGCTTTCTCATCCAATACTTTACATAATATAACGTTGATATCAAAAATTATCTTGGTCATGAAATGGAAACCAGCCGACTTAGCTTATGTCATCCTTTTGAAATAATTCTATCAAAGATTATCAAGTTACGTGCCATAACTGATACCATCAATAACATGCAAATGTGTTTTAATTAAATAATAGATAAAATAATAATGAACTACAAGTTTGAATATTAAAGTGAAAGATAATTCGTAAAACAACATTTTGCTACTTAAGATGCGGCTCTGAATTAACTTGAAATCAAAGAAAAATTCGTTTGTCATTATAATTTGGCTACAATAGATTTATAAAATCCCGAACAGGTGGATACACAAACAAACGCACATTCATTCAAACAAGCATAAATCATTCTGTTCAACCATTTTTCGTACCCATTATACAAATATTACGCAAAACAGAACAGACCACGACAAGAACTAGAAGTCAAGGTTGCGCGTAATAAGTCAATGTCTGTCGTAGGCCAATAAATTTTCTTCACTGATATCGACTAATTGCGAACATGTGCATTAAAACTTCGTCCAAATATCAACCAATAATATAAATTACCTCATTTGTTTACAGTAATCTCTAACGCTTTTCCGTCACTTCATTCGCTGATATTTTGAAACTTGTAATTGCGTCACGTGGCATTTTTTTAATAAATAATGAAATAATCCATTACATTTGTTAGAAGAATATATCCTTTTAGGATATTGTTCCAAATGTTATCGAAATGCCATGGAAAAGGAAAAGCAGAAAAAATTTCCCTCGGACCAGAGCAAGCCTCAGGTGCCGGGTTTTTCAAAATTCGAAGAAAAGAAGCGCCAACAGACCGACAAGAAAAACAAGTACCTGAAAAATTTGACGCCGGTTTTTCGCAAGTCGTCCAGCGCGAAGGGTTATTCTCTTGATATTTTTTTCTTTTCGTAATTCTAAATGAGACAGTTACAGATAGCGGACGACCTGATCGGTACATGGAACCCAGACACATAAATCCGGAAACGGAAAAACTACAGGTCGAGTACATGACGACATTCAGCAGCCTGGGTGAGCTGATGCGGAAAGATTTTTTCAAGTGCGTCACAGCGTTCAGCGCAAAAATTCGGAACGAAATGGAATTTAGACCAATCGAGGAAATAGCTGCTCTAACACAAAAATATTATAACTTATTTTCTGATAGAACGAATGCGTATCAAACTTATGAGCACTTAACTCAAGAAACGCGACATCAGCTGCTAGACTTTTTCGAAAAGTATTCGATGACTGGTCTTTACTCGTAAGTAAATGCTACGTAGAAAATTTATTAAACAGAAGTATCCTCTTAGGGTTTTGTTCTGCCCACAATCAACGAACGACGAAGAAAAAGATTTGACCATTCAAGATCGAATAAGGAAGTTAAGTTGGGTGAACGCCCATCATTTAGATTGTTGCATTAGTGAGACCAGTATGGAAGTTCGAGACTTGGTTTATGCAGCCATTACAGATCTGTTAGGTACGAATTTATTTTTCGCCAACCTACCAAATTCAATTTCAATATAAAACTGTGTTGCAGGTATGGATTCAGTGAAAGCCCCCCAAGAAAAACTTGCTTGTGTTGTCAGATGCTGTCGCAGTGTAGTGGAAGTTCTTCAGCACTGTCAGAGTAGTCCAGTCAGTGCTGACGAATTTTTACCGGCGCTAATTTTCGTGGTTCTCAAAGCAAATCCTGCAAGATTAAAAAGCAACATTTTGTATGTAACTAGATTTTGCAATGACTCACGGTTAATGCAAGGGGAAGGGGGATACTATTTTACAAATTTGGTAAGTAATAATTTTCTAAATAAATTAACTGAAATAGTATAATTCTAACTGCTTCACATTACAACTTTTAGAAGGAAAATCTGCTGGATTTAATTTTCTAGAGACATATCCAACAGCTATCCAATTTTTTACGTATAACGTTTGTCTATAGTTTATTAAATTTCTGCAATTTTTCTTCAGTATTCAAAACTTGTCATTAACAGTTTCCCGCTGTATTACGTTTTTATTCTCTATATCTCGATTATATTTTTGATATCCTTTAGCAAATGAATAGTGTAACGAGAAACATAATTTGTTTATTTGTTTTAGTGTTGTGCTGTTTCATTTATTGAAAATTTAACATCTGAATCATTGAACATGTCTGAAGCTGAATTTCAAGGTTACATGACCGGTGCTATAACATCAGTAAGCGCTTGGGAATCTGCACTAGTCGCCTGTGAAGGTATGCATCAACTCTGTGAACATCTCTCACTTTTAAAAGGACTCTCTGAACGAATGGATTCTGTTCAAGAAAGCACACAAGAGCTGCGCAAAAATATAGAAAAGTTTAAAGTAACGTCAGTTTTATTTTTATGAACGCTTTTAAACATACGTATCAAATTTCAGGATGAAATTACGTCCAGCGTACAGGTGGTAATCGAGAAGACGCCACTCATAATCAAACCAAGGAAAATTCCAATTTCCTTGGATAAACAAGATTCAACACACGAAGGATTGCCTTCTCCGATTATACCAGTAGTGATAGATGCTACAGATAATCTATCAACCGAGAACGTTAGCATTCCCATAACAATAGAAAATGTTAACGGTGATCCAAAAGTACCAAATGAAAATTCTACACTGAATAGCTACTACTTGCAAAATTTGACCAGTCAGCCGTTAAATTTATCAGACAATATGAAAAGCAAACTTCAGTTAGATGTTACACCTTGTGTTTCATCAGATTCTTTCAAACTCCCCCCTTCAACCGAGCTGCTATCCCCTTATGACACACAAAGTTTGGACGGCTTAACTCCAGAAGATAACAGCTTATTAGGATTGTCCAATGTCAATTACGATATCGATTTCTCCGACATAAGTGCAGATAATAGCGTAGCTGATGAACTGACTCCAGAGAAAAGAAAATCGCCCAGTTTTACGCCCGATCCTTTTAGCCCAATCAGCAGTTCTTGCAATGTCACGCAGATGCCCCTTATTCCATCAAGCGTACCTTGTCAAATCAATGCAAACACAGAAACAGAAGAAAAAGAATTTGCTTTGCCATTTGTTGAAGGCAATGCAGAGACCACAGATCAATCTAAATCGATATTAGATGAAAAAGAAGAATTTTCTCCTGTTAATTTACCCTCGCCTTTAAAGCCACAATCATCACAATATTCTGGTTTTTCTAAACAAGGCTACCAAATACCAAGTATTCCATGTAATACTGGAGATTACAGTTCCCTTAACAGTGTTCAGTCCGCCCTGCATTCTACTGAAAGTAATGATCATGCCGATGCAGCAGACATGTAATTCAAGAGAAAGTGTTAAAGTCATGTGGTGTTATAGATATGTTTGATTGATAGCATAAAATTATGATAGCGTAAATATAAAAAGTGGTATTGTTTAAGTTTTTTGCATTAGCATATGTACAAGTACAAATTTTGTTTTGTTAGACTTTGATAAATTGAGTTTCATTGAAAATGCAATATATGAGCATAAAAATTGTTTTGTTTCTTTTTTTTTAGTTTCAAGACCGTCACATTCCTGAATAACTTACACAAAAGTTTCAACAAGCTTTGATCTGTTGTACCCACTTGTACCTTCTGGGTTTGGATATAAAAATATTATTTATTGCGACATTAAAATTTTACCCTAAAGTCATGTTACGACACTGCCTACGAGATACGACACGACGCGACGCGCCGTTTTGTAAAAAAGTTGTAAACCGGTATTGCTAACGCTTGTGACGTGACTGCATTTAATACGCAATGCAGAACCTACTAGATTTTGCGAAACAGCATGTCTTTATCCGGCCTGCGCAATTTATTAGTTCAAGTGTATCTCAGCTGGCGCTACTTACCTAAAAAATCGGAAGCGAATTATCATTTCACAGCGCCATTCTCTTGCTCAAATACAGTTTTCTATTGCTTTTTTCTTTCGTTATTTACAGTGTTTCTTATTTAGGTAACTAGCGCCACAGCGAGGAAAATTTAGGTTAAATGGAATATTGCCGGTAAAAACTCGTGAAATCTAATAGCGTTTTCGATTCACTTGCACCCGTTGCACTCAGTCAAAGCCGTCTCTATCTAACAAGCCGTGCTGTTACGCTTGGCAACGTCGCATTGATACCCGAAAGTAGTCCTAATCGAACTTGGCATCTACAACATAAACCTAATTAATAATTCAGAAAGAATAGTTATTTATTTACCTATAACGAAAAGTCAAGTTTTAAAGTAATTAGGAGTAAGTTGTTTAGCCGAGGCTGTAATTACTTCCAAGTATATATATTTAAAGTCAATTTTCGTTCGAGGTAAATATGAAATTTTCTTTCAAACTAGACGTTTAACGAGTTTAAAATTAAGTACTAGGACTTTAAAGTTCCACTTTTTGTACCATTGAAAATCCGAAAAATGTCACATTGGTATGAAATAAAAGCAAATAAAGGAAAGCGAAAAAGTTTGGTTATCTAGCAGAATTAGGCTTTGTGGACTTACCTTGATTGTTAATATAACATTTAAAACGTTATTTTAGTCACCAATACTATAATAAACAATAATAAACAATAAAATTTGATTGATAAGTACAGAATTACATTACAGCATTATCTCGTACAATTTACGTCAAACTGGTGAAACTCGTGATCGGACTACTTGCTCTGTTGCCAAATTTACAAGTGCACGGCTTGTAAGATATAGACGGCTTTGGGGTAACTAATAATTTTTTTACACAAAATATTGCCCTGCACAGTTTCTTCTTGAAATAGTTGCCAAAAATTATTTCATTTATCTAAATGAAACGCGTTTCATGCTTCCTTAAATTACTTATTGCACAAATTGCTTATTTTACAAGTTTTGACTTTGAAATTTTTGACATATCTTGACCTTTCATCTAAGATCTTGACATAAGAACTCCCTCAGTTTTCTCCTCCTTGTTGTTCCCATGGAGGTATTGGAGAGATTCATATTGGCTGTCTCAAATTCAAAAAACCATCAATCTCGCAATTTACTTTGTAGATACAACAGGCAACGCTGCCGCAGGTATTTGCAAATTTAGGGGGAGGAAAATTTTAACTGCGCAATTTAAAAGATTTCTGCATTTTCGCGACATCTTCAGATTTTGGACAAATTAAATATTAATATGACACTTTAAATTTTGACGCTAAATTACTGACGCGCACAGTGACAACATGGAGTACCAACCAAAATATATCTGGGAATTTCGTTTTTTGGCAACATACTTCAACAGGTGGTGTTTTTTTTAATTTTGAGACAGACAATACCAATAGCGTTTTCGATTCACCTGCACCGCTTGCACTCAGTGTATTTGCATCTTCTTTTAACCTCATGCAATAACATAAGATGAAGATACTCTGAGTGCGCACTAGTGCGATCAATCGAAAACGCTATTCCCAACTTCTTAAATAATTTCTACCTTTCCGAAATTTTGGGCCATCTATCGAATTTATCCAGAATAATCTACCAAAAGGTTACTCGTCTGGGTTGGCAATGCTGGTGGCAACACTGACTATTTATCTTTTCAGGTTATTTTAAAGAATAGGAATTTAAAAAAATTATTAAATGTATGCAGGACTTATTGAATAAAATTCATCATAATCCCACACACATCTTTGTGTGATTTGTAATTGATGTAGGTGGTTGAAAAAATAATAATATTAAACATGACTATAGAAATTACTCCTCCTGGTCCTGAAAATGATCAAGTAATATTAGCAACTGGTGGTTATGACCACACAATTAAGTTATGGCAAACTCACACAGGTATTTGTTTGCGGACAATGCAACATGCAGAATCGGTTGGTTTATAACATCTTGCTGTTAGCCGCAGATTCATTCTTCCTTATTTCAGCAAGTAAACGCTCTGGAAATAACTCCCAACAAGCATCTATTAGCCGCTGCAAGTTACCAACATATAAGAATGTATGATTTACAATCAAATCACGCAAATGCGATTATTGATTATGAATACGTACCAAAAAATGTTACAAGCATAGGTTTCCAAGAGGATGGCAAGTGGATGTATTCAGGTGGTGAAGACGGGCAAGTCAGAATATGGGACTTGAGAGCAAGCAATTTACAATGCCCCAAGTCATTTGAAGGCCTTGCTCCAATAACATGTGTAAAATTGCATCCCAATCAAGGAGAACTTTTCATAGGTGATCAGAAAGGGAATATCTACCGCTGGGATATGAAAACGGACAATAATGAACAGCTAGTAAGTAATGTATCCTTATGTGTCGTTGCTCCGTCTAGTTATACAAGTAAACTTTTTATCAAATTAAATGCTATGTTAGAACATAGTTACAATATATTTTTAACAAGACAATTTGTACATGGATATAGTTATAATACAGCTATACTTATGTCTTATGTCTCTAATATTCCTTGGGTAGATAATTTTTACCACCCTTATAACAGATCTTAAGATGATACATACAGTGTGTCCGTTAAATGTCTTTAAAGCTTTAGGTAAAAGCTTTCCTCTAAGCGCACTCAAGACAAAACTGAAAAAGAAATTGTCCTCTGACTCTTAGTTTTCGTGTACGAGAGTGTTAAAGTTCACTCCTTTAACACTTGATTTTTATGAAAAGGCATGTGAAATTAACATGCAACGTTAATTAAAATTTAAATTAAAGATTCTTCTTTTAGACATTAAAGATCACTCCGAAGGAGCAGTGATTTTTAATATCTTTAAAAGAATACAATAAATATTTGTGGTATTATGAAGAGAATCAGAGTCGTTCAGTCGTAAAACTTGACCGTGAACAAATTACACACGATTCCACAGCTGATGGTGAATGCATCGCACAAGTGTATTAACTGCTACGAGATTAAATAAAATCAATTACGTTTTCAAAGGTGTACAAAATGAAATACTTACCCCGAAGTGAAAAATAATTTATGACAAGTAGTACCGTCGCTTTCAAAAATAACTGGTTGGCCGATTACCTTGATATGCAGTTGATCAGCGAACTAAAATTTGACGGACTGTTGAAGGACAGAAATTTCCGTTGGGACACATATTTGATCTCTCACAAGTCGTCGACTAACTTGATAAGAAATTTTTTTAGTTAACTTAACTTCAGTTAACTCTAAGCAATAATTAAGTCCTAACAAATCTTTATGTTATTGGACATAAAAAGTGTCGGCATTATTCAAATCTTAAATTATTAGAGCGGGATAAGTTAGGGAAATCTAGGCAATTGTTGTTTTGAGGTCCAGAGAAAGCTGTTTGATTAGAACTGGCGACACTGGTGTTGTATTTCAATTGTGTTTTGTGTTGTAGTTATTTATTTCTACTCACGCTACAACTACAACGAGATAGATTATCAAAGTAGTCAGTTCTTGAGATGTTTAAAATCATTTTAATGGGGCAACATTTACTTCCTTAAGAATGAATAGAGTTTTTTGAGTTTTGCTTATTTAATCATTCTTTCATATTTTTCTACTTACAAGAAATAAGCTTCTAACGTTTGGCTCTCATTTTTTGGCCCATTTACAAACGACGATTTTTATGCCGTATAAAAATCACTACGTTTTGCTTTCCTCCCAAGTGTTCAGAACCCCAACTCATACAGTTCAGAATTCTTATTTTGACTAATATAATATAACAGATTCCTGACGGCGACACCATGATATTGGACATAGCAATAGATCCTGAAGGTACACATATGGCAGTTGTTAACAGTAAAGGCAGATGTTTCGTGTGGAGTTTAGTACCTGGTAAAGAGGATGAAGCCACAAAAATGCAACCAAAACACAAATTTGAGGCCCATAAACGGCAAGCTTTAAAATGTAAATTTAGTCCAGATTCAAAGTAAGTTACTAAAGTTTAATTCAAATTTTATTTTTCTAATTTGAACTTCATATTAATAGAAAAATCATTGCGTTTTTCAGGTTATTAGTCACTACATCTGCGGATCAAACTGCTAAAATATGGAAAACCAGTGATTACACATTATTACAAGAGTTGAAACAAGAACATCAGAGATGGGTCTGGGATGCTGCTTTCAGCTCTGACTCGCAGTACGTATTTACAGGTGAATAATTTGCATTCATTTTTTAACTCTAGAACATTGATTGAACTGATTCTTGTAGCTTCATCTGATCAGTTCGCAAAACTGTGGAACATAAAAAGTGGAACATTAGAAAGAGAATATGCTGGACATCAGAAAGCTGTAACTGCATTGGCTTTCCGAGATGCTTCTGCAGATTAATTTTTAAACCTTAATTAATTATTGTAGACGAGAATACAAGCGGATTTTAATTTTAAAAAATTGTAAAATATTTATAATGAATAAATACATTTAAATAATTTCAGGAATTGACGAAATTTTCACCTATTCCTTTTATGACTCTGTTTTATTTACATGTATTTAAAAGTAGGTAAGAATTTTGGTATTTAATAAAATACTGAACTTTTTTTTAGAAAGTACCTATAAATTCAGTTAATTTAACTTACGATCAAATAAATTCTTAAAGGTAAAATGGAATTGAATAGAAAATGCAAATATTCAAAATGTTGATATAGAAAATAATACAAAATTCAATACAATCAAAATTAATCTGAAGAGAGAAGAAACGGCATTTTGTACAACATTTAAAGTTTTTGTTAATTTCTGATTTCTAAGCAGATAAATTGATTGTAGCTTACCAAAAGTTGAGTGTGTTTACTCTGTCCGTAATCCAAAATTTTGGGTCACTTTTTTGAATCGAAAACGTTTCGTTTGTAACTTACTCAAATTTATTAAACGAAACCAAACCATTCACGGAAAGAATTTTATCTTCCCTACAGAATATAAACTGTGGAGAAAATTGATTGTTTACTCGTGGAAAAATCGCGACGAGAATTAAACTCGCCTCACAGAAACTGAAACCGACTTTTTTTTGAGATCACAGTATGTATTTAAGTACAAAATTTATCCAGCATCTCTACAATCGCAAGATTGCAACTTTGTCTGACTGTTTATTCCCATAGTAACAATTGTGATCAAAATTGTTACTATGGGAATAAACCGTCAATCACAATTGTTACTATGGAAATAAACCGTCAGATAAAGTTATTCTGTGATTGTAGAACCGAGACAGAGGGGTAAAAGTGGCATCACCCGTAACATTCAGATTCAAAATATTCCGCAGAGCTTCCGAACGAAATGTTTTCACCGCTAGCAGCGAAAGTAAGTCAGAAAAATGATACACAATTTTTTTTGCTCCTCTTTACCTAACACTCCCTGAAGTTTGGCTGGTAAGTGATGAAACTTTGCATTGTAAAAAGTACAACGAATATTTTTCTGCGTATGGGTCCACAAACGTCCGAATTCGCAACTGTCCCGGATTCATTGCCAACAACTGCTTAAAGAAAGAATAAACATTTTTATTCTAATTATCACATAGTCATGCAAAATGTAAAAGATTTTTATTTGATGCAATTGCAAAAATAAACTAAAATTCTTATTCAGTTTGTAAAAAGTCTTCATTATTTGTATATAATGCGAGATGTTGACAAAATAAATACTGTAAACTGAAGTATGTATGAAAAAAGATATATACATTAATCAGTGCAGTTACGACTACCCGGAAGAACTAGTCTTTCCGGCGAAAGATTTCTATTTTCCAAGAAGTTGTAAATGTACACTCTCGTGACTTCGTCTATTTCTCTCTGACGACCCCAAATCCAGAATCTATCTGAAAGAATAAATTTGCCGTGGTTTATGCTGTTTCGTAAATATTAATACGTATTAAATTAATTAGCATTACCTGAGTGAAACAAGCCGTAGTATACACAGGACCAAATAATGGCGTAATTGTCGTAATCTGTGTCCATGACTTGGTATGAACCTACTCCTGGTAATAACTTGGTCAATGAATTCGGCAAATAACTTGCCGTTCTGTAATTTAAAATACTTGGATCTCTACGTCCAGGCGTTGCAATTCCTTCGCTTATTTTTATATCCCCTGACCTGTAAAGCAAAACAAAATAGTGTTTGCCTTTTGTACTAATGACATTCAATAATTATCATATACTGCTCAACAAATGAAGTGAACAGCTAAAAGTTGCGAATGCGAATGAATGGCTTGTGGTATGATTTGATATTAATGCAATATAACATACATGGGGTACCTCACAAGTCCGCAAAGGTCAACAACATCCTTATAAAATACATAAAAAATACGATCTCTAGAAGAGATTTTTAGAAAATATTAATTACTCCTAAAATAAGCTGTAAAGACAGTCTGCAGCAGTTTTACCTCAAAATTTTTAAGATGCCTTTCTTAAATAAGTTAATATCAACCCTCCGAAATACCTTAATGATAGAAGTATTTCTTGTAGGCATGTATTTACTGTTATTCAAAGTGTTATTTAAAATTTCTTCCTAACCATACTCTAATTGTAAATTTTGAAATTCTCGTCGTTCCGTTTCGAATCATTTGGATTTGGTTAATCAATCCATTACAGCGACGGCGTACTCTTTTTTATCGAATGCAAATTAGAAGGAAAAGAATTTATTAGGTAACACGACGTCAGTTAATTTCTAACTAAACAAATAATTCGCAGAGCCTGGGTCTTTCATAACAGTTCTATGCCTCAAAATAACACGCTGAAACGCTCTGTCTAGGTTTAAGTATAAAAATATAATAATAAAAAAATTGAGCGGAATAAAATTGATTTGAAAAAATCTCATAATAAATAAACACAAACCATCTGCTGATAGTTCTTGCTGTCACTTCGATTTGCCCTCTCTTGTTTTGATTTATGTCGACAGTCAAACATTTAATAATTAATTCCATGACATAGAAGGCCCTCTCGACTTCATACCACCGACCTGTGAACTGAAAACGTTAATAATTATAAACATTTATTTACAAAAGTTTTTAAAAACAGTTTTCGATTAGGTACTTGCAGTTGTGCAATTTCTTGTGTTGATAAATCGTGCATTTCGTAACTATTATCGTTTCTAAATATAAAACAATAATATAAACATTATCTTATAATGTTCATTTAATTTTACTTATACACAATTCTATTTCGTAAAACGATCAAAAACATGACTAAAAAATAATTGATCCTATACTTTTATTATTCTGTCAAAAACTTACTACCTATGTATATGTATATACCTAAAGAAAATAATTCTATGTAAGTACGTGCTTCCTGTTTTATGCGAAATTATTCCAATTGTTATGTTATTATAGTGAAGCATTATAAACATATACTAATGGAATAAATTTCCGTGCGGCTTTTTCAAAGTTCAACACTAAAAAAACAGTTACAATCTCTCCGCAAATAAATTATGTATTTTCTTACATAAACGGTATCTATAATCTTTCTCTACATACATATTCAAAATTGTTATAAAATCACTATTATTAATTTTGCTAAGAAAGTGTAACAGATTTGCATTTTACGTAAGTTATTGCGCTATTACGATTCCAAGCAGGCATTAATTATTTTATTACGAGTATGATTCGAACGTGGCGATTATATGCACGATATTCTTCTGATCGTTTATTTATTATGAAATGTCTGGTAAAGGCTAGAACTGCAAACTAGTTACTGCAATATACATACTTTCAAAATGAAATAATAAGAAGTTTATAGAAAAACGAAGAAAATTTAACGTAAATAATGAGGATGATATCCCTGTAACCCTTGAAGAGAACTTGGAAAATTTGTTCGACGGGTTTGATCCGTGCTAGTCCGCTAATAAATCTGGGCCAAATTCAAGTAAATAAGGGCGAGGGACAAGAAGTCCCTGAAACTATAGTTTCAAACGAAATAAAAATTTCTAAACTTATTATTTTTTTTCAAATGTCATTAGTTCTGTGTTCGTTATTTTTTCTAACTTACTCCCCTCTCTGTTTTCCTTATTTTCATAAAAATACTTTTCTTTTGGCTCAGCCTTAGTCCTGCTTCCCTTCCAGTTGTTATTAATCTTGTATGGTTCTTTTGCCTCTCGCTATCAAAACTACGTCGATCGTTTGGGTAAGCCACCATTTCCATGGCTCTTTTATAAAATGGTTACTTTTCTATTCAGCTGACACTTTCTCGCAATCCATTCTAACATCACATTAAACACTAACTTTGACATAGCACCTTCTCGTTTGAGGCTCAAATTCATGTGATAATGCATTGTTCACTTTTACTGACTCGTTGACTCTTGTCTTGAATCCTTTGATGTATGCAATCCATTCTAACACCACATTAAACACTAGCTTTGACATAGAACCTTCTTGTTTGAGGCTCAAATTCATGTGATAATGCATTGTTCACTTTTACTGACTCGTTGACCCTTGTCTTGAATCCTTTGATGTATGCAATCCATTCTAACACCACATTAAACACTAACTTTGGCATAGGACCTTCTCGTTTGAGGCTCAATTTCATGTGATAATGCATTGTTCACTTTTACTGACTCGTTGACTCTTGTCTTGAACCTTTGATGTATGCAATCCATTCTAACACCATATTAAACACTAACTTTGACATAGAACTTTCTTGTTTGAGGCTCAAATTCATGTGATAATGCATTGTTCATTTTTACTGACTCTTTGACCCTTGTCTTGAATCCTCTGATGTATGCAATCCATTCTAACGCCACATTAAACATTAACTTTGACGTAATACCTTCTTGTTTGAGCCTCAAATTCATGTGATAATGCATTGTTCACTTTTACCGACTCGTTGACTCTTGTCTTGAATTCTTTGATGTATGTACAGAATATGCAGCCAAGTAGACGTGATATAGTGACCAAGCGAACGGTTTCGTTTTACATCTTTCGTTTTATAATACAGCCTGTCCTACCTCTGTCGTTTTCAAGTTTCAGTGAAACAATCGATATGCATAAAGATACTTCGACTTAAATCATAAAAACTAAATTAAATTAAGTGTAGCTTTTATAACAGGACAAAAATGTTCGAACAAATCAGAAAAATGAGAAGTTTGACAAAAATTTTAAGAAGGAAAAGCTGCATAACAACGTCCTAAGGAAAGTCAGAAATTATAAATTCGGGTGGGGCAACTAATTTCGTATATGCAGTATTTTGTGATCATCGAAACATTAATCAAACTAAAATTGAGTACAAAAGGTTTAACAGCTATAATTAGAGCTCTTGTTGTAATAATGAAACGTATTTCAATGAATTTTTCTTTTACATGCTGCAATCAGAAAACTTTACTTTACAGAATCAGAAACAAAGCAGAGAATTTACTTAGAAATTAAATTATATAGTAAAAATCTGACGGCGACGCGACGTTTCGTCAGGTCTGCTATTGCTGATGATCCTTATCGCTGCAGTTTCGTAGAAACTGATTGTGATGCTTCAAGTGGAACAAGTCAAAAGTATCACAAATCACTATTAACTTTTTTTTATAATAAATTCTATTCATATTATGCCGATTTGTGCATCCAGAGAATAAAGGGGGCTACAGACGATCTTATTTTGTCAGACCATCGGGTCGATTCGGTAAGATCAGACATCTGTCACCTGAGATGTTTCGTGTCAGGCGATGTCAAGTGGCCGGTTTATCTGACGATTTGTTTCTTTTACTTAAATTAAAATGAAACCTCCTATTGGAAAACTCTTTATTAGTAATATGTATAAATACTTAATTGTTTTACCATTAATTCAGTATCTTTTGTAAAATCTCCATGCAACTGAGGATGGGGAATAATTATTATTCGTTCTTTAGCGAAGTTGCTTCAACTTTTTGCCCCAAACTTTTGAATCTCGATAGGTTAAAGAATAGTGAACAAATTCTTCCCAAAGATGAACTCGAATTCCTTTTAATTTTTTGCCCAACAGTTTAAACGTATTATTATAAGCGAAATACAGTGCAATCGCGACGCTTTGAACATAGATTAATATAAATAAGCCAGTAAGTTTTTATATTGTATAGGTACTCTGTAGAATCTGTAGCGTGAGCGTGAAACTCAATAACGTGAATAATTTTGGTTAGGTCTTCACTGTAAACTCCTGTAAAATATTTTCAGATTTTTGGAAGCAGTTTCATTTGATTTAAAGTATCAGAAGTGTTAATTTGATGTTAATTTTATAATTACAATAAATTAACAATTACCAATGTATTGTATTATGAAAAATGTCTAAAATTAATCACATGGTCTACCTCTGGAAAGGCAAATATGTTCTAAGAACGTGTTGACAGTGTCAAAAAATACAATATATCTACAATTAAAGGTGGTTCTGTTCGATGAAAATTGTATCACAAAATCTTTTAAACGGACACTAAATAGCGCACAAACACTTAACGTTTCACCGAAGCTGTCGACGGCGAAACGTTAAGTGTTTGTGCGCTATTTAGTGTCCGTTTAAAAGATTTTGTGATACAATATATCTAGTTTATTCAGTTAAACCTTATACTTATACTTAAATCTTGAAGAAGTGATCAATTAATTAGAAACACTTGACTGGTAATGAGCAATTTGTTATACAAATCTACAACAAATTAAAACCTACTTTAATTTTATAATGATACTCGAAAATGAATTCTATTTCAGGTTACTCTATATTGAACATGGTTTTCTAAATGTTTCTTATTAAGTTATAAATTTAACTACTACAAATTTAGATGTTTTGGATAAGCTTGGTATAATTATCTCTAAACGTGTAAAAAAAACCAAAAAATATTCATTATGTCATTAAATTAAATTTTGTATTAATATTGTACGCTTTTTTGAATTATAAAAGAAATCATTTGCGCTTGTAATGCTCCCTCTCTCCCGTACAACCTTAATATTTAAAATATTTTAGTATAAACACAGACTTCTAGGTCACTTACTCGAGTAATATTGAAATTTTTCATGACTTCATGACGAGGACATTTCAGAATTCCGGAAGAATAAATATAGGGCACGGTCAGATATAATAGTACGAACGTTTGTGCACACTTCTTCATTTTATCGTTACAGCATCACTACGTATTTAACTATCACGTGATGCAAGAGATTGAACGGAATTATTTTCCAATTACATCGCACAGTTCGTCACTTTTAATTGTTACAACTGACTGCACCGATGAAATTATAACTTTCCAATCAGTTTTAAAGCCAAACGCGCGTAATATGACGCTTGTTTTGCAATTACAATTTAAAATTAATTATTCAATATCGTCTTCCGTTCAACAAAGCCAGGACGATTTATATTTATTTGTCAAAGTTCACGTATATTTTCAAATCTAATAAAACACTAGAAATTAACTTGTACGCCCATATGGGTCAACAACAGAACGATTGTAATCAAAATAAGAAACCAAAGATTACGTGAATATTTTTGCGTTAAATGACAACAGTGTCACATTATTTGAATCTCATTCTTCAACTGAATCAAACGCGCGGTTTTTTTTTTACTTAACGTAAGCACGATTATCAATGACGTCCGAAGGATTCGATGATACGTTTCAAGGCGAAAATGCTTTATGCGTTGACCGCTCTAATCGTCAGAAATTGATAAAACAAAGACGTTACAAACTGGTTAAGATGTGAATTGCAATGTTAATCAGCTGTTAATTAAACAAAATATAATCAAAAAGCTAGGTCATCAAGAATCTTTTTATTTCCATATGCAAATATGACGATTTTTTAAATTAATTTTAGACTACAGTAGTGTCGACTCATGTGATCCAAATGCTTTTGTGTAAAAGCACTTGGAACAAGCTTTTGACGTATTTTTACCTTTAACTTTTAACTTTAACATTTTAACTTTTAACATATAAATGTATGTATCTTGTTCCGAGCTATTATTTCTAATACCCATGTAGACTTTGACATTGTAGACATCAATCCCTTTCTGCATTCCTTATGGCGCTCTCGACTGATTCCTTTAGAACACTCTCAGAGTATCTCCATCTAATTTTATCCTCGCGAAATAACAAGGGATGGAGATACTATAAAAGTGCTCTGGAGCAGTCGATCGAAAACGCTATTAAATTTTAATGTTATTATAACAACCACCCGCGATTTCAGAGCTATAATTACTTAGGTACAGTTTTTACAAGCGTGGAATAAGAAGAGAACATTCTTCCATGTCTATTATTATTATCAAGAACCCTTGTACCACGCAGGGTGTCGATTCTTCCATATCTACGTCACGAAGATTCTTCCATATCTATGTCACATTATTCCAAGAATAGTGTTATACTAAGCTTAGCCGATGATTGTAAAATCGGGCAAGCCAAATTAAATACAGGGGTGGATACGTCACAGGCAAAATTGCATATTCTTTACCAATGAGGTAGATCCAGGGTGGTAAGTACGAAAAATTCCAAAAGTTCCATCTTCGCCAGATTAACGTTAACATTAACATTTAGGTCACAACTGTTGCATAGTTTTCTCTCAATTTATGAATTAAAAATGAACTGTAACAATCAAGTGACGGAACTGATGGTCATTCTTAAGGAAAGTATACATACATAGGTTTATCTAACTCGGTAGACAACTTTTCTAAATTATTACTTATCTAAAAATTCCTCAAGTACATTCATAATAAGCGCATGTTTAAAATTCAGAAATATACCCGCTCTAGAAAACGTCTTGGTCGACTGGTTTACTAGTTCTTGAAAATTCTTTCTGAATGTGAAATAATTCGTTCTAATGCAAACACTGACGTTATTAATACATTAATGCAAACACTGAAGTTATTAATACCTACAGATGTGATTTGATCAGAAAAAGTTTCGATTTTTCTGTATAACAAGAAGTTTTTATTCTCAGAAACGAGTCTATGACCTTAAAATGAAGTAAATATATTATTTTTCAACAGAGTTTTCTTTTAGGTGGACTGTCACAATGGCGTATCTCATCACATAAAATTAAGGTCTCCCCTCTTCAAGATCCCACATAGCACAAACATCTAGGAGATATCTAATGGATGCCGTTCACATCCATGTTATGTCCAATCCATATAAAATATCTACTGAATATCTGACAAATATTGACTGTGGATATCAAATACTGGATATCTAGTAAACATTGACAATGGATATAGAAGAAAAAGTAAACAATGTAGGTACATATTAAATACTTAAAAACATTGAAATGTTTGGATATTCCAAAATGTATATAGTAATTTTGAATCAAAGTAGGGAACGAAGAAACATTCTATGTCTTACAATTTTTTCTAATTAAATTGGTACGAGCAGTTTCAGCTAACAGGACAGTCTTTAGGCAACATATTACATAGTTAAGAAATGTTTGTACACAATATAAATTTAACTTTAATGCTCCTTTCGATTGAAACATTGTATCGATTAGATAAAATAAATTTTGTCGTATAATACTCAGTTTATTAGACGTTCCATAAACATCGACAGGGATGTTTTATGTATGTCTATAAATATCCAACCTGTTATGGATATAAAAAGGACATTTGGATATCCACTGGTTCTCCACTAAATACCCAAGATATCCAGAGGATATCAAGGATATCCAAGCAGAATCTACAAGACATCTAACGCATATCACTGTGCTATGTGGGGATAATACCTCTTTGTGGAACACGCAAAACTTACTACCTGCACATTTTATAAATGGTAAAATCAGATATTTTGAATTCTATTTCAATTAGGTACATTTTTCAGAATCGACTGCAGTAATATTGTCCCATCGCAATAGAATAAATTCGATCAAAGGAATTTATAATCAGAGTAGATTGGTGATAAAGATGTGTACAGGTGTCTCAAAAGTAAAGCCCGTGCTTTTGGAGTTCGATTCAGAAAACAAATCGAAATGAAAGCATGATACAGCTTCCGATGCGCCTTCGTTAATGAATTGTCCAAGAAAAAATAAAGCAACTAAATTCATTTTTATTTGTACCTAACAAAATGAATTGTTTTTGTAATATTCATCCACTGGAAATTTAGAAAAGCTAACCGCTAGTAATTTGAAAGGAGAATACGTTCGGGTTTATACCAACCCAAGATATCATGAAGTGCTTTTAACTTATTTGTGTGTGTGTGTGTGTGTCTTCTGTCTTCTTTATTAATCTTAATTTAAAATATTGTAATCAATTTTGAAATTGTAATACACCGACGTAAATTCGCATAATCTAGTAACATAGTTGATTGTAGGTTTCCTTGAAACGATTATAAATTTTTCTTCTTTTTCTTATTATTTTTCTTCTTTTTGTCTCTTGACCTCCTCTAACACTAGCGTAGAGACCATAAGACGTTTTGTTTATTTCTATGTACTGCTTCTTTCCTTGCTTGTGACCACGTTAGTCCTTGTTCTCTAATTGTTCCGTGTTAATTCAAGTCTTCCTAATTTTTTTACCCTATTCCCATTTTCCAACATTATCTTTACTTGTTGTCCATTCGTGCAGAACTTGTAATCGAACCACCTTAGTTTCGTGTGCCATTGTGTGTATTCATTTTATTTTCAATCTTTTTATAATTTCTTCCTTTTGTCCATTAGTTTTTAGGCGTCCCATTAATTCATCTTTGTCTGGAAAAATTTTATACTGTTCTTATTTCCATTGTTATTGTCTGATTTTTTTGTGATGACTCCTAGGTGGTGTTTATTCGATATTTCTGTCCATTTTAAAGGTCTTTGCCGATGGCAAATGGTAATGAATCATGAGCATTTATTCTTATATTCTTACTTCTTTATAACTTAAGATTGTGTCTTTTCTTTCCACTTGCTTTGTGAGTTCATCCATCGGTGATGTAAATATGTAATAGCGAGCTTCCTAATGTATTTCTTCCTACTCTAAATAACTTTCCATTTTCTAGCACAGACTTTTCACCATTTGTGTTTCTAGCAGCTTTTCGAACTAACTCCAATTCGTGTTTAAACTTCGAACAGGTTCCTCTCTCCTTAAAAAAAATTACTTCAAACTACAAATTTGTAATGAAGTGTGAAGTTTACTTAATAGTGTCAGATTTTTTCCCATGAAACTTTGACTATCTAGTTAATAAGATATGTAGGTCTTAAGTACTTTTCTACTCTAATGAATTAAATTATTCTATAAAATGTTAAGTATGTGTAAAAAATAATTTAGGTTCATGTCCTGAAATAGCAGTAATTTTCATTAAAGCAAAAAGTAAACTAATTAGAAAAACTTGTTTGATCTGCACAGAAAAATTGCTGCCTTTTCCGTGTTAAAAAGATTTCCTGTATATTACACGCAAGCTGCTGATTGGTTACATAATATTTAATTTATCAGAATAGTACCACTATGACTTTCATTATTCATATTAATAGTAATAGTAATCTCCTGCGAGTATGAATAACAACAAAGGATGACCGCCAGGTTTTACCTAATCGTAACACTTAATTAATGTATTCCTGTGGTTTCTATCAAATTTCACCGTGGCTGTTCTTGTTATTCACAATGCATGCGTTTTACTTTGTGTTTTTTCTTTTGCATGTGGTCTAGTTTATGTGATTTCCTTTATTTTACGCGAAACGTACGCTATCACTTGCAATCAGTGCAATTAGTTATTACGTTTTACTAGCGAGAACAACTGTGCCTGTGAATGTGCTCGTTAATCTTTACACTGTGAAGGTGGAAAAATGACCTTGCATAACAAATAAAAACAAATGTGAGATTAATGTCATCAGGAGAAAAGAACCTAAGGTATTTAATTTTAAATTGATGTATAAGTGTTAATTAAAAATATTTCCTAAGAGTAAATAACACAAATAAAAAAAAACGTTTTACCTAAAATTAGGTTTCGCATTTATAAAAATAACAAAAAATGTCTTTATTATCTTTTTTATTTGTTAAAACATCAACTGTAAGACTTTGATATTTCTAGCGTTCACTAATAAACAGAATATAATTTGGATCTTCTTCTTTTTATCATTTCCTTTCAAAAACGTTTCTCCTATCTCGTATTTATTCAACTCTACTAGGTTTATACTAATCTTTTCTTCATCATATACCTCCAATATTCCAAGTGTTCAAGTTTAAACTTTTTCTTCTAATATTTTTAACCCATTTGCTGCACCTTTAGCTTGTTCCGGTCTAGTATTGTTTTCCTTCGTTTCCCTCTTCGTCGCCAGATTCCTCTTTGAATTCTCTACCGTGTATGTGTTGCCTTGTTTTCTCGAATATCTCGTTAGGTATCCAGTATTTTCTTTTTCTCCTTTTTTAATTGCTTTTTCTCCTTTTTTTATTGCTTTTTCTCCTATATTTTATTTTATTTTAAAAATAGATTTTAATACGTCTGAAGAAAAAACAAATCTACCTTTTAGTAATGAAACTACTGCACCCGTTTATAAAAAAACTATTTCCTAATTATTCCATTAAGCCTGGCGTTGCAAAATAGTAGTTTCCTCTAATCTGTGCGTGTATTTAAACGAAAGTAAAAGTAGGTAATAAGTTAAATAATATTAGTGATAATTTCTTGCCATTTACGATTAAAATGAGCGTTATACATATATTAACAGTGCGGTACACATTCTAAATTTGTATCCGTTTGCATAGACATTTGTTTTAGGACTTTTCGCTTCCAACCTAAATTCACGACAATAATGCCACAGAATCTTAATTTTATGAAAATTTTGAACCGCGAAGTACTATATTCGTTGACCCCAAATGTAAATAAATTAAAATCTCTTATCGACATAAATACATACAGAACAATCGCTGCAGGTTATTTAACATTCTGTAAATAAAAAAAACCAATATCCGTTTAGTCTCTTTGGTCGGGTACCTGCTTGCATAAAGATCTGTTCATTTTAATACATTGTTTTCGATTAATTTCGAAAAACATCACGTTACTGGAATACGGTGAAACAATTATGCACGTTATTTAGCAAAATATCTGTAACATTTCGTACGTCACGTAGGATAAAATTTGTTTTTAAATTTATGTAGCCGCACACCTGACTGTCTGCGAATTTATAAATACACAGAATGACATTATTTCGAATAGAAAAGAATAAAGAATTTCAATGAATCAATTAAGTTTCTATAAAGTTTTACAAACACCTAATTATAATTGAAAATTATTCTTTTGGCTGATTTTTAATTAACGATACAAAATAAAATCAGTAAAAGAATCGATTACGGAAAAATGTTTAAAAAGTTTTATAATATATAATACAGATTTTTTACTAGATTTTAATCAGTGCTGAGGATCCTGCTAATTAGCTGTGATTTTATGCTTCTATAATAATCAAAGTAATAGATTAAATGAATTAAAAATTTACCGCAAAACATGTTGCCTGTGAAAGGCAAACTTTTTAAATTTTTATGATCTTTTCCTGCGTCACATCAACAAACATTGCAATTTTTTATACAGTCGCGAGCAAAAAAAAATGGCCCTCACAGACAGTCATTCAAGAATTCAAGATATCGCCATGGATTAAAAATATCTTGCTTGTTTACTCGCCGGGTGTGTTATATGAGAGAGTCGCGGATTTGTTTTCAAAACAAAATCGGGATTGCTTGCTTAGCTGTAAATAACAAACAGATGTTCAGATTCTTTACGACGGTAGCTACCGAATGGGATCAAGGCCAGGACGCCGCGGGTCCCTTTCAGGAAAATGAATCCCCAGCGCGAGTCGTAAAAATTTGTAACGTTAGGCCTTACTCAAATAGCACTCCTGGTTCTCTGTAATCATAAACAAATCAGCTTGACCTTTTAGCTTTGTGTTGGTTCAGATTTTTGTATGAATTGGTCACACTAAATTTTAGAACATGTCCATGTTCTATAGAAAAGGGATCAATTACATTGCAAGTGGAGAGGATTTCACTTTTTCTGCACAATCTACACCCAGAAATCAAGGCCAATTTATTGCTCGTTACGAATTTCGTGAAATTACGAGGCCGAGCCATTTGAACCATCTATTCATAGCCATCTGCTTAATAGAGTTTCTCTCACACCCTATGTGTGGACCGAAGTGTGGTCTTTGCCGAGAGATTTGCAGGTTAATTAGAAGCAATTTGGCGAGAGACGGTAAGTACCAAAACCGCAAAGGCGCCATTCGGGTCCACTGCGCCAACAAATTAGTTAGGTTTGGCCGACGAAAAAACGACGTAGGGTGATTAAAAAGCGTACACTGTACCACATCTTTAAGGCGATTGGTCGTAGTTGAGAAAAGATCCTACCCATTCGACCTCAATTAATTAGTTTAGCTAGCGATAGGGTTTCCCATCACCTCCGAAAGGAATCCCTGAAAAACTAGCGGCGATTGCTATTGATTATCTTGCAAATTGATCGCCAATGGCGGCATTTTGTATCACATACTTCTCCAGAACGTCTGAATAATTAATTCCATTAATTAAGTACACTGTAGACCCATTGTGTCACACTGTGCGTTGGTTGATTGAGTTGATTGAGTCTTAGAGTACGATCTGAAGTGGCAAACACTAGTGCCAAGACCAATCTAAGTTGAACACAAATTAATTGTTAATTTAATTGAGGAACAACTATTTGCGTGTACATCAAGCCACCAGCTGTGTGATTGAAGTTAGTTCGGTCGCTACGATATTCGAAAGTGAAATCCGTAAAGCGAATTCTACTGTACTTCCTGATAATCGTAATTTTGTTTTCTCTGTATTGGTTTAAAACGCAAGTGTTTTTACGCTCATTGTATCAGATCTCGCAGTGGCTGGTACAAGGAGTTTTTACCTTTTTTTTTTTTTAATAAATAATTAAATCTAACTTCCGCATTTTATTTAAACGTATGTATTTCGTTCCTTAATCTCTCAAGTTTATTCACCGACGCGACGCACCAAAAGAATTGAGTTACAACAACGTAAGGCCAGGTGTTGGTTGCATTGACGATCACGAGGTATAAATATTATGAGGTTATTGCGGGTTCCGCAAGGGTCGCCTCAAAACGTAGGCCAGGCAGAGTAGGCCGGTAGGTATTTCGTTTAGCGCCGGCCGGCAGTAAATTCCAGGTAGCCCTGTAGTCGAGTGTCTAGACGGATAGAGTAGCACATGTCTAATTACAGTAATAAAACCTTTGGTGACCCTTTTGGAAGTTCTCCGCAAGTAAACTTTTCAGTTCAGTTTTCGGTCCAGTCAATTAATTTGGCAATAAGTTTAAATTGTTTTTGGTTTGGGCAGTTTTATTGGTTATTTAGTTGTCCATAAAAGTCAATAAACAAGGTGGTACGTCGGCGTGTTACATATATTTTAATTAATTTGACAAACAGAACACACATGACATGTCGATGTACTTGACACTTATCACTGTGTCAAAGAATGACGTTTCTTTTCTTCTTTTCTTTTGTTTGCGACTGTACATTAGGCATTTATCAGCAGACAACGAAAGTGCCGTTTTCGATGGCTTTTTTTATGAAATATTATTATTAGTTGTTAAGGGATCAACGAGAAACGGACGTGTCAAATTTACAACCGGTAGATACTAGGTGTTAAAGTCGCTAGGAGCGAATCACATATTATTATTTCCTTGATTTTCGGTTAATTTTTCTTAAGCCATTAGCGGGTTTCTGTACAGGGCGAGCGAGGTAAAATTCAGATTTCAAAATAGAATTTCATGTTTATTAGTAGACCGTTCTTTCTATATAAATATAAAGGATCTTTGAAAGCTAGGCAGCCACATTGCAAAATTAAAAAAATGTGTTTAATGAGCAAGGAGATAGACCTGCTAAATTTTTCTCATTCAAATCAAGAAAATATGTTAAAATGAAGAGAGTCCTTACACAACATTTTTTTTATATATCTGACGCTTTTTTCCGAAATTTAATTAACCCGATGCATGGCGTAATTTTGACGATTACAAAAAATTTCAATAATTTTTCTCCAGTAACTGATTTAGGTTTAATACTTTCACAGAAAGAATCAAATATACCAAGAGAATAATAAAGAATAAACGTTTTCGTTCTTTTGCCTTTTGTTTTAACAACATTAAAGTAAAATTCTTGGAAAAATTATTATGCGCTTAAAATAAAGACATTTGAATATGTAAATAAATTGAATTGATCCATAAAAAATTTATACTGTGCAATATTAGAAAATATAACAAGAGTCAATTATTAAAATGACAATTACTGATAGTAGTAACTTTTAATTTGTAAAATATCCATGTAATTATCCTAATGTTTCTAAGAATTGTTTAATGTAAATTATGGTTTTTAGTTCACTTTATCTTATAGAGCCAAGATTCTATCACCACAAGGACTTACAAATAACCTCAATTAAACTGTATTTTCCTAACAATCGTTCAGGGAGACTATTTAATAAACTTTTTGATCGAATATTGTTAAAAAAAAAAGATATAGAACTTTGTTTTACATAAATTTTTGTGCGGAGTGTATTTTACAAAGAAAGGTTTGTTAATTATTTAAACCAAATAATAATATACCATTCATCGTTGTAGTTAATTGTATTCCTTTCAAACAAATTGTTAAGTTTCTAATCCTGTTGTCATAAAATTCATAATAACGTACAGCAAATATACCATTAAAACGAATTAAAATTGCATATCAAATCCCACATTGCAAAAAAGAAGTGGATACGTTCTCTTTCTAAACAGTCACTGAAACAAGAACGCCTATTTTTTACGTGCAAATTACAAAACGTTATTACGTATGTACGATAGATTCGTAGAACATTCACGTTTCGAATCAATTCCGGAATTTAAAACCTGAAGCATAAAATTCTAAAAGGTCAGTTTTTTTCTCCTTGCCAAACTACCGTTCATTAGAATTCATTTTTTCTCGATATAGATCAAGCCTTATGAAGTACGCGGGTTACCTTTCACATATAAAATTTGAATATAAAAAATCATTTAATATCAAGTGCCACTTTAAATTATAATTGTTAACCATTTCGCTTCCTGATTTCTTTCGCCTAAACTTTACGAGTGCTTACCGCGGTCAGCAGATAGTCAGATACATAGATATTTTTCTCTTAAAAACAGCTATGTAATCAAAACGGTAAATAAATTAGCGGCCGCAGATTCTACTCTGCGTTTTTTTTTGAATGTGTGTAAATGTAAATGAGCAGCTGTTTCTGGGTGAATCAGTGTTTACTTTCGAAATAATTTCGTTGAATGAAATTTGAAAGATCGCAGGTGTAATTATATAATAACAATTAGATAAAATGAGATATAACGTGTTATGATTCGTTATAATTATCTGATTTGCTTTCAATTTCATTAAGGCTGACCTTGAAGCCAACGAAGTATTGTATTTCAACGTTCATGGACCAGAGAGTTTTAAAAAGTAACCGGCCACTTCATTGTGTTGCAACATAAAGTTTGCTTTATACTGTTAGACGTTTTGAGCACAACCTCAACTTAAAACGCTCTCGACGCAGATAATTAAATGTGCCTTTGACAAATGTTTATAGTTTCGTGTGGATCTCAATAGTATAAGTGTGTTTCATTAACGAACAGGTTTAAAGGAACGGACGTTTTACGATGTAGAAGACTACCTCCTTTTATTTACAAGCAAATAAAAAATTTTCTTACATGCCGTAAGTATAATTTTATTGTTTTTGTCTTGTTCTGGCTTGATACGTAGAAATTGTTAATTCGCGCTAAATTGAGTTGTTTCAATTGTTGTACTTAAACAACTTTGTAAGGCTTTCCAACCCTCACATGTAGGCAACTCTACGAACTTTTTCAGTTCATTTTGTGCAAATATTTTTTTATTACTTGTTTTCCTTATTAATATTAATATATGTGAATTGAATTCACTACGAAGTAACATTGTTCAAACTTAATCAAAACACGATATCTTTAAAACTTTTACATCCTGAATAATTATTCCAATTCGCAGATGCCTAAATAATATATTTTTTTAAGTGAAAATATAAATTAATACGTAATAATAAATTGGGAAAAGAATTATACGAAAATAAATTTAATGTAACATCCCTGAGTCAAGTTTTTTATCATTTTAAAGTACCTAAATTAACAAAATTTTACAATATTTTAGATTCCAAAAATGTTTCACAGAAGTCTTACATATTTCTACTAATCTCTGTTTTTTTACATTCAATTTGTTTAGTCCTAGGCCCCTACTACCGATACGTGTACAGCTGCGGAATCATAAAGCGGGACAAGTCTTATGGCATTCAACTAATATTGTTTCACGGTTTAATTTTTTTTTATTTATACGATATGAATTTTAAATACAAACAGAATGATTGTATATTATGATCTACGAAGTTTGCTAAGTTACTAACATGTTATCATAAAGTCCCGTGGCCCCAGTAGGCTTTGGAAGTGTGAACGCATGTTTTTTCTTAAAGTAATTAATTAATCAGAATGACATTTCTAGTTAATCAATCGACACATTTCAAAACGCTACAGACTAAGGAACATGTATATTAAAGAAAAATTCCAATATTAAAGCATATTCATAATAGTTGTTGAACGCAGTGCCTATTTTGTTGACGGCAAAGATTTACACGTCGCTTCATATTGTCGAATTAATTCTAACGTGACACATTTAAATTATAAACGTCATTCAATTTTCTGAGAAAAGACTTGCCCTTACACATCCAAGGCCTACTGGGGTCACGGAACTTTATGATAACATGTTATATATGTAGTTACCAGAATTAAGAAGTAACAATTAAACTAACGACATTATACTGTCTCGCTTTTTGATTTCGCAGCTGTACTTATCGATGTATCGGAATTTATTAAAATTTATTGCACCACAATTACTATTTCTTTATTTGTTGTTAACCCTGACCATCCAGAACTAATATTTAAAAAGTTTAATTGCAAATACTTCCAAACTATTGGCGGCAAATTCAAAATAAATAACCATACCGGTAACGCGGAAACGGTTTACTTTAGGACCTATGTGTTGTACATGAGGTCACGTTAAAATTCAATCAGGAATCCGAAAATGTGAAAATATAGTTCTATTTAAAATAACGAAGAGACATAACGCCCTGACTAAACGGAACACTCTGTAAACGTCAAACTATTTTTGAAATGTGCTCCACATGATACAGTGAAACTTTCATTTGAAACATTTTTTTTATAAAATAACTAGAGAGGTATGAAAGAAACCGTCTTAAGCGAAACACCCTGTATATCGAGTGTTCTAAAAATGAGTGTTCTAAAAATGCATAAAAATAAGAAAAGCATACAAGAAAAATCAATCTTTAATTTAATATTATTTTTTAGGCTTCCCAAGAGAATGTATTTGATACTTTCGAGAAACTTGTTTAACCCACTGAAATGAAGTATGTATAGTCGTGCGCAGCTTAAATGCTACATTTTACAGTTCTGTGACCCTTGTATCACAAGGTTTTAAGAGTAAGGTTTGCGTACGGGCATTTAAGGTGCGCGGGACTGTACCTATAAACAGTTTTTCCCAAGAAATTTATAGAATCTGAAGAAATTCATAAAAACAATGCAATTTATATTCTACAGAATACTAATTATCAAAAAAATGTCAACATTTTTATGCTAACAAATTTGTTAACTTTCTAATAGTAAAAAGTAGATCATATGGAGTATTAATTTTGCAAAGTCTATTTATTCTAATAGTGGAAAATAGGCCTTATTGACCATTTTCCTTATAGTCTACTATCCCATAGAAAATATCCATATAGCCATCAGAAAATTATCGATTTTGTTAAAATTGAATGCAGAAGAAATAAGTTTAACATTTTTTTGTTAATCATTGAAAAAATTTGTACAGCAGTATGAAGTAAAAGGAGACTTTATTTAATAATGTCCTATTTTTGGTATTTTATACGTGTTCACTATGGATCAGAAATTGTATTATTTTTATATTATATATCTTAGACAATCGCCTACGCCAAAAAATTTCAAGCATGTTTCTTATGAACTTTTAATACTTTTCAGTATCCTGTTTCTTGTAAAAATATTTAATATTTTAGTGATTACTATTTGCGCATTCGGCTGACGCCTCGAGTACGAAAATGTTCACACTATTCCTGGTTACCTAACTTTAAGTTCAAGTAACTCCGAAACTAAGCAAAATTTGAAATTTTTTATTCTTTCAATTTAACTTGAAATGAGATTATGTACATGAGATTTCATTTTTTCACATGTTATGAAACTTGTATTTTCTTCGAAACTTGTGCTAGATTTAAATTAAATTGCACACCTGTACGATGTAAATGTAAGATGAAAATCATCAAATATTATTGAAACGTCACATACTCTTGCATACATTTACCTAAAATCGTAAAATAATGTAATGTAATGTACTTGTGTTAGTAATGGGGAAGTTAACAAATTTGCGTCGTCTCGAATAAAATAGATGAAATACGGAAGACGGAAAGTGCGCACTAAAATAATAAATAATAAGAAGTTGAACTACGTCGTATGTATTTGTTTATGTAAAAATTTTGCGCGTAGTAGGCGGCTGCTCAGATTATAGTTTATTAGTGATGAAACCCGTTTTCTTAAACATTACAGCATAAGGTAGAGCACAAATGTGACCTTACGAAAGTTTTTTTTTTCAGTTATAAATATAGCAGTTTATAACGATTTTTTGAAAAAATATTTCTATAATTAAAATTGAAGCTTACACTTTCGTCTATCCATTAATTTGTTGTTTGTTATTTATTTGTGTACACGTTTAACTCTGTTTATTTTAATACATTACATCTGCTCTATGATAAATTGATAAGACACTTTCTTCACTGCCATCTGAGATCTGAAATTTATTGTGTCATATATATACTGTTGTTATTATTAATACAGTCGCACCTCTATAACTCGAACCTCCATAACATGAAATTTAGTGATGTACCTGCACATTTATGTATAATTAAAATCTCTTTCTTTAACTCGAAATTTTTATAACTCGAAGTAATTTTCCGGTCCCTTGAGATTCGAGTTATGGAGGTTCGACTGTATTATTAGAGCTTAATCATCAGAAAGTTACATTCCACGTATCTCCTTTTTTAAGATATTGCAGAATGAACCATTTTTCTAACCGCTCCACTTGAAGATATTCAAGCACAGAAACATACTTTCTTTCAAATGGAACGACTAATATTTTAATGCTATGCATCGTATGTGGAATCAAATGCTGCGTCGAACTGTACTTCGCAAATTTTAATTGTTCGTTGATCATCCTTATCTTAGAACGCTTGTGATCTTATAAAACGAAAAAGTATAAATTTCATTACTTTAAATTGAAGAATAAAATAGCTGCTAGTTTGCAATTCTCTTGATTAGCGTGAAAGTGTTTTAAAACCATTGTCTAATTATCTTCGTTATTTGTTACTGATCTTCATACATTCTATTTTTCCAAATTGTATAAAGTTAGGTTCAAACTTTCCAAACTATGTTTTATTCATAAGAGACAAGAGGGGTACATTTGATTGAACACACATTCTCTGCTCTGAACAATTTTAGATCATTCTTCATGAATTTAAAAAATAGATTTAAAATATCAGCGTTTGAATAATTCTGATTTTGATTCTCAATTTTTTTTGCTTTTGCTTAAAATTCGTAGTAACAGGAAACGTTAAATGCAATTGTTTGTTGTTTTCATAGCTATATCAACAAAATTAGAAATATTTAACCTAATAAATGTAAATTTTTATGTATTAAATCAAAAATATCTTATAACTAAAAAACTGTTAAAGTTAGGTATAGGGAATGCTAATACAGTTCGACGCAGCATTTAATTCCACATAATAATAATAATAATAATAATTTATTTACCTCCATAAGACCAATATATGGTATCGGACATGTCATTTATCAATACATAGATGTACAATTACATAATTACAGTCAGTTATTAAAAAGGAGAATGTTATCTAGCTTTTACAAGTAATTCATACATCAAATCGGGTTATTCAAAAACTCGCCAAATGAGTAGTAACATTTATTGATTAATAGTTGTTTTATGGTACGTTTAAATTCTTTTTTATTTAAAGATTTTAAGTTACTTGAAAGTTTGTTATATGCTATCACTGCCAAGTATTTTGGTGACTTTTTGTAAAATGAAAGCTTATGAGGGGGGATTTCTAGTGTAAGTCCATTTCTAGTATTGTAATTATGGTAAGAACTTAGGTTAGTCCATTGAGTCACATTTTCTCTAGCATATAAAAGTAAATTTAGGATGAAAATACCAGTTATTGTCAATATTTGCCAATTTCTGAATAGATCTCGACAGCTGGTTTGATAACTTACGCCTGACATGAAGCGTAGCGCTCTTTTTTGTAATATTAGTACCCGCTCGATACCGTTACCTAGACCCCACGCTATAACTCCATATGATAATAATGTATGAAAATTGGAGAAGTAATAAGTTTTTAAATAAGATCATTGACAAATCGTTTGAGCTGTTTTAATGAATAACAAATTGGTGCCAACCTGTTGCATATCATGTCTATATGATTGGTCCATTTACATTTACTATCAATAAGAATGCCCAGAAATTTAGTTTGATCTACTTGGGCTAAACTGTCATTTTGATATCGAATTAGTAAACTATGGTCGTCATCTTTACATACCTTAAAGTTAATGTGGACTGATTTTTCTGTGTTTAATATCAAATCATTTTCTAGGTAAAATTTTTTTGTAAGGAGTAGATCAGAGTTTGCATTCATAACTGCATGATAGTTGTTTGAGGCCTGAATAAGTAGCGATGTATCATCTGCAAACATCACAGAGTTAGTTAATGGAAAATCATTAGTATACAGTAAATATAAATAGGTCCAAGAGTAGAGCCTTGAGGAATGCCATGATTTAATACCAGAGAATCAGATTTAGTTCCATTAATTGTGACGTAATGGTGTCTTTCTGTGAGATAGCTTTGAAACCATTGCAATGAGATACCTCGAATACCATACTTATATAGTTTGTTAATTAGTATTTTGTGGTTTACTAGGTCAAACGCCTTACTTAAATCAAGAAATATCCCTAGACTGGTGTTACCTCTGTCCAAATTTACATACAAGTCATCTAGGAATTTTAATATGGCTGAAGTTGTTGAGTGGCCTTTGCGAAAACCAAATTGGGATTTGTTAAATAAATTATGCTTCTCTAGGAAACACGTTAATTTTAGGCTCACTATTTTTTCGATGATTTTAGAAAAGCAACTTAATAATGATATCGGTCTATAATTTTTGATTAATTGTCTGGAAGCTGTTTTATAAATTGGTTTTATTTCCGTAATTTTTAATTTGTCAGGAAATGTACCTTGAGTGAAAGAGTTATTTATTATTGCCATTAAGGGGGTAACAATGGCTCTGATACAACGTTTTAACAGAAATGGGCTAATGCCGTCATGTCCCGGAGTAAGATTATCTTTAAAAGTAGCGACAACATCTAGAATGTCAGTTTCAATTACTGGACCAAGAAAAAAAGAACAATTGTTTTGAATAATATTTGTATGAAAGATGTTTGAGTTGCTGGGCTTAGTTAATGTTTTGGCTACATTATTAAAGTAAGAATTAAAATGATTTGATATAAGAATTGGGTCAGTTTCTATTTCATTGTTTATATTGAGACAAATATCTTTCGTAGGATTTTTCTTTTTATGAGAACTTATAATATCCCACGCTGTCTTGGTTTTATTTTTGGAATGAAGCATTAGGTCATTACAATAGAGTTGTTTAGCTTTTACAATAACTTTCTTATAGATTTTTTTGTATTCAATATAGTACGCTTTAATCATCTCATCGCCATTTAATTGTATTGTATATAGGTTTTTTAATGTTTTTGATGATTTTTTTATACCAGCTGTTATCCATTTTGGCGTAGTGGATTTTTTATTGTTTGTATATTGTAATGGGAACGCCTTGTTGTAATTTTCCAAAAAAATATCAATGAATTTATTATATTGAGCATTCACACATAAACAATCGATTACTTCATTCCAATCTGTCTGAAATAATAGATTAGTAAATTTTTCTAAATTATATTTGTTTTTTATTTTACGATATGGATTATTTTCGCTAACTGAACTAATATTACTCTGTGAATATATTAATAATTTTTGAGCTGAGTGGTCGGACATACCATTGCAAATAACAGTGCTCTTATATAATTCAGCTGGATATGTTGTGCAGATATTATCTATGCAATTTTTACCCCTAGTGGGAACATTTATAGTGGGTACGATGAGGTAGGATTTTAACAAATCCTTTGTTTTATTTAGCTCGGGAGATGCTTGCAAGAAATTGATGTTGAAATCGCCGCAAATGATAATATGGTCATATTTAATTGTATTGATAATTTCTAAGGTTTCATTTAGCTTGGTTTTAAATATTTCATAGTTACCATTATTACTTCTGTATATAGTTAAGATAATGAAATTGGTATTATTTATGTTGAACTTGGTTGCTATGCATTCAAAATGTAGCTCAGTGGACAAACCCGTCACAGAGTCTATATTTTCACCCTGTATATGATTTCTAGCTAGAATGGTAGCTAGAATAGCTACGATGGTGTATTAAAATATTGATCGTTCCATTTGAAAAAAAGTATTTTTCTGTGTTTGAATATCTTCGAGTGGAGCGGTACGTTTTAGACACGCTGTAGCTTAATAGATTATGCTTATGGAATTTTTAAGAACCTTAAAGCTTCAACTACAATATCAGCTATTACAAATAAAATTTCTTCAATCGTAGCTGCGTTATAATTTTTTGAAAAACAGATTGCAGAATCTAAATTTTTAAGAAAATTCAAAATATCTCAAAAATGATGCATTTTAGAGATAGGGAAATGTATTGCAACTTAACATATTTATACACGTAGAATTCAAAAACGTGATAAAAAATATAGCATTCCATTTAAAATAAGCTAGTTGATAGCGACTTCCGGTATAACCGGAAGTGATACAAAGACAATTTTATTTTATTTAAAGAGACCTCTACGGAAAACCCTTGCGCCTTAAATTTCAAATATCTACGTGAACTGCAACCTTGAAAACTTTTAACGAACGGTTTATGTATTTATCGTATTAAGAAGTTTCCATGCTACTTGAAGTAATAGTATGTACAGAACGTCTTACTATTGAATTCATTACGTACGTAATAGAAAAAAACAAGGTTTAAAGTAGGTCATAGTAATAACAACTCTCAAGTTCACCTGACGGTGTAATTACAAACAATGTCATGTAAAAATGCCCTTTCCATTTGAAATTAAGACATAAGCATTTAATATGAACGCGTAATAATCTTCGTAGTTATAACCTAATAAAAAAAATAAGTTAATTTACAGAAAATTACTTACCTGCTGTTTTCTTATGCAAATGAAATTATAATAACGCATAAGTAACATGCCAGCAGGAAAATAATGAGGTTACATTTAAATTTAAATGGTTTATTCTTAATGACAATTAAAATGTCTCTTTTTTTTTCTATTTGTAATCACGATTTAACTATTTTTATGACCCCATTCACGCTGTCTTAAAAACTCAGAATTTGAGCTTGTATTTTATTTAAATTTAATTTTGAATTGAGCACTAAATAGGATTCTCTAATTAACATGACTTCAAACAGTTATACGCTGGATTTCACAAACATCACTTAACTTTAATCATCGATTAAGAATAATCATTCCTATACCTTCAACACATGTAACCATGGCAACGTTTACTTTTATCGGATTATTAAATTTAAATAACGTTCGTGAAATCCGCCAATAATCAGATTAATCGATTCAAATAAATATTGCCATTAGAAAGCAGACACTGTAGGGCGAAATCTCTTTTCTTTTGATTAATTAATATTATTTTTTATTCCGGGCAATATTTTATCCTCATAGCATTTGCAGAACGCTGATAGGATAAAATATAGCAAATTTATTTTCATTCGAAAATGAGTTATTCAGAAGAATTACTGTCATAGCAATCACGTTACGAGTTAATTTAGTTTAATAACACATGGCAAAACAATAAATAATGTGCATATAGCTTTTTAGTATGTGTGTATAATAATACACTCGTAAAATCACCGTAACGATTTAACAGATATTGCATCGTTAGAAAAATTTCCAGTTAACATTATTCTTACATTTAATTGCTGAATTACACTTTTAGTGTGCAATTAATAGTATACACATTTTATGCTACTGTACCACTTTTCTGAAAATTCTATGTTTCTAGCTTTCTACTGTGTCCTCAAAATAAAAAGAGTGTTTGTTAAACTGGAAGCCACAGAAAGAAAGTAGGAAATCGTATGAAAATTCTTAGGAAATAAATTACTATTAGTTCGAAATTATAGAAGTACAGTCGCGCCCAATTAAGCCAATTAAGCTTGAGTATGACTCATCCTATTTCACCGTACAGTTCAATCCACGGGAACCTGTAGCTCTTTATTAATGTCATACGTTTGTCCTACAGATTCCTTATTGTATCTGATAGAAATAACATATCACTATCATATGTATCCGTGCATCATTGAACTTATTTTTCTTTTCTCAGTAACGATGGAAAAATGGCTTCCGGCGATAATACTGGTACTTTGTGCGAATCACGCATTAAGTTTGGAAAACAACTGCTCGACCGAATTAAGTATCCTGGGAGGAGACCACATCATCTGCATAAATGTCACACCATCCTACTTCCAATTTTCAGGATTGAAGCTAAACAGATCTCACTGGTTGACCTGCATACACTGCAACCTGAACGTGATTAAGGAAAACACGTTCAACTTCGGCAAGAACAACATCAGCTATTTAAATTTCACAGAGAACAATATTTTGACCATCGAAGGTTTCGCTTTGAGCAAGTTCTCGCTTACCAAATATCTAAATCTGAGAAGGAATATCATAGAGGCCATCGATCCCAAGGCTTTCACCGGCCTAAAACGTTTGTTACACTTGGATTTGAGCAAAAACAGGCTGAAAATCGTAAGGAGTAATAGTTTTGCCGAACTTGAAAGTTTGGATATTTTAAATCTGAACGATAACAACATAACATACTTGAACAATGATGCTTTTGTGGGGTTGATGAATCTGAAATACCTATATCTCAATAATAATAAGATAAAGACCTTGCTGGCGGATAGTTTCAAGTATCTAACTAATTTAAAAATATTGTACCTTGAAAATAATAGAATTAGGGATATACATCCGGTCGCATTCAATAACTTAAGGAATTTAAATTATTTATATTTAAATAATAATAGCATTTCTTATCTAGTTCAATATAATTTCAAGCAGCTATCTAGTCTGGTAGATCTGCAGCTGCGTTATAATAATCTAAGCGAAATCCAAACGAGTAGCTTTAACGGCTTAAATAGTTTAAAATTTTTGTACCTGGGCGAAAATAAACTATCCACTGTACAGCCTTACGGATTCATCGGTCTGAATTCCCTGTTGATTCTAGACTTGATAGGCAACAAGTTCGAATACTTTGCGCTAGACTATTTTAAAAATATGATCAGTATGACTACTTTATGGCTTGAGAAAAACAAAATCAACAATTTTACAGTGAGCAAAGACAGCGACTTATTACCATCCCTGCGCGTTTTGGATATGGTAGATAACAACTTGAATTTTTTTAATTACAAATTACTCCACAATAAAATGCCCAGCTTAGATGAACTTATAATAGGAAAAAGTGGATGGAACTGCGAGTTTCTGCTGCATATGTACGATTTTTTTCAGCAAAAGAACGTTTCGGTTTGCCTAAATAATAAATGCAATGCCACAGAAACTGAATTGTACGTACAGGAATCGTGCAGAAAGTTGATAGTATACAAAGAAAGTGAACGCGAAAACGAGGAAGATATTGCCGCTGATTTTGCCGTAGATTCATCAGAACAAATCAAACAAAATATTTTTGTTTTAATTGGGATCGCAAGTGTCTTAATTAGCACTCAATTAAGATAAATGAGAGCATTGAAAATAAATTGAATTTTTTTTAGATTATTACTTTTGAATGTGATTTATTATTATATGTTTACAGCACGTTTTTAACGTATTAAATCTTTGTGTTTTTTAACAAATACTTATAACTGAACAGTGAAAATCAAAGAATCGAGTCAATAAATTTTCTAATTTAATTTTTCAATTTGCTTAAAGATTAGTTTGAACGTTTCATCTCTACTTACTCTGTTATTACTTGCCTATCGATACTTAAGTCCGTTTGTTGAACATGTAAGGAAATTATAGAGTAAAAAGTAAATTATCACCTACAACAATCGTGATGCAGTCAAAGAGAGTAATCAAGACATATTCAGAGAAAAAATGTGTAAAGTTGATCGATATTTAAAATCGCTGGAGTATAATAAACGTTTAAATTTAGCAGAAAAGGTCAGCGTTACTGGAAATAAGAAAATAAACATTTTAATTATGTAATACAACTTGGTATAAACAAAAACCAGATGTAAAGTGTCAAACTGTTACTGTTTGGGCGCAATTCTGTCTAAATAAAATACTGGTTATATTCAAAGTGATTGTAGATATTTAACATATTCCATAGGCTATAAGCTTGACATTACTGAGAAAAAGTAATTATAATTAAAGTAGGTTCATTTCTCCCTTGAAAATTATGAAACAAATTTATAATTAATTACTTCTCCGGACACCTTTAAAATCGCTCACTTATCGATGATCCGCCATTTCAGATTGACAGGTTCTTAAAAATTTTAAAGGTTTCAGAGAAGTACAAAATTATGTGCAAATTTCAACTACATTTGACTTTATTTTACAATTATTAACTTGCTTATGTTATAAGGAGGCTTACGATTTCGGCCCATGTCACATTTAAACATACAGTGTGTCCCAAAAAGTTTTATACAAATGGAGAAAAAGTTTATCTTACATTTCACAAAAAAACTATTCTTTATAAAAAGCTCTGCATGACTTGTAGATTCATAATTAGGTACAAAATTTTTAAAAAATTGGCTGGAATACAGGGAAAATAAAAAATAATGATTTGGACGGAGAGCAAAATACGTTCAAACTGTAGTGGAGAAGCAAAATGTTCATTGAAATTGTGATTAAATAGCAAAAAATTATGCACACTTGTAGATTATTGATATTCCCAGATAAAAATTAAAAAATAAACACCTCAGCAATTGTTAGATAATTTATTTTTAAAAAATATTGATAACCTTCTTTATCAATTTTTATCTGGGAATATCAATCATCTACAAGTGTGCATAATTTTTTGTTATTTAATCACAATTTCAATGAACATTTTGCTTCTCCACTACAGTTTGAACGTATTTTGCTCTCCGTCCAAATCATTATTTTTTATTTTCCCTGTATTCCAGCCAATTTTTTAAAAATTTTGTACCTGATTATGGATCTACAAGTCATGCAGAGCTTTTTATAAAGAATAGTTTTTTTTGTGAAATGTAAGATAAACTTTTTCTCCATTTGTATAAAACTTTTTGGGATACACTGTATATTGAAAATTTGCTATGGGCCATGCGATCGCAGTAAATAATTAAATAAAGTTTAACATAAATCAAAAAAGTATAAGACAATATTTACTACCTGCCGTATTGTGCGAAGCCGGGGAATTTACAATCCAATATGTTCAAAGTGGGCCGAAATCGTAAGCCTGGTTATAAGCAATTTAGAATCATCAAATAGTAGCTATTTATTTAATTGTAAATAGTGATTTTTTCATCATATTCTTTTAATGAATTAATTCATTACACGTTTAATTATAATCTAATAGTTCTTTGATTTTTCTAAATGAAATGTAAGTATCAACAACCTTAGGGGGCGTAAAGTAGTGTTAGGTCACTCTCTGTATTAGTAGCTTGTCTTGCATGACCATTAATGCAGACTAAAATTAACTCTTACGTATTAGTGTGGGCTTAAACTTAACTTGATTTGGACGTTTATAATATTGCAAGCAATAAGGAAAGACTGCGAAAATGGTGATTTACATTTAATTTCGTTAAAGTGGGTGTAGAAAGTTGTCTCGTTACGAATCACTGAAGAAAATGAATCATCGATCAATCCAATATGCAACCACATAAATGTTACTGATTAAATATATATATTTTAATTTATCGTTTGGTTTTTCTTAGATTTTAAGATTGTTACTACCTCAGAGGTATAAATTTTTACGACGATGTACATAAATTTGTTAAATAAAATGTTTAAAGTGAGTCGTGATATTTTTTGTTTTCCTTCATGTAAATCACGTAAATGTCAGCATGAATGATTCATCCTGCAAATGTCCGGATGAGGAAGAATTCACCGATTCTGTTTCGACCGACGAAGAACCAAGTGAACCAAGAGTTGGTTTAGTATTGGAAGAGCAACATTTGGATTTCGGAAAAGTTCTTGTTGGCGCTAAAGCTCGTAAAACTTTTACATTCACAAATTGCTTTCAGGTATATATCAAAGCGAAAAAATCCTTTATGTAGCATTTAATAAGAAATTAATTAAGAAAACAAAACGACTAATTGGTGACAACTTTAATTTCGAAATTTAAAAGAAAATTTAATTGCTAATTGTAGATAGTGTTTCTGTACTATAAAACTTGTAGCATGCAAAAACATACACTGTCCTGCGAAATCCTGATGTTAACCCAATTTACCACATGTTCGATTTCGTCTATACGTCAAGAGTGGAACCAGGAAAGAATTTCGAATGTAAAATTACCTACACTCCTCAAATTGAATTAGAAACTCACGTGGATTACTTACTGATCAACGATGGTACTTCAAACACACATAAGTTGATTCTGAGAGGAGAATCTCTTGGTAAGTAAAAGTTTCAGAACAAAATCAGCCATGTTAGAATAAAATATTGTATTGTATACATGTAACGTTTTGCTAATTCGATTTCTAAACGAATAGATGGGATATTTCAGTTTCAAAAATATACTGTATATACTTATACCGATTTTTCTATATACACCTCAAACAATTTGTATTTATTTCTATAATTTTAAATTTATTTCACTTATGAAAATGCGTTTATTCATAAATTTCCAGGTCCTCACGTACAATTATCGATTAACTATTTAACATTTTACTGCAATCCAAAAAAGAGATTCGCCAAACATACAGTCGAACTAAAGAACGTATCAAATATTCCAATAAAATACCAATTCGACGTGAGTGAAAATCAATTTGGATGTTTTGAACTGGACAAACTTACCGGAGAAATAGGTCCCAACAAGCAAGCGTATTTCACCATTACATTCACGCCGAAAAGGTTTGGTACATACAGCGACAAATTAGAGTGTTTAATTCTGCATCATGTAAGTACCTAATTCGCTAAATTTCTTCTGCAAGCAACTTTTTGGTGAAACTTTTTTACTTAGAAGCCGAGTATACTTTACTTGGTTGGTCTATTCACGGAAGAAAATCAGGATATTGCGAAAGAAACTCAATTGAGGTACTATCTAGAAAATATCGCTTATAGAAGCGGCTACGATGGCTATTTGCGTGATTCCCAAAGAATTAGCCAACATCCACCACCTTTCACTTTAAGCACGAACTATCTGGATTTCGGAAGCGTTGCCGTAGATGGAAATAAAAATTCAAGAACTCTGGTCACTTGCTTAACAAATCACATGAAAGAACCAATTAACGTTATTTGGACGAAAGGTAAGAAAGTTGTGCGGTAAATAAACTTCAGGCCACAAATAATTCGCTAGCAGGATTGTAGGGAACTATGGAAGACAAGTTCTTAGTTTGCTGCACATACTATTCCCTTTAGAATAAATACATTCTTATTTTATGAGCATTTTATGTCATCTTAATAGTGAATCAAGACAATTTTTATTTAACGTAGTTCCTTTATCAAAGAAATCAAAAAATTTCCCATTTGGTGCAAACTTTCTGGCGGGCACTGTACCTTTTGATCTTGAAAAAATAAACACCAATCAATTTTAAAACAGTTACCGGTCGTTATAAATTTGTTTCATAAAATTTATATCTAAATAATCAATTCTAAACAAATTTTTAGTTGTTTATTTATTTTTTTCTGTATTTTATCCAGATGTAATAAAAACATTTCAAATCACCCCTGTCAACATCACAATACCACCCAACGATTCAGTTTTATACGAGTGTGAATTTACTCCCAAGGAAGCAGATACCTTTTACTGCGAAACTTTAAGGGGCCGAGTGTTTTGGACACCAGAAAAAGACACGGAAGAAGAATGTCAGCACACCATTGTACCGATGTGTGTTACTTTAAGATTGATGGGCAACTCTTTTCCCATCAATAGAAAATGGATTCCTCAAATAGAAGTTCCCGAAAAGGTGACGCTTCCTCCTTGTGTGCCAAATTATTCGAGTAACTCGACTTTCTTATTAAGGACAACCGGCTACTTACCAGTTTCCTTTAGATTCTTGCCACCTAAGAATTCGTAAGTATTACTTTTGCATTTTTCATTAGTTGTGATCTCATTCTTATATTTTCTTTCTATTTTAAAACTATGTAGTATAACATTTTGGAGGATAATAAACGCATTTGTACACTTACGTGCAAAGAAATCTTTTGACTTTGTTTTCTCTTTTATTATTGAAACTAAATATCGATTTAAAAAAAAATGTTGTTTGAGTGACCATTTAATAAACTTTACCATGAAATCAAATTTATTAAAATTTCTTTCGGTTTTTTGAAGCGAACAGAAAAAGAGCAATCAAGTCAAAAGCGTGAACTGGGTCAATTTCTTTGCACGTAAGTGTAATATTTACATATTTCAATTAAAGTACAATCATTGTCAACCAATAATAAATTGTTTGTCAACTTAATCTACAACGATTACAACACGATCTAAATATGTATTCGCTTGCAAATACGAAAAAGGCATTTTGATTGAATCTAGGGTATCATTAATTTACATAATACTCGCTAGGAATTTTATCCTGAAGCCAATGGTTGGCGTAGTGAAAACTTTTGCAATTATTGTGGTCCAGTTAGCAGCAGATTCTGATAATAGAAAGGCTTATATAGAACGATGGGATGTTGAAGTGAATGGTAACGCTTGTAACTACTTGCCGATTTTTATAAAGGCATATTCAGAAATCCCATCCATCGAAGTTGGAAAAAAGAACGTCGTCGCTTTTGATAACATATATCCTGGATGTGAGGAAGTTGCTTTAGTAAATATTAGAAATAAGTCTGCTCATCATGTGCTGTAAGTATTTGATGTTCCTTTTATAAATCACCAAGTATCACCATAATAAAATGAGCAACAAAAATAATGAAACAATGCTTGAAAAATTATTCGACATCATATCAAATCAATTAATGTCATAATTACTAGTTACAAGTTCAGGGAAAAACCTAATTTGCTACAAATAAACCATGCAGAAGGTAAAATCGCCCCAAACGAGCAGATTCGATTAGAATGGAAGACTACGGGAAGACTAAAAGGTCCTCGAAAATTTAAGGTCTGGTGCGAAATATATAGCATTCAAAATCAAGTTATTTCCGGACATCCTTTTGAAATAGCTGTGACAGTAAGAGCCGAATGTTGGTTTGCACAATTATGTGTAAGTCATTTGCATACCTAATTGTACACGCTTTACTTTTTTCCTCATTTGTCCTTTAGTCTCTACCAAATCACTGGGAATTAGGAGAAGTACGAATGGATTCGAAGATTTCCAAAAAATTTACTCTGTTTAATTTTGGACCATCCACTATACATTATCAAATCGAAAAGCTGGAGAAGACGCTCAAGTTTGCGCATGAAAATCTCACGATTATACCTAGGCAAGGCACTTTGAAACCAAAAGACAAAAAACCTATCTTGGTGTGTTTAAAAGTAAGCCAGATTGGAAAGTTTAGAATCAAAGTTGCATATAAGGTTCGCATAAACAGAGAATCATCAGAAATTGTTGATATGAATTCATACAAATTACTGCATATGAGGTTCTTCTGTCAAAATCCTACAATTAAGGTAAATAAACTTTTCGTAAAGTGTTACAAATATAATTGATTATGTGGAATGTTTTAGATTGAAGATATCCTTGATTGTAATTTCAGCCACCTTTTTGGAAAGATATATCTAGCAGAACAAATGTGTATACAAAAGTAACTTCTAGTTTCTCAGTTAAAAAATACGTTAAAACATCAATCTCTCTCAGGATCAACGCCACATTACGAAACCTAAAGTTTGGAGAAGTCCAAACTGTGAATATAACTCTACCTGATTATGAAGTTTCCGAGAATATTTTCTATGTGTTTCTAATTTTAAGAAATATGTCCAATTTCGAAACACACGTGAAGCTTAGACGAAATAAAATTTGTATATGTCCACTGGTACAAAAACGAAAAGGATTAACTTTCACTTCAAAGGTGTACCAATGTAAACACCGTGAGATGTTCGAAATGAACTTGTCTGCAAACAGTTTTGAAGTAACAATTTTCATACAAAATGTACATAAGTTACTAAAAATAAAATTCTAGCCGAATTCATATCAGAAATTAACTATTAAAATAAGATACCTCGAGGTCGGGCCCGTTGACATGTCATACGCCTTGTATTTACCGCAAAATCGGACCTTAATGCTAAACATAAGCTACAACGTTTTACCGTTTGATGTAGATCGACCTTCAAAATATAAGACAACCTTTGAATTGAATTTGGGAACTGTTTGTGTTTGTGAGAAGCGCCCAGGTTTAAAGGTAACTTCTAAACATTACTTCTATGTATACATTAATATTTATGTTTCAGACATTTTCATTTTATAATAACTCCGCAAACAAGGTCACTTACTCATTCAAAATATTTAAATTCACGCAGAGGAATGGAAAACCGCAGTTGGAATGTCTTAATCCAGAAGGCACATTACCGCCATACATTTTTCATAAATTATTATTTAGATTTGAACCAATTGAAATCAAAACTTACACTGTACGTATTATTAATATAATTAATAAAAAAAACATATTTTCACGATCTTCAGTAGATAGTAACGTATAATTAATAAAATTTCAGATCTCGGCCGATCGTGGAATATGCACTCGTAATCAGGAAATATGAAGGCTCGTCAGTAAACCGATGAAACTAGGAAAGACACACTAATTTGAGTATAAGCAACTGTTTGTTATACATAAGGCAGAGATAAAAACTTATTTATACTTCTAACAACGAGCCTTCATCTTTCCTGGTTACGAATGTAATTTCATGTCTTACCTAATACGTACACATTTTACTGTCACTTTGATATTTCCAATTTAAAATGCATTTAAACGTCTACTCTCTAAAGTTATGATTTTGATTGTTTTGATTGAATTTACCTTAACACTAAAAACATGTCTCTTCTATAGAACCATTTTTTATTTATTAATACTAAAAAGGTTTAATGAATTCCACCAATTTTAAATAGTCTTAGATCTTAGGCGAACGCAAGCACTAAAAGGTACAAAGCAGTAGTTAACGATAAATTAAAGATGGGATAGATAGAGATACTGAAAACCGACAAGCAAGAAAGTCAACTTGAGTAAAATATGGAAAACAGAATTCCCATCTTTCTTTTCATACATTGACTTTCCTGACTATCGATCTCCACATACATATCTATCACATATTTAATTTATCAAAGAAATATTTCTTTGCACTATTTCAATAATAATTCTAGTACTTCATACACCTAATAATGAGGCCAAAACTAGTCGAACCTATTAAAACAATCAACAAGTAAAAGTTTTTATAACCTACGAGTCCCCAAAAACATTTTTCAGTATAAAATACCACTCACAATGGGTCAAGAGGAGCATGTTATGCACATTGTTGGACGAGGAATAGAAAAAATTTCTCCAAGCAAGGGTCCGTTGAGAATGCGTCCGCTGTTGCATTCATCCCAAAGAATTTTTAAGCCCGACACACCAATTGTATTATCACAGTCACATATTTCATGTAATAAAATTCCAGTCTGGAATTCTTTGGAAAAGTTAATATTTATCCAAAACATTTCTGAAGACAGAGTGATTGGATTTTCTTTCCAAAGGTGTGTAAGTTTTTTATAAACTGCATGTTTTTTTAATGTAACAAATTTCAGATTCGTTTTAGAAAATTGTGTAGAAGCGAAAGTTTTATATAGTAAGGGTGTGTTAAAACCACAGGAATTTTGCGCTGTAAGAATACTCGTATCATCATTTGGTCAGCCTTGCAGGACTCGATTACAAATCCCGTGCAAATTTTTGGATCACACCCAGTATTATTTACATAAGCAATCACTTATTGCTTATAACTTACGAGAGGAGGAAATAAAAAATTACTTTACTATCACTGAAAAAGGAATCTCTTATCCTGTATGGAGCAAACAACTCTGCCAGTATCTCATTATTATCATTGTTTTCTTTTTAGGAAAACGATGTTACTGTAATGCCAATGCCGACAAATTTTTATAGAATTGTAACCATCGATGTACATGCAGTGAGCTTATCTGATATAGATTTGCATCTAGATGTGAAGAACCAAATGAAGCACTTCCCTCAAGATTATATTGAAATAAACAGCAACAGAATATTGAAGACATTTGTCCCTCCTCAGTTATCGATAGATAAACCGTTATCTACATTTGCTATTGACGCTATGCTAAAGAAAATTAAAAAAGAAAATGCTGCCGATGAGATCAAGGTGTCTTGTGAAAATATAATCGTAATAAAAGATACACTTCAATGTTTAATTGCGTAAGTACTTAGGATTGAGCAAAATATTTTGAATATGTAAACCTAATCTTATACAAGATAAGTCAGGAGGAGAGGAAAATATCCTAGTAGATGATGGTATCATTATAAAAGAAAGTTCTTTTAATTTATTTTTAATTTTCAGACAAGTGTTAAATAGCAACTTATTCAAGAAGGCAATGGAATCAGTGGATAAATCTGATCCTCCGTATTATACTCAGTTCAAACATAAAGAGACTGAAGACGAAAAATTTGCTGATGAATACCAGAAGAAAATTAAAATTGCCAAAGGATTCATTAACCCAGTTCCCAATTCAGCAGTAGCCACCATTCTTAAAGAATTATTAGGAGATAGTGTTCATGAAATATTTAAACTTGGTTCCCAGCTTAAAAACGCCGATATACATTACACATATAATGACAAATTCAAAACAAAAATTCCCTGCACTATGCACAGATGTTTAATGCATAAATAAATTATTTTAACACTGTTTAAGTTTATAATGTTTTTATTTCAATTAGTCTCTGTACGGATCATTTACTCTTTGAAAAACAGCAAGATGTTTGTCCCCATTGTTTCTTGTTACTTTCTGACCTTCTTCAGAACTGCTATACAATTTCTGTATAATTGGATCATCCGACTAAAAAATTAAACAGGTAAGACTTTTAAAATATACTGAAAGAAAGTCAGGCTTACTAATTCTTCTTCCGCTAGACGTATGAACAAAGGATGTTCAGTGAAATGACTGACAATCCATTCATGTAAGTCCTTAACATCTGTTATAGTGTAAACAATTCCACCTTCTGCTAAAATAAAGGCATATTCGGCTAATAAAGATTTGTTTATGATTCTCCATTTATGTTTGGACTTTTTGAAATGTGGATCTGGATACAAGAAAAACATTTTTTTCAACTAAAACAATAAATTGTTTAAAACATCTCAAGCTTCAGAAAATCAGCAAATACAAGTATGGTTTTGTTAAGTTTTTGATGTTCTTAATACAAACATCTATCGCGTGTCCATGCTCTACATTATCTGCCAGAGTAAATTTTGAAGAAATTGTAGGTTTTAACCGGAAAGATTAAGACATTTAAAGTTTTTTTTATCTTTTGATGCTATTTTAGTTATTAATTATTTAGAAATGAAGAAAAAAGTAATTATATTTTTCTCTATACACTTAATAGCTATTTCATGGAAAATTTCTATAACAAATTCTTTTAATGGACTGGTACAACCGCTCAACATTTCACTCTTGGAGTGAAAATAAATTTATTTTCACTCTTGACAAAGCTATCAGCCAATAATGAAACGTTGAACGATTGTGCCAATTTTAAGTGTCCATTAAAAGAATTTGTTATGCAATTTTCATCGGACAAGAATCTATTTTAAAAGTCATTTATGTTTTCCCATGTTAAATCCCTACATCTCATTGTCAAATGAACAACCAGTATATTCTTAAGATATGTACATGTATATGTTGAAAAGATAAAAATAAAGTCATCTAGGTGTATTAACTGATATGTGATAAACTAGCTAAACACAGAAATACTTACAATTATTGTAACAGAATCAAGTAATACTTACTTGTCCCTTTTTAAAATAATTAGGTAAATATTTCATGGCGTTTGTTCGCAGGCAAGCAATATTTTTATATTGACCAGGATATTGCAATCGCAATGCTGCTATTCTATCCATTACATAGTCAGATACTTTCACACGTATTTCCATGCCCAGTATTAAGGTCTCGGGAAACATAGAAGACAAAGTTATGAGCAGGCCCCCATAACCGCAACCTACATCGGCAAATTCAACTAATGCTTTTCCTTCAGGCTTCGAAGTTACGTCAGGATAATATTTAGACCAATTCATTAGGTCTGGTGTCGGAGGGCTAATTATGTTCAATTTAATTGTCTCATACATGAAACTATTGTTATATTGTTATACTTACTAATCGATGTTGTGATCAGCAATAGGGTTAGAATGGGCTCTCTGTCTGTAATATCGTTTCTGAGGTAGAGATACAGACTTTTCAGTATCAATATCCATCTTTTCTTTACCATTCATTTTGTTTGTAAATATTTTAAATCACTTAATTATTAAGTAATTTCTGATATAAACATAACCCACAATACTTCTCATTGAGGTTACTACTGTCAGTCACAGTTCACAGCAGTGTTGCCAACTATGGAAAGCAGTCTCCCACCAATTAGTGATATAGAAACCACCAGATTTCCACAAAAATCTTCAAAATTACATTGTTTGGCAAATAATAACGATTTTTAATTCTTTTTCATCAGTTTAACAGTTATCCAGTCTTTCAAAGTAGGATTTTTCAACCATACTTAACGAAATTTCTGTGTATACTGTGATACTGTGGTCTTGGTCTTGACATTGTCGAATCTGCACAAGTATGCTTAGCCATTTAATTTACCAGAAAGATCAAATCCGCAATTAGCAAAAACCGATTAACTGAGTATATTATGTGATACGATCTGACTGTGACTGTTGTAACTTGTGACCATTGTAACTTGTGACATTTGTAAGTTTATTAACTAACGAAAATGCCTACACAAATACGTTTATAAAAATCACTGAAATACATACGAGAAGAAAAAGTTAGTCTTTAGAAACTAAAAAAATGAGCTTTAATTTTTATAATGCGAAATAGTTAGATGAAGAGAACCACCAAAAATTCCACTAACCGCGAAAGGAGAAAACCTGTCGCTAAACAAAGGTTCCGAACCACCAGATCTAGTGGAGAATTCACCACATTGGCAACACTGGTTCACAATATAGGTCTTTTCGAGGTGCGTTCGGCTTTAAACTCCAAAACGAGAGTGGCGTTGGAGTGGAACTACCGAAACTACGAAGGAGTACTCCACGAGAGCTCTTTAAAGTTTATCCCGAACGCGAAATGTCAAATCAAAATCATTTTAACTTATTCTGTATATTTTGCAACAATACCGAATTATTTTCACATATAATTGCTTCTCCAAATTTTCACAGGAGTGTAGTTTTTCAAATTAATGTCCATTTCGCGATAAACTTTCGCTGCAAAATTCAGGTAACCTATAAAAATCATATGTTACAAACCAGCGGGAATCACTGATCAACCCAACGGCCAACGAACGAGAACGGCGGGAATGCTCGATGGTCAATGCGCATGCACGCCCTCTTAACCAAGCTTAGGGAAGTAGGGCTTGTGGAGTGAGCTCTTTCTACTCCAAGATGCTAAAGCCGAACGCAGAAAGATAAACTCTTTCAACTCTAACAAGCTACCCGAACGCATTTGGAGTACTCGGAGTGTAAAGAGTTCGAAGCCGAACGCACCTTCGGAAACTCGCTCGGAGCATAACCCGCGTAGAAATATGATGAGAAACAACGACTCTGTTTCCCGTGCATGTAAGAGTGAGAAAATAAATTAACCGGGGTAACCCGAGCGAGTTTCCGAAAAGGCCTAATCATACTATCATACACAGACACACAGTAGCTGCTTTCGTTTATATCCGTGATTATTAATCATGTAATCGTGATCATAATTCTGCGTGTTCGTTCTCTGTAATTACTTTCTCCCCCACCTCCGATTAAGCGATCATGATTACAATTTGGATAATCACAAGTTATGTGTGATTTTGTATGATTTGATCACAAAAAAGTAACCTAGAAACAATACCGGTTTCATGTGTTTTGATCAATATTGCCAATATCATATGATTCTGTTCACCTAATCACTGATTCTATGATTGGTTTAAACGAAAGCAGCTGGTATAATAGTGTTTTCGATTCAGCTGCACTGGTTGCACTCAGTGTATTTGAATCTTCTTTTAACCTAATACAATAACATGAGATGAACATACTCTGAGTGCGCACTAGTGCGATCAATCGAATGAATTATTTATATTGCATTCCTATACAAAATCTAACTGCTGTTTTATGTATTATATTTTTTTTATAAATTTGGACATCAAATCCCAAGTACACATTTCCCAGAAAAAGAAGCACGCGCCAAGAGCAACGAAAAACTGGTTCATAGAAGGTGCGTAAAATGTCCGCCGTTCATTTGCAAATACATGTGAAGTCTGCGTTTTAAATCATTAATAACATTCGCTTGGATTACTGGATTGTTATTTAACTATTCGCAATGTAACAATAAGCTCTTATGAACAAAGATTTCTGTTAATGCATTAAACTTACTGACAGTTATAAGTAATTGAAATGGGAATGACATTTGAAAAAATGAATTAATGAAAGACATACGATTTTCTTTCCATAGGTCACTTGATTAGAAAAGATATTGATCACGCGTTAGTAACGTGCGTGAAATTAACGCTGCCACAAATATGAAAATGTAGATTGCCAAAAATAAATAAGAACTTTGTTCCTACACAGTTACGTTACGGATTAGTTCGAAACTGTCAAATATATTCGCCCGTCGAATTAATCACCGCTTTCAAGAAATGCGTTAAATGTGAAACTTTGATCGGCGCATGCTTCTAACAATTATTTCGGACTAGTCAGAGGCTGTTGTTGGAACAAGCCTTATGTTTAAGGACTAAAAAAAAGTTTACCAGGAGGATTATTTCATTCTTCCATGCACGTTCCAGTTCATTTATGTAGTAAATGTTGAAAACGTAACTACAAAATTTAAGTATTCTGTTAATAATAGCTAAGACACAATTTGTAATTTCAAAACGTAAAGGGATGCGCCATGGATGCCATAATGGGATTTGCCATGTTTTATTACCAATACATCTGCCTACAACTTTGATTATATAGACTACGTTAGTCTATATAATCAAATAATCAATCATAATCAATCAATCAATAATCAGATTTGACCATATGGTTGTTGTTTGCCAACCTGTAGATGTAATAATAATATGCGCGCATTCACGGACGCTCAGCGGCTTAGCTAAGCTGTAATTTAGTCAGCGTTTTCTAAGTGTCAGCACACAGTGATTCCCTGAACGAAGTTCTGAATGGCAGCTGTCTCACACGTTTTGACAGCTTGACTTACTATATGGGCGAATTAAATAAAAGGTCAATCCCGTCAATCTACACAAAATCGTCAAGTCAATGGTCAGAATAAACTACCTGACCAATTATGACAGCAATTATCGACTGGAAAAATTGAATACTGGCCAGTTTAACCGTTCACTTACCCCTGCCTATGTTAACCTTAAATATTACTAATAATGTAATAATATGTAACTAGTATTAATCTATTGGTTTTGAATGTAATAGTTCTATAAATATGAATAATGGTAAATTATAGATTATTTATATAATGATGACAATGCAAAATTATGAACATTATTTTTAATGACAGGTTAGTTCAACTGGTAACTTTAAGTTATGCTCCCACCACTTTTTTTGATAGCGCTGAGGAACTCAGCCTATAATTTATGCGCTAAGTAAATATCTCAGCCTCAGCGGCTTTCTTTCAACGGTCTGTCAGCTTGTCCATTCAGGGAAATTGCTTACTTAGCCTCTCAGCCGCTAAGCGTCCCCGAATGCGCCCATTTTCCCATTTATTTACCCATCACTGACAGTTATAAGGATGACACACAATTGTTTTATATATATATACATCTCACTCTCTGAGGAGCGGTTGGTGCAAAAAGTGTGGAAAAGTGCAGAACAAACGAACAGACCTTTTAATAGGTCTGTTCGTACAGCATTTCTGACTAGTTTGAAACTGTCAAATATATTCGCCCATCGAATTAGTCACCGCTTTGAAGAGCTGCATTAAATGTGAAACTTGGATCGGCGCATGCTTCTGACAGTTTCGGACTAGTCAGAAGCCGCTGTACAAACAAAGCTAATTATTCATTACAAAAGTACACGTGAATGTACTTTATTTAAAATTAAGAAAAATAAGGAACAACTGGATTGTGTTCGAGAACTACACCCTCGAATGCAATTTCTTACGCACGACAGCTTATTTTACATCTCGCCAGGGTTGCCATTTCTTAAAAAGCGCAATTCCGTAATTTACGCGGCAAATTTCCGTATTTTAAAAATTAATTCCGTACGTAATATTCTTACCAGTAAAAGTAAAAGAAAAAGGTACCTACCGTACTCTGACAACTACTTGATAACTACACGTGAATTGCACAATAAATAACTAAACAAAACATAACCAAATAGACATGAAAACTACACTCACAAACCGCGAACCGATATTTCAGTGTCGCTATTCCACTACTCTACTTCTACTCCTACCTTAAAAAAAAATAATAATTTATTAGTGCCGAACAGTCAAAGTTACTAAATGATATGTTTGAATTGGCTTCCGGTTGGAACCGCGTCACGTTGACTTCTACTGCCTAGAAGTAGAAGTCAACGTGAAAGCCAAGGCAGTAGAAGTCAACGTGACGCGGTTCCAACCGGAAGCCAATTCAAACATGGACGACGGCCGCGGAAGCCTTCAAGTTAAATTACTAAATGATATATTAGAAATTATATATTAGAAACACAAAAAATATGACTTTTTTTCATTAAAATGTAAATATAATAAAAATCCGTACGGAATGATCTTTGACTCCGTATCCGTACAGTCTGCATGAAATCCGTACATATACGGAAATTTCCGTACGATTGGTAACCCTGCATCTCGCTCATCCCTTTTAAGACGTCTCGTGTTTACACTATTACCATGACAACGGACGCATCTTTCACAACCCACTTTTAAGTGGAGCGTGAAAAGTGCGATCGTTGCCATGGAAATAACGTAAACACAAGACTTCTTGAAACAGATAAGGAAGATGCAAAATGAGTTAGAAATCGTGCGTGAAAGAGATGCGATACATGCCCAACTTGCACTCGAGGGTGTAGTTGTCGAACACAGCCCTGCATTACAGTAAGTGCATTTCGGATGAAAAAAAAAAAAAAACGGATTTATAATTAGAGGCCGGATTTTAGGTGAAATGCCTTTGTTTAGTTCTTAAAAGGTTTTAAAGATTTTTTAAAGGGCTGAATATTTGCATAACTAATTCGTTTCAATCTTTTAACGGATACAATGAGCTCAACGTTTCACTATATATTATTTTTTATTTAAATTATTATTTTGTTAATAATTTTTACTATTTTTTATATTGTTTTATGTTTTATGTAAATAACTTGAATATTTTTGTTTTTATTTACAAATATTATAGAAATTAGTTTATTTATATTTGCCTATTACTATTATTCTAATTAATAAGTAATGTTGTGAGTCAATAATTTTACTACGTTATCACAATATAGAAATTTACTTCGTATGTGCTTCGTATACAGGGGCGTGTTCAAAAATTCTCCTGGTCACTCTTGGATAATATTCTTTCTCTCTCATGTAAATCATTTTGTATATTTTGCTTTTCACTTTATTCACTCTGTTGGTATAACTTTTATAACGTATGTACAGTTGAAAAACAAACTCTAGCATGCTTTGGAATGACAATGAAGGTATGAAGGTATGTCTTAGTATTCTTATTTTATTTACAAATCGTCGCGTCAGTACTTATTTGTGCCATACAACAAGATTTATGGCGGATTTCACAGACGTTACTTAAATTTAATCATTCGTCAAAAGTAAACGCTGCCATGGTTACATGTGTTGAAGGTATAGGAATGATTATTCTTAATCAATGATTAAAGTTAAGTGACGTTGGTGAAATCCAGCATAAGTTTGGAGAAAATCAACACATAGGCACGGAAATTACATGTTCAAAATGAATTATGGAACAAATGGGCATCAAATTTTCCAGCGATAGAGTTTCTTTTGTTACAGAAGGTTTGGTAAATGGAATTTATCAAAAGTGGATTTAACTGAAAATATCAGAAAATGTGGTATGGAACAAAAAAGCACTGAGGCGACGAAATGTCACTTGACACAGAAAATAACCTCAATTTTATATCATTGAAAAAATGCAATGTTACTAATTAAAATTTTATTTTTAATTTATAAAAAAGGTTGAAAATGCCCTCCACCCTGTTCAATACACTTTAAAACTCTACGTTTTAAACCATTCATGACGTTCTATAACATGACTGAGTTTGCATTTATTTCGTTACAATCAAGTTAAGACACACGTTAATTTTCCATGGATTGCTGCGAGTCTTTTTTTCAACTGTACATACTTACTCCCTGTATTTTCAAACACGCCCCAGCAGTGACAATATGACAAAGACACAGTATAATAATCACGTGTTTTGTAGTGGCGATAATTTCTGGGAGCTGTACTCTGGCTGTACGTTATTCTGTGATCTGTGGCTGTACTATCCACAAAATGGCAAATTTCCGTCAGCTGATGCTTGCCGGTTGCACGACAACTTTGGATGTTGGATATTATTTCATTCATTCAACGTTTGCATTAAATCTTTTCTAAACATTCATTTATTATCGGTAACTTTTGAATGTTACTTCTAATACCAACATATTGGAGAAAGCTGTAATTTTTCCAATTATTCAGTTGTAAACTTGTAAATTGCAACTAATAAAAGAAACTGTCAAATCATTAGGTATAAAAACGCTGCGCTAAGTTTGATTTTGATGTTTGTGTGCTGGTTTTCCTACTTTGGAGATTTGGACAATTGGGTATTTAGACAGTGGCATTACTGTCATTAGTTTTCACTTCCCGTGTGGGAGGCATTAGCAAAATCCCAAAAAGAGTGTCCAAGTGTTTTCAACTTTTCTTGGGCAATTTGAAGATGCATGCGCGTTTCTCATTAGCTCAATCTGCTGTTTCTCTTCGTGTTGTTGTTTTCAAGGTCAATTTACAACAACAATTTACATGATAAAGCATACATACTTCGTACCTCCTCTTTAATCACCAATTTTCCAAATCTCCAAAGCAGGAAAACCAGCTTAAGAATAAAAAAACAGCCCACATCTCATCTTGATTTAAGTTCCGCCCATAAAGTAAGAGTAAGAAGAGTTGCTGCGAGATTTCAGTTCCTTAAGTTTGAAATTTCAATTTTTTTTTTACAGAAATATAACCTCAATAAAAGCCCGATTTGCCAATTTTGACTAAATACGCACATGTCAAATTCCAGCTCGCATTCTATTGTCCGCTACTGTACATACATTTTGCATTAGCAATCTCAACGTTGACTAAATTCAACTATTTCTTTTATAATACTAAAATAATTAACAGATGGCAGCCCTAATCATCTGTAATTTTACATAGAGAGAAACTGCGTTTAACAAATTAAACACATAAATTAAGTGAAACTTATTTATTACGAGTGATAATTTATTTGAAATGATATTTAAATACATAAATTGAAAGTTATTATTATGACAGTTGTAGCATGTTGTAGTCTTGATTTCTTATTCATAATTCACATAATTGAAGCAATAGGCACCTTTATACATACTCTGCTTCAATTTTTAAGCGATTGCTTGTACTCGTCATACTCAAACGTGCTCAAACGTTACTTTAGCGTTTGTTCTTCTTTTTACCATGAAGTTGAACAAACAAATGTTGAGTTTCCAATTATAATAAAATTTATTTTTTTTTCCAATTTCAAATTAATTGTATAAAGTTAATGTTATGTGTGTGTAGAATTTAAATATATGTTGAAACGGAACTAATTCGTTCGTTTCTAGGGCTTACTGCGCGTGTTCTGTAAAATTTGGTACGAAGCTCGGCTAGTCCGCTTCATTTGTGAATGTACGGCGAAAAAAGGTTAAACTTTCTGTTTTTGGAATCTTCGAAGGCAATAGGTATGTTAATTTACATTTCTTTCAATTGTGTAACATGAAAAACTAAACGCAACGATGACATTTCACTGTACTGCCTCGCGTTTGTTGTGTTTGATATTTTTAGTTTTGAACCCGCCATTTTGAGAGAGTCCTAGCGTTTGTCTGGGCTTATTTCAATATTTTGTGAAATGTTAAGAAGAAGTAATTCAAATGGCGCCTAAATTTAGTTCTTTTTAAAAGCTATCTTAAGCAATAGGTTTAACTCAGGCAACTGTCAGCATTTCTGCATTTAAGTGGTACAAAGTTTGAAAAAATTGAGAAATGCAGTGATGCATTAGCGTATAACCTTACTTTTATATAATTTTAGTTTAGTTTTAGTAGAATAATCACAATGGCTGAGGAAGAACAGACAGACCCTCTAGAAATTATAAAAGAACCGCAGACTGTGAAAGGTATTTAAGTCAGTTCGGTCGTGTTCCAATTAATAATAATTGCGTGTGAATGTTTCTTGTTTTAGCTGCCCAAGCGGAATTGAGCAAGATAGATGTACTCGTTTGCGGTGAATGCCACGAGGTATTTCATTTCGTAGAACAGTTTCAAGAGCATCGCTCCTCAGATAAATGCACGAAAGAGTCGGCAATATTGGAAAGCTGTCTAAGTGAAAGCAAATCACAGTTATGGAGTTTCATGCTGTGGAAGAATGCTAAGTTTAAAAACAGTGCTGACGAAGATTCTGCTCCTTCATCATGGAACGTTTATACACTCTGGTGCAATCTGGAACAAAGCCAGAAAGATGCATGGCTAACCGCTGGAAAATCTTTACAGAGCATTAATACAATTAGTTCTGCTAAGTTGCCAATACCACCAAAGGTTAGTATGTCTTTTGGTATTAGTTAGTTCTGTTCCAACCACGCTTTGTGACGGTTTCGAAACCGTCACAAGCATGCACTCATCAAAGTTTTACATTTGACAAAGATGTCAAAATTGATCATTATTTCGGTGGGCAACTGATTATTATGGTTTCGAAACCGTCACAAAGTGTGGTTGGAACAGAGCTATTAGCAACCAATGTTTTAAAATTCCAGCAGGTAACACTAACATAAGGCAAACGTGTTAATAATAATAATAACGATTTAACACCGTTTGCTGTCTATTGGTTTTGGTGAATGCAACTGTTCATAATAACACTAATTGAATAATTTTTTTACAATCTATTTAAAACTTTCGGTTAATGATCAACTGAGTTCAAGAAACGTACTCCAAAACTGCTAAATCAAATCCGTTATTGATCAGTTCTCTTATTATACGTGGTGTTATGAGTATTCGGCGGGACAGCAGTGGGGTCCAAAGTTCGAACGCTTAGTCAGCTGCGGCGCACTCGATCATATGTAAAGTTACATGTGGATATTTATTTTATTTCAGTTAGTGAGCGCCAGATGACATCCGCCACCGACTGTTGTTTATGTATTTTGTACAGTTTTTGCGGTTGTACAGTAATTCGTTCATAACCTCTAAGTTGTACTATTAAATATTAGGTTTTTTTACCACTTTGTACATTATAGCAAAGTTCACCATAAGATTCTCTCATATTGGGATCTTTAAGGACTACAAATTCATAAATTAAAATTATGCCAATTTACCTGCATTCAACTAGTTACATGTTTCCAAATCTACATTCACGGTTATAGCACGTTATAGTTTTATCATTATACTTTAAACAGTAGGGAATTAAACAATTATTAGTATTATCATTATTAGCTTGACAAAACGACATTATTACGTTGACATTATTACGTTGAGTACTCATTCGACAACTGTAGCTGCATTCGATTCACCGATTTGGATCGATCTGAATCGATCCAAACAGCTTTTCTGCGTTCGTTTCCTGCCAGATCAGTTAACCCCCACCATAATTTCAAGTGATCCAAATCACTTCAAAGTGATCCTGCTTATTTAAAGAATCATTTAGATCATTAGATCGATAAACTAAGTTTTTCTACTTTGCGTTCACAATGGATTCATTGTGACACCAAAAACAGTTTCACAATGAAGCTCATTGTGACACTGTTTTTGGGGAAATTTTAGTCATTTTTAATTGAAAATATTTAATAGATTTTACAAAATAGCTCAGTATTTATTTGTTACTTAACAATATACTCACAATGAAGCTGGATAAGAAAAATTAATAACTTGTTAATGTGACTTGATTAAAACGAAAGGTTTTCATTGTTGCCACGCATTACAACTAAAATTCCCCATATACTAAGAAGATCCAATATTTTTCATATTTTTGTTCAATAAGTGACGCAAAGTAGAAAAAATAGTATATTATACACGTTTCACAAGAGGCATTGTAACACTCGTTCCGTTGGGGCATTCCTAGCTCGCTACGCTTCGCTAGTCGTACCCCAACCCCACTCGTGTTACAATAAGCCTTCTTGTGAAACTTGTATAATAATATACTATTATGAGTCGGTTATGTGGCGACAACAGATAAACAAAACAGTTCAGATAAACATTAATTCACGATTGTGAACTGATCCAAACTGATCTAAATGAATTGATTCGACGTGTGAATCGAATGCAGCTTGTATGTAAATACTATTAAATGGTTTTTTAAGGTTAGGTTCTACCAACTCTAGGCACTCTATCAACAATTCTTTGCGCTTGAATCAAAGTGTAGCGCTAATTTCTAGCGGCCCTCTAATGCCAGATTAAGGAACGATCTGCTAAGATTTTACGCTAAATTAAGAAAGGGTTTGCTAGATTCCTGCTGCAATCGCTAGATCTAGCGCTGAATTTAGAAACATACCCAAACCCCCAAACGTATTAAAAGGGTTAAGTGAACGCTCTTATCAGATTAATCTGAAGTTTAAATAAATGCTTAATTTCAAAAAATAGCAACTTTACACAGAAATAAAATGATCAGCTCTAACTGAATTTTGAGCACCTATACATATAAAAGACCTGTGATATAGTATTTCCAGCGATAGAAAGCCAGATTTTGAATTTCGCGCCAATCTAGAAAAGTCAATAGGCGTTTACGAAAACTGCCCTATAGTGCAGCGCTCGGAGCACATTAATCACGTGATAGGGTACTCTAATTTGATGAAGTTTTCGTAAGACATTTCTAATTGGTGATCTGTGACAGTTGGTACATGTATCATAACCATAACCTATGTAGTTCTAATTCGAAACCTAATATGAGTAATAAATTCTTTTTAAAATCTATTATTACAAATTATTAGTGATGAACTTGAAGAGGATGACGATGGAGAAATAATTAAGTTATTAAATGCATTAAATTGATGTGTTCATGTATATTGTCGATATTTCTTGATGTTGTTGTGCAGAAAAAGCACTTATATAGTATGGAATCTTCTTCATTCATAGTTTAAAAATCTCAGAAATTCAAATACACTACTATAAAACAATTAACCACTACCACAGGTCATAACCTTCAAAGTCATAGAAATTTAAAAATTTGAAGTGGGGGTAAATTACTCTACGTGCTCGATCAAATTGTATCGAGCACTTCGAGCACTGCTTGGAGTACACGGAGCATGTTTTCGTAAAGCATTACAAACGCTCTGAACTACTTTTGGTAAGCGTAAATGAAAAAGAGTACGCCCCGAGCGACTTTTCGTAAACGCCTATTAGGTCTGTTCGATAGCTCTGCACTTTTCTACACTTTTTATACCAACCGCTCCTGAGAGAGTGAGATGTCGTCTAACATTTACGCTGTAAAGAAATCATGCAGCCGCTTCAAAGACTGTATTCTGGTAGACACAAGCAATGTTTTTACTGTCTAAATATTATTATTTAAAAATAATGACATAACTAATTAAAGTAATTAATTAATTATTAGGTTTTATAAATCGAATTACTGCAGTAACGAGAAAATATAAATATTGTATTGTACGGCGTCCTTGTCTTACCGAATATTTTCATTCGCAGAATTTTAAATTCAATTGTTTATGAGTCTATCGCTTCGCCATAAAAGCTATTTCGTAAATTATTAAAACTATGGATGAACGCAAAACGGCTGCATTAATTGCAATGCGTACTGAGTATTTAAAAATTATTATTATTTACAATTACAAATTATTATTATTATATTACAGACTGCACTACGAACAAACCTTATAGTGTGTTTTCTACTGGCGGCACTAGTGCACACTTGGTCGCGTTCATGCAGAAAAGATATTTGCAGCGTTGCAGCACAGCAAAAAATTGTAGCGCTTTAAATTACCTGAACTGTTTTTCAGTCGTAGGGGTTATAAATTCATTACACTGCAATGTAGCATATAAAGACCAGGCTTCATTAATGGCAGCCGCTTGAAGAAAGCGCTGCAGGCAATGACGTCACATGTACTTCGTTCAGGTTTACGCTTTATTAAAGCACTTAAGCGCTGAGGTTATCTGAACGCGGCCATTTTCATCTCATTTTAACCTCATGTAACAAGATACACTGCAATAGTGGATAATGCTATTATAAATAGTCATTTCACAAATTTAATAGAATAGTAGATGTTTCTCTTTTACATACATAAAGGAACAACTCGGAACTGTACGGGGGCTTTAAATTCCGTGTTGTGATTTAGTTGAAAAATGAGGTCTATGATAAAAAAATCCGCCCAAAGACAGTGTTAGGCAGAAATTGTTTAGTCCTTACAATTATAATTAATTAATCGTTAATTGTGAAGTGATAACACTGAGAAAAGTGAGGTTGCTGTTTCAAATTAGCGTGTATTTGTCATTGACTTTCGTGACTGTAGGTGTTCTCTTGTATTTAACCACTTTAACCAAGCATTCGCAGATATTGATGTAAATTACGATGCCTTTGTAAATCGTAGGCATCACATGCTCGAACGATTTAACACACTGCACTGCATTGTTACCAACAGAGTACAATGTATTGCCTATACGGCGGAGTCACGTGGGTTGAAATAATTTGTGATTTCTCTGTACATATTACCTAAGTAAATTAAAATGCTAAAAATAAAACGGCTTCTGATATTTTTCAACAATTATGATACAATAAACATAAATTCAAAGATCATATCACATTAAAATAGAATCATTATGACGTTATTAAATACTTTTTTTTAATAATTGCCATTTTAAAAAATAATCACAATTAAGAATCAATTATCTGCAACTAAACTATTCAATGCAGTTAAATTCAATTGTAAAATGCAATTGATGTTAATATTGATTAAATAAAACAATTAACTGAGTTTTTAATTGTCCAAGATTCAATCTTTGGCCGCTGAAAGACGTCAGCCTTTTTAGACTAAATTGTTGTCGGTGGTTTATAAGTCTTGGTGTTATCCTATGCACCAGGATCCAAACGGATGTTTGTAGTGGAAGCGTGCAGAATCTCTGAAGGCAAAAACATGTCGATCTCAATTTCAGCAGAAAATGGTAACCGTATTTTTTTATTATCAAGGTGTACTGCTCTTAGATTTTAAAGAACCTGGCGTCAACGTCAATGTTGAACAATATGCAGACACCTTAAAATGCTTACGTTCTAACATCAAGAATAAAACTTCTTGGGGGGAAACTTACAAACGTTATCATCCTTTTGCATGATAACATGTAACTTTTTAACACAGTTAAACTGTGAATTTACGCCACATTTTTGGTAATTTCACGAACAGTCATTTTAAGTGGGGAGACATTGACGTCTACCTCCACACTTGCATTACTAACTTTTTGCAGACTCATTTTTAGGGAAACTAGTGCTTGTAGGTGCTTTGTTTCTCATGCGTTTTATTATAGGTTCTTTATAAATAGCAGAAGACAAAACCTGTCAAATTTATTGGCTGGTCAACATATAAATAAAAATAAAAATAAATATAAATAAAAAAGCTTTAATTTGAACTCTATTCGTGTTCTTATTTCTGTATACTGACATTAAATTTTTTTTCCAGTCTGCAAGTAAGCCTGGAAAGACTAGAACTTCAGGAAAGTTCAAGAAAGGTGACGATGATGAATCCCTGGAAGAAGGGGAAATTAGTAAGTTTGTTTCTCTGCATTTTCGAATTTCCAAATTAAACTTTTCTATGTAGAGTTGCAAAAGAAACCTTCCAAAACATTCTCTGATTCCAAGCCAAATTCAGAACAAGATCCATTAGCTGACACCGAAACGGACTTAGACACAGAGGAAGAACTGGAAAAAGTTAAATCAACGGCAGAAAAATGCGAGAATGGAAGCATTAAGAAGACATTGTTGAAGCCAGTTCAGCTGAACAGTGACATAACTATAATACCAAGTACCAAGGTTGCTTTACATTTTATTATCGCGATAAAAAGGACTTAATGATTTTCCTTTTAGAAAACGGTTACTAAGAAGGCAATTCGGACAAATGTTGATGATAAGAAGACGGAATATGTTGTGGAAAAGATCGTTGCAAAACGATACAACCCAGGAAAAAAGACACACGAATATTTGATTAAGTGGGAAAACTTTGATGAGTAAGTCACTAAAGTAATCTAGCACAAATCATGTCGAAAGTATGACAAAAATATTGAAGTAAAATAATTTTAATTAACATCCCACCTTGGTCGTTGAACGTTTATGAAGCAAATTACAGACAAAATTTATATTTCAGTCTAGAGAAAGTTTTACCCTTGAATGAAACGTCGATATTTCAAGTGTTATAAAGGTTTTTCAGAAAATTCTTGTTATAATTTGAAGTCGTATTTTTGTTTGTTAATTTAGCAAACTTAAGCTTATTGTATTTTGTTATATGTAAATTTTCTAAATGGACAACTACATTCATTTTAAAGATTTCTAAATGTTTAATAAATAATTTCTTTGTAAATTATTTTTAAGACATGTTACATAACATACTGGTAAAATGTAATTTCAGTGACCAAAATACTTGGGAACCTGTACATCACCTAGAAAGTTGCAGAGCTTTGGTAGAAGAATTCGACAAAAATTTACAGAAAGCAAAAGCACAGAAGCTATCGAAACCTATTGTGCAGAGACGAGTGTATAAAAAAACCGTTGTTCCGGTTAATAAAAACGAAGAAGTAACGTTAACTCCTGGAGGGTAAGAAGTCACGCCCATTTTATTTTATTACTAAGTTTTGTCTTGCTTAGGCGACCACAGAGAACAAGTAAACAGAAGGCTATGAACCAAGTGAAGGTGTGGTGTGGAAATATATCAGATGCAGATGAGGGTTCTGGAAAGCGGGCTTACAGTGATTCGGATTCCGATTCATTTGAGAAGAAATTTAGAATGGACGCAGATAGTTCTGATTCCGAAGATGAACGTCCCCCGATAACAGTTAAAAGAATCTTAAAGCCGCCGGTTAATGGTGTTGGAAAAAAACAGCCTTTGCCTGAAAATATCTTGGTGCCAGATGCACAAGGCGTGGTACGGATTAATCAGAAACAGCTGCCAGCTTTAAGCTCTGGTGTATACGTAATGTCAAAAACTGCCGGAATTATAAGATTGGATTCGAACACTTCGAAAATTGCAACGAGTGGGGGGCATGCAGTAATAAAACTAGCTTCGAAAATTGGTCAGACGAGCGTTAAGGTTATTAGAAAGGATATTCCGACAAATGGATCTAAACCAACTGTCCTTAATCAGCCAGGAAAGTTAAAACAGATACAGAAGCCTATGACGGCTAAAGTTATAGCACATCGCAATCGTATTGTTAGTGCTATTATAAAAAAACCAGAACACACACCAGAACAAACAAAGCCAGTAGAGGAAGATTCAGATGGCTTAGAGGAACTTCCATTTCCAACAGATTTGCCATTGCCTGAACCAGAGAGTCCTCCGGGTGAATTTACATTATGTCCTTTAACAGGAAAGATTTTAGGACAGAATGAAAAACAAGAAGATGCAGTGACGGTGAAACAAGAATTGAGTGCAGAAACAACAAACTCTTCAGCTGAAAATGTAAATATAGATAACTTGGCAAAATTGACAGCCGCCGATATTTTGAACGAATCTCCCGCAGTTAAAACTGAAAAAGAAGAAGGTGATGTTACAGAGCCTATGGAAACGGACATTCTTCCAGAAGTTAAAGACGGTAAACAAGCAGTAATAGACCAAACACAATCAATAGAAGAAGCTTTAAGTGCAATGGAAGCAGATACACCTGTTACAACAGCTCCTTCTGCGGTTACACTTTCATCAACGAGCACATCATCATCCATTCTTAGTACTGCTTTAAGTAATGCAAATATTGAGTCTGGAATAATTAGTGCTCCTGTAACAGTAAGCACACCTGAAACGCCCACCACACCTGTAAGTACCGTGCCGAAAAAATTGCTAAATACAACAGAGGCAATCCGCCAAAAGACTGCAATGAATCGGAGCATAATCAATCGTACTATTATACCCAAACCAGCGCCTCAAGCCATAATAACCAGAATTACTCCAGGTACAACTCTTAAACAGAGACAAATGATCAGCAAACCTAAATTAGGGGTACCTCCACCGACCACTTTCAGGAAGGCCATTCGGCAAACTTACGGAAACAGAAATTCCAGTCTTGTACGAAAAATTGGTAATACCGCAGTTTTCTGTTCAAGTCCGAGTGTATCTATAAAAAGTACTTTGGAGAAAAGTCCAGCTATTGTCAATGTTAACACCACGACCGAAAGTTTGGTTCAAACACTAACTGATAACAGCCCCAGTGCAGTAATTAACATGCCTTTATTAACCGATATAGAAACTGCAAGCACCAGCTCTACTGATGTGACAAATACCGAACCTGAACTTGAATCTTCAGTAACAACAGCTAGTACTGAGAATGTCAGTACTGATTTAAATGCCGCAATTTCATTAAATGACGCAGAATCACCATTGTTGATAACTGGTGAAGATGGGACTATATATCAAGTTGCTGGACAGAATGAAGACGGGCAAACAATCTTAATTGCTCAAGATGCTGATGGGCAACAGCAGTGTTTGTTAGTTGCATCTGAAAGTTCAACTGAATTAACTGAACCTACGGCAACAGCAACAGCAGCGGCAGCATCAGCTGTGACAACAACAACAGTTAATGCTGCTCCGATTACAACCGATGTTGCACAAGTTGAAGAACCTTCAGCATCGGTAAATACCGAACCAGAACCTGAAAACGAAGGCACCGAAGATTCTCAGATTGTTGCTCAAATTGTTAGTGCGCAACCACCTAGTCCAGGTAAATTCTTTATCTAGAAAAATTAGGAATTATTGATTATGTAATGAAGTAATTTACAATTTATCATTTACACTAGTATTTCGACTGATAGTGTATTTTGTTTGAAAACCAAGTTTTTCATTTTACTGAAGAAGCATTTGCTTAAATATCATTTGTTAAAGAAATAACATTAGAAAATCTCGATTATACTAACCTGTATTCAAGAGCTACCTAAGCTTCACTGTACGTTTTTATTATATACAATTATATGTATTAATTGTTAGTCATAATAATTATCAAAAGCAAAGCGCTTATGAAGTCAGATCAAATCTTTATTAATTTTGCTTGAGAAATATATCTTTTATATTTGTATTTAGTTATAATCACTGATTAAATATTAATTCATGAAAATAATTTCGATGACATTTAGGTGGTACAAGAAAAGTGGTGCTCATGTTACCTGATGGCAACTTAATGATGACGGAAGTAACTGCAGAGCAATATGCAGCGTTGGAACTGGACAAATAGTAGCACTTACTTTTTCACGTCAGTAACTTCGTTCTTTATCTAATAAGACTACTTGTGAATATTTTTTGCTACAATTATGTTCCAGAGTTTGTTGTTTGGTTTTTTTCTTCTTTCAAAGCGTTACAAATTTCGTAAAAACCTCTATTATTTTTATTTTCACAACTTCTCAAAATATTTTCCATTTGTTTGTATTTATATAGAGTATATATAAGATAGTTGTAAGATAGTTTTACAGTGTATAACTTAATGTAGTTTTAAAAACTTTTATTGAAATAAATTGCAATTTCCTATAATTCGATTCAGTTTTAATGGAGCATTACATTTAAGTAGGTTTATTTTTTATGACTATATGGAAGGAATATATTACTACTGTATTACATGTGTTTTATTTAACTTTTGAAACATGGTCCCAAAATTAAGCTATTCTCATCAAAAGAATTTTATACATACTTATTGCATTTGTTAAATAATTTACAATGTTTTGTCTTATGTAAAAAAAACGTTCAGTTCTAATTGTCATGTTGATTCTGAATTTCAATTGCGCTGCTAGTTGTCAAAATATTTGTGCGACCGTATTTCTTTTAAATAGCACATCCTACTTATAAAAAATAATAAGTGTGATGATAATAATGTGTCTGTTGTCATGACACGCAGAAACTCTTAATTCTCTCGTCTTTTTTTATGTCTGTCATTTGTCAGTGATAATCATTTAAGTGCCTAAATGGAACCTCTGCCTTTAATACCTAAAGCCCGGAATCATGATACTTCTCACATCATTAGAGAAGCATTCCAAGAGGTATTGGGAAGTCCGATTTTGACAAAAGACCTTGCTGACAATTTGGAAAAGTACAAACTGAAGATGGAACCTCTAAAAACTTGCGGAGCAGAGTCAAATAAAGTTAGTATTTTCCGGACTAGCTCTAATAACGTTTTCTATTAATTGCTCTGGGGTTACTCTCAGAGTATTCTCAATCTTTCTTTAACCGAAGGCAATAATAGAAGATGGAGATACTCGGAGAGTGCTTTAGCACCATTAGATAATGAAATTTACAATTTGTCTAATATAGTAATTTACTGTAAATATCTAGATTTATAGCGCACACGAAAAAGTTGAGGAGGATATTGATGAAATTGAACAAAAGTTTCTGAAACGGAAGGCGGAATATATGATTGCAGAAGATATAATTGATCAAAGCGATGTCATAAAAGAGATAATAAAATTGAAGCGGCACACAATTTTTCGAAAAATGGATCAACCAAGTCTGAAAAAATACGGGCTTTTGGAGTATGATTCCTTATTACCAAGTATTGCAGAAAGAGCTATTGGTAAGATACTTTAACATCTATTCGTTTTAACTATACTATTAATAGAACTTATACAGGGTTATCCACATAAACCGTTCGTTAAAAGTTTTCAACGCTGCAGTTCACGTAGATATTTGAAATTTAAGGAGCAAGGGTTTTCCGTAGAGATCTCTTGTTTGTATCACTTCCGGTTGTACCGGAAGTCGCTATCAACTCGCTTATTTTAAATGGAATGCTATATTTTTTATCATGTCTGAATTTGAATTCTACGTGTAAAAATATGTTAAATTGCAATACATTTCCCTATCTCTAAAATGCATCATTTTTGAGATATTTTGAATTTTCTTAAAAATTTGGATTCTGCAATCTGATTTTCAAAAAATTATAACACAGATATGATTGAAGCAATTTTATTTGTAATAGCTGATATTGTAGTTGAAGCTTTAAGGTTCTTAAAAATTCCATAAGCATAATCTATTAAGCTACAGGGTGTCTAAAACGTACCGCTCCACTCGAAGATATTCAAACACAGGAAAATACTTTTTTTCAAATGGAACGATCAATATTTTAATACACCATCGTATGTGGAATCAAATGCTGCGTCGAACTGTACTAGCATTCCCTATACCTAACTTTAACAATTTTTGAGATATGAAACATTTTCGATTTAATTCATAGAAAATTACAATTTTAATAGGTCAAATATTTTTAATTTTGGTAAGATAGCATGGACATTTTAACAAAGATTACTGTTACTAGAAATTTTGTAGTAAACCAAAGAAAATAGAATTTCGCAAACGGAAATTCACAAATTTTAATTGTTCTTTGATCATCCTTTTCTTGAGACGCTTGTGATCTTATAAAACGAAAAAGGATGAAATTTATTACTTTAAATTGACGAATAAAATAGCTGCTAGTTTGCAATTCTCTAGGATAGCGTGAAAGTATTTTAAAACCGTCTAATTATCTTCGTTATTTGTTACTGATCTTCGTACATTTTATCTTTCCAAATTGTATATAAAGTCAGGTTCACACTTTCCAAACTGTGTTTTATTCATAGGGGGCAAGAGGGGTGCATTTTATTGAATACACATTCTCTGCACTGAACAATTTTAGATCATTCTTCATGAATTTAAAAAATAGATTTAAAATATCAGTGTTTGAATAATTTTGATTTTGATTCTCAACTTTTTTTTGCTTTTGCTTAAAATTTGTAATAACAGGAAACGTTAAATACAATTGTTTGTTGTTTTCATGGCTATATCAACAAAATTAGAAATATTTAACCTAATGAATGGTAAATTTTTATGTATTAAATAAAAAATATCTTATAACTGAAAAACTGTTAAAGTTAAGTATAGGGAATGCTAGTACAGTTCGTGGCAGCATTTAATTTCACATACGAACGGTTTATGTGGATAACCCTGTATAAAACATTTGTATTAATAGAAATAATTTCTGTTTGTTAGTATACCAGATGTATTAAAAAAAGACGATCATACTGCATAATAAGTATTTGTCACTTTTTCGAGAAATTTAATTGCTTTAAGATTTATGAACTTTTCTTTAAATACATGTTTTGAAAGAAATAAGTCAACGAGCATTAAAAATATCGTATTCTTGTGGTTTTTTTCTCTGAGTAATTGTTTTCGAGTTATTCTCAGCAATGCTTATGATATAAAATAACTAAAAGAAGTAAATAGCGGCTTAGCTGGCAAGGAAAAGTAACTGTCGACGTACGTTTCGGTCTTTTTATTATATAAAATAACAGTTAATTATATTATTAAACAAAATTAAGGAGAAATCCATTCTCACCGTTCACATACAGCCTGCGAAAAATTTGAATTAAAAATATTAGTATTAATTAAAAACTCCTACTGATAAATTTGGCCAATCAATGTGGTCTATAAAATACCTTGTAGACAGTGACTTCTTCACATAAAAGTGATTCTCATAACGAACGAAAAATTGGATGTTATGCCTTAGCTGACCACTCCAAACAAACCAAACACAATTTTCATTATGAAAATTCTGAAATTTTAACCTAACTGCTTCAAACGAAGTTCTTTAGAAATATATCACGTCCTCATAAACAACAATACCATTAATAAACTGTATCGTCCAGGTAAAGAACTTCATGTAGCTGATTTGTTCTTTAGAAATTACTTACCTGTCACTGATAAAGAAGATGATTTAGAGCTGAAAGAAGTAGTGCATTTTGTAGCAGAATGTTTAAGGATGAGTCCAGAGAAGAAAGAAGAGTTTAACCCATTCGAACCTATGATTCTTTTAAAAGGACGGTTGCAACCCCCACAATTAAATTCATTTTTTACGGTTGTAGTTACTCAATCATAGATGGCAGATTGTTACGTATAATTAGAAACCTGTAGTATTAGTTCTATCACGTACCACTTTTGAATTATATGAATTTTACTAACATTTGAGACATTTGAATGTGAGTGAAGTTTCTGCGACTAAAAAATGAACGAGTACCAATATTGGAGGTGAGTTTTAAATAACAGTATAAATTTTTGGATGAATTTGTCTTACTGTACACTTGCAGTAAATACAAAGGATGATAACTGAGCCAAAATGCATTGCAACTTACGATAAAAATCTGGGATATGCATTCTGAAAGCTTAGCGTCCTTTTAAAAGTACGATAGGTTTATGAGATACTAGACTATTTTACCAATTGCTACCAATTTCTCGCTACGATTTCCATGGAAAACTTATAACTTTATCACCTCTTTTCACAAATCGAGCGTGCGAAATAAAGTTATTTGGTGTAAGTAAAATATGCGTAACATGATTACAATTTGTAGAAAAAAATTTTGTCCTGTAGTCATTTCTCATTCATGTGATTTGAGTGAGATTTTTCTTAGATTCGAGACATAAACTTATGAGAAATGTGTGCCATTCATCGCCCAATTTAAAATATTCCTACAATTCATTTCTAGTCATTGGAAAAGGCCACTCACGCTGAATGAGCTTCTTGAAGAAGTGGAAAACATAGATGACGTCTCAAATATTCCTGGTGAAATTGTACTTTTTCCACCAGAAAATGCCAATGATTACAATACAGACGAAGATTCCGGGGAAGAGAACAATGTTGAACTAATCAACTTGCCAGGGTCTCATTTGCGCACGGACATTGAAATTTTCTCCAATAAGAATAAAGATGACGAGAATTGGGAGAGTGAAGATGAAATACCATTGTCTTCGTTTCACCAGAAAAGATTAAAAAAGACAAAAAAATTTCACTATTTATTTGGCATTGACTTGGAAGCAGATTTTCCTGAATGGAGACGAGTGCACATAGTAAAAAATAAGCTTTCGCCAGCAACTACCTTTAAGTTATTTTTTGATACAAATCTTATCACCGATCTAGTACGCTTTAGTAACCTATATGCCCTACAAAAAAATCATCCTGGTGATATGACAACTGATGATATGTTTTGCTTTATTGGTGTTCTAATTTTGAGTGGATACTGTTGTGTTTCCCGAAAAAAAATGTATTGGCAAAATTCCGATGACTCTAACAATAAACTTATTTCATCTTCAATTGCAAGAGACCGATTTCAGTACATTATGAGTAATTTTCACTGTGTTGATAATAATCATTTAGACAAAAACGATCGGTTTGCAAAAGTACGTCCATTATTTCAGTCGCTAAATAAAAAGTTCCTAGATTATGCTCCAGTTGAGGAAAATCATTCGGTTGATGAAGCCATGGTGCCCTATTTTGGACGGCATGGCTGTAAACAGTTTATCAGAGGGAAACCTATAAGATGGGGGTATAAATTTTGGATTGGAGCCACTCGATTAGGATATATTGTCTATTTTGAGCCTTATCAGGGCTCATCTACTAATTTGACCGAAATATACAAGGATCTGGGTCTTGGGTCAACAGTTGTTTTGAAATATGCCGATGTACTAGAGTCAGCTGGATTTACGAATTTCCATCTCTTCTTCGACAATTTTTTTACATCCTTTTCACTAATAAAAGAACTGACGTTTCGTAAAATAAAAGCGACGGGTACGATTAGGGACAATAGAATCGCAAAGTGTCCTCTAACTAATGTAAAAGCTTTTAAAAAAAAAGAAAGGGGGGCCTTTGAATATGCATTAGTTGATAAAGAAATGGTAGTGTGCCGATGGAATGACAATAGTGTTATAACAATTATTTCAAATGCTTCCTCCATACTTCCACCCAATAAAGCGAAAAGATTTTCCCAACGGGAAAAGAAGCATATTCATGTTGATCAGCCTAAGCCTATAAAGGCGTATAATGAGAACATGGGCGGCGTTGATCGCAGTGATCAGAACATCGCTCAATATCGCATTTCAATTCGCGGAAAGAAATGGTACTTTCCTTTGGTCGCGCATTGTATCGACATGGCAGTTCAAAATGCATGGTACTTGCATAGGTTCAATGACGGCAAACTAGATCAACTGAGTTTCAGAAGAGCCGTTGCTACAGAATTGCTAGAAACCAACAAAGTTTTGAACAAAAAAGGACCTTCACGAAAACCAAAGAGCTTTAGAGAGCACTCACGTTATGATAGAATGGATCACCTCGTGATATACCAAGACAATCAGACTAAATGTGCTACATGTCATAAAAAAACTAATTTTCGTTGCCAGAAATGCGATATTGGATTGCATCCCAAAGAATGTTTTCGCCAATACCATACTTTATAATTATCATAATCAAAGTGTACCTTTACTTTTAATAAAATATTTTTAAGGGTTGTTCAGTTTTTAAAAGTACAGTTTAAACCTACAGTCCTTTTAAAAGGTCGGGGTAGTTCTTTAACCCTAAGCGTTATTTTTTTTTTTTTAATAATTTTTTTCGCCTTCTTGATCAATAATAAAACAAGTTTTCCTATTTTGAAGTTAATTCACGTAGAAAAATAGTTTCAGGGTTATATGGGTTAAGAGATAAACTGAAAATGATAAAGAATTGGTGCAAATTAAAAAAAATTGGAGAGGTTGGCCAAAAGATAAGAAAGTGGAGAATTAAAGAAGTATTGGAATTTTAGACATGAAATACATGAAATCCAGAATTTACTTTTTGTTGAAGACAGGGTAATAGTACCGAAGAGTTTGAGGAAAAAAATATTAGAACTCAAGATGGATTGAGATAGGAAAATTAAGATCAAAAACGTCTTTGGACATAATTGAAGCATTTAAGAACATATTTGCCAGATATGGAATACCTGAGATAGTAATTGCCGATAACATGTATTCGTCCAAAGAATGCAAACAATTTGCATATGACACATGACATCTGGACACATGACATCTATCTAGCTTTATTGGAGTATCGAAATACACGTCTAGTAGGTCTAAAGGTATCGCCAGCTCAATTGGTGTTTAATAGACGATTGAAGACCAAGAAACCCTATTGAAATCGGAAGTACAGAATCAAGATGACATAGAAAAACAGATTAACATGAAGAAGATGTTGTACAAAGAATATTATGACAGGAATGCAAGAAACTACGAAAAAATAAACGTTGGAGATGATGTAGTGGTAAAGAGAAGAAACTGGGAACCTGCAAAGATAATTGAGAAGTGTAATACACCAAGGTCTTATTTGATACGAAATGAAAATAACAACATTCTAAGAAGAAACCGCGTGCAATTAAGCTGTTGAAAGGAATAGTGCTGAAGATGGTATGGACATTGAAATAAACCAAAATAGACAATTTGAATGTAAAGAAAGTAATAGAAATAGTTCTAAGTGAACAGGCAGAACTAGATAAAAGACAAAAGACAAAATCGTTTACCTAGTAAGTTTCAAGAATACGTAATGTATTCTTGTGAAAGAAGGAAGGTGTTGTAAATAGTCAATGTTTTCATGTAGTGTTGTCAGATGTGGCGCTTTAGCAGTGCCGTAACTACCGGTGTTCGCAGGGGATCCGTGGAACACGTGGTCCGGCAATGATAGGGGCCCGCCAACGCCGACAATAGACTCCGCGTCTACAGGGTGTTAGGTTATTGCTTGGACAAATTAAAACTGTAGATTAAGGGTGTAAAATGGGATCAGAAAGTACCTAGATATTAAAACTGATGTCTCTTGCAGTGTCTTTTGGCCGTTGCACAATTGCAATAATTATTTGACGATTCGATAAAATCAAAATAAAATTAGCTGAATATCTTGAATGAACATACAGTTTATGTTAGATTTTAGACTCAATTCGAACACCCATCTCTGTCGTCCACCTTGTAAGTCTACAGTCGAGGGTTTACCTGCTCTAGGAAAACCCACATCGAGTGAGAAGAAAGGAATTAAAAACGCAGTAAGTAAGTAATCATGAAAATATTTTCGGAAACTGTCTGATATCCTGTTCGCTTTTTAAAAATGTGATTAATTTAGCTTTCAGGTCTATGAGATATAAAAATAGATACGATTTAGCTCAGAAAGGTGACGGAAAACATTTCTTTCAAGCAATTCCTGAGTTATTGATTTTTTACAATTACGAATTAAATGTTGAATACAAGGTATATAATTAATTCATAAAAAGCGTTGAACTTAGACGAAATATTTTTAATATAAATCAAAAGATTAGAAAGTTTTTAATAATATTTATTACAGAAAAAAATTAAATTAAAAAATATTACAAATACAGTACAGAAAATCAACCTGAACAACTCGCTGCTGTCAAAATATTTCAGTATAGTCTTAGAATCAGGATCAAAAGTTGCAAGCGGTATGAGTGCAGTTTATTGCGTTACATATAAAACCGACATTTATAATGATGTAAGAGAAACAGCATCATTTCGGGCAAGTTCTGGTCAAGAACTAAAGGTACAATTAGTATCACAAAGAGATGCTCCATTTCTACAAACGTATCTCGTTCGATACGACCATATTCTGACAGACCCCGAAAAATTATGTCCATCAAGTTCTTACAATATTGACCGGACGATCGCGTTAAATTCCACAATCGATTGCGGCTTCTCATTTGTAGGAGAGGAAGTAAAATTAAATTTGATTACAAAAAACGAAGGCGGTTATGGAAATTTTTTTATTATGACTGAAGAAGATTGGTTTTCTTTAAATGTAGAGGTAGTAATTTGAACGGCACCTACGTTTTTCCATTGCACTTAATTATGATTTTCTCAATAGGACATAAATTTGAACTTGGAATTATGTGCTGGCGTCTTCCACATATTCCCAGTTTATTTCGAGATCGCCTGTGACGAATTCGTTAACATCAACATATCGTTTTATCCGAAGAAGAGTGGTCTTTTTGTTCAAACTATTTACATACTTTGCAGCAATAACACGTTCATACCGCTTGATTTGATTGGAGACGGTGTCTATTTTGAAACCAATTTTATTACTTTTGATGTAAGCTTTAGGACTCTGCTTGTTGGATTATGTTTAACAGTTTTTTTTCAGTTGCCCAAGAAGGACGGAAAGCCTTATTTTCTTGATTTTGACTCAGAATATTGTCTTCACATTGATCAATGTTTAGGAAGCACCAGAGCTTCTGCATCTATAAAAGTTAATAACAATAGGTATTTATGCATTTTACAAGTAGAATTTCACGACGAATATAAAATTTTAACCGCGTTAAATTCTGCGTTATTTACGTCCTCATCCTCATAGTTACAGTTCTTCCGCTCGATCTTTGGAGTTACGTCACACGTTCCCAATTCGAGAAACGAAATCAACATATTCTTTTATCCTTATCTAATACGTATGTTAAAACAATGATAGAATTTATAAATTTGTCATTTTGAGTCGATAATTTTCTGACGCAACTGCAAAGATCGAGCGGAAGAACTATATCTACGAACGTAGTATAATAATTGTTAAAAAAAAAGTTAAAAGTGCAAAACATTTCCCGTTTTTGTGCAAAACAAAAAAGAAAATAGTTATTTAATATCCACACTATAAAGTAAAACTTTTTTGAAAGTAAATGAAAGGTAATTAAAGTTTATATTTCAAAAAGTTTATATTTCAAATTGCAGTTTCTACAAGCAGCTCCTCTATATTTTCCAGTGTAGTGATCATGGTCTCTTACTTTTGGGTTTTCTATAGAAAACTCATTTTCACAAGATAACAAGTTTTTGTTTTCTCATTTTCTTCTAGTTCGATATCTGTTATGGGTTTATTTTCCTTCAATAACTTATATATTGTTCTGACATGTTCAGTTATTCTTTTTATAAAACATTTATCACTTTGTTCTCCTCTGTAAATTTCCAATGGGTCATCAATGTTATTATAAACACTTTTAATGTATAATCCATAACCACAGGGAATATGAAATTGTGTTTTATGAGTATATTCAGGATTCAACAATAATGATTTTTGTCTTTACTTCCAAAGTATAATAAGTCGTATCACAAAATCTTTTAAACGGACACTAAATATACGCACTAACACTTTACGTTTCGCTATCGTTTGATAGCTTCTTCAGAAGAAGCTATTTAATAATTTTGTATTGTTTAAAATTCAAGACAGAATCTGATTGGTAGGTAACTTGCACAAGAACTATTATTATACTACGTTCGCAGATAAGTATGAGGATGAGGACGCAAATTTAATATTTTTAGTGCCTTGAATTTAACATACCGCTGGAACATACGTAAATCCGAAAATGACAGTGATTTTAAATTTAAACACATGCCATCACATTGGGTTAGCATAAAGCCAGTGTCTTGTTTGCATTCTTACAGTACAACTGATTTTGAACTTACTCTTTTTCCCGAAATAAGCGAGGGAGGATTTTATCACATTGTTTTAAGGTAAGGTGTCCGTTTCACTTAAAGTCAGAAGGTCGTAAATTTTGATTTTAGTCTTTACATTGAAAACGTACCAGAAGCTTCTTTGCTAAATCGTAAAACGTTTATTGTTATAGAACGCCCAGATTATTCCGAAAGCAAGGTACGCATTCATCTGTATTTGATAAATATTTCAACAATATTTCTTTTTTCAGTTACTCGATGTGTTAGCAGGTGAAATTGAAGTGCTGTGTGAAGTTCAAGCAGTCAGAGTTGTAATAGAACCTAATCCATTGAATATTCCTTGCATGCTGACGTAAGTAATAGCCAATAGGAATAAGTTTTAATATCCTATTTTCATTTGAAATAATCACCAGTAATATTTATTTTTGTAAAATATATTATCATTTTGAAGTCAAGTAAGCTAGAACAGACAGTGAAATAGATGAATTAGAAATGCATAAAATTCATTGAACATTACTGGTATGGCTACAATATGGTGAATCCAGTTGTATATTCCAGTGGTCGTATAACACACAAAAATAATTATCGTTGCACGAAAGGTCAATGCAGTTATGATTTTGATGGAAATGGAAAAGTTTTAGGACATGCTTTCTTTACCACAGATCCTAATAAATGTAGAGAAATATAATACATCTGGTTTCTACGCTGTATCATTACATGAAATAAGTCATATTTTAGGCTTGGGTCATTCTTCCCAAGGAGAGTCGATTATGTTTCCTTATTACACTGAATTGATTAATAATTTAAGCAATGATGATATTTGGGCTATTCAGTCCTTATGTGGCTCTAAAACTGCAGCAAGATTTAATAATTCCACATCAAGGAAGATAATCACAACAACTATGAGATCAACGACTCATCAAATCGATTTAATAAAACCAGACATTTGTAAAAGTTAAGATACCATCTTCATTTAGATATTAGATTTTGTTATTCATTTAATTTCAAAATGCTTTTGCGTAAATAATAGAAGAGTATTTAAATAGAACACGAAAACAGAAAATGTAATAGCGTGGAAATACAAAAGTGTTAAATTTGATTTAAAGATTACATTTTACTACTCGCAAAAATTTTCCCGCAGGCGCAATAACCTTCACAAACAAACTTTCTCGGTGTTAAACTGCACAAACTTTCAACTCCATTGTAAATGGTTGCCACATAGAAATAACAACAGTGCCGTTATGATGCCTGAAGAATTTATACTGAAGCAGAATTCGCTTTGCGTAGTACATATCTTTCCTAAAAGTTATGAAGATTTGGAAGAGGAATTTATGTAAGTAATTCGAGAAAAGTATTAAAACCTGATAAATTAATTACGTTCAATTTTAATAATTTATATCGAGTGATTTGTTAAATTTTTTGTCGCGTCTTGCAATGGAATCTGAACAGCATATCTTAGCTTAAGTGAAAACTACGTCTTTGATGCTGTCTTACCAAAGAGTAGATAAATTTTTCAAGAGGCTCGTTTGATTTGTGCCTAGTAATTTCTATGACTTTGTAACAGTTGTCCCTTTAAATTGGCGTAGGTGATTTCACGGGGGAAACGAACAACACAATGGCGTTGGCCAAGGTGTAGGACATAGTTTTCACCAATCAGATTATTGCAAACACAATTTTTGTCCGGAAATACTCGATAGCATACGAATAATTTATCGGACAGTTGTAAATTCAATTTAGAAATTGATTAAGAGCTTTGAGATAAATAATAAAATTATTATAATGAATAATAATAAAGAAGCACCGCGTGTTGTCAATTGTTAAACTAAATTTACAATTGTCCGCTTATATATTTATAATTTTTAACGAACAAGAAACCTTTTTACAGTTTAGATGTAAACGACGGAACATATAAGGATATTTTCTTGGTAACAGGTAAAATAAATACACCTACAGCATCTTTGTCTACAAGTAGTATTGATTTCGGAATTATCTTGACCGGTTTAACCTATAAACAAACTCTTTATGTTGAGAATAATTCCTCGGAAACTGTGTCTTGGTGCTTGGTTGAAGATCAAGATCAAGCATCTGGAACTATCAAGAGTTTCTATGATCCCATGACCATTACGCCTAACAACGGTATTCTGCGAGAAAAAGAAAAATGTTTAGTTGAATATGTAGCAAACAATGAGGTTCTTTAGTAATTCCCCCATTTTTTCTTTCAGTAATAAAACCATTTTAGAAATGCGGAGAGTGGTCATCGCATATAAAGTTGTTTACAAATTTTTCAAAAACAGATACGCCCTTGTTTGTGTGTTCAGTGCATTTTATGGTGTGCGCACCGGAGATCATGGTGCATACAAATACGTCAGAAATGTCAATACTTTGCCCAGAAGACATTTTATATCTGGATGTTTCTACTGATCACCACGTATGTTTGCACAACGGTGGCTGTGTTGATACAGTTTTTGCTTTCGGCAAACCAACCGGTAAAGGAGCCAGTGATTTAGAAATTACAATAATACCAAGACTAGGAAATATTCGTGCAAAAGAGAACGTTCACATTGATATCAAAATTACCCCACTTAAAATGGGGTACTATGAGGACATTTTGATTCCGTGCTTCTTTTTCGGTATAGATTATGCCTTTGCAGTGAGGCTAATGTGCCTGGTCGGAGATATAATGGTAAATATTTATTTGCCAAATGAATTTGGTAATTATGATATAATTTTCTGGCCGGAATTGAAAATTTGCGAAAGTTGTTACTGCGAAGATGTTGTAATTGGCGAGGACGCGTCAAATGTTTTGGTAAGCGAAAATTACAATCATCTTTTATTATCAATATGACCATTTATTACAAGTCTCCTGTAAACGGAAAAGGTTACGATGAGGTCCAAATGTTCCTCGAAGATTCAAGAGTTAAAGGAGAAGGCGGAGATGAAAATGGTGTATCTATTGTCGATGAGAAGGAGTATGAAGAAAATGAAAGATATCTAAAGTCATCTCGTTCAGACATGGGCGTGGGACATATACCATTATCATACTCTTCATCTGCATCTTCAAGTTCCAGTACAAGCTTTTCTGAAAGCGTGTGCTTATTGTCGTTAAAGGAAAAAGTAAAAGAGTTCTTTGGAGGAGACTTGAAACTACATAATCATGTTTTGACATTCGAAAATGTCCCTTTGAAGACACGTAAAAGTACCTTTACATAATGTGTTCTTATATTGTCATAACATCATTTCAGCCGTTAAAAAAATTATTAGGATTGAAAATTTAACAGCCGGTTATGGTGTGGTTTATACGGAAGTGACGAATTTATATTCTATTGAACAGGAGGAAGATTTTGTAAGAGATGCTATGATTAGTATGAACATGAGAAAATCAAGTAAGTTCAAATTGTTTAGCATAAAATCTAACTAAAACTTTTAGTAGTTTCGCTTTTGTGCTCCAGTAGTTTAAAAGATCTTTTTTTATCAGATGAATGGGAAGATATCGTATCGAGTGAAGGCGTTGCGATCAAGATACAGCCGCCCGGGAAAAACGTGAATCCATTTGAAATTATCGAAATAGAAATATGGGTTTATGCTAATACCTGGGGATATTATTTAGACGAATTAGTTATGGATATCAGTGAATTGGCTTCGTTTTGTGTTTCTATAATAGTGGAAGCAGTTGGTGTAGCCATAGACTTTCCACTTGCCGTGAACACCATCTGCAACCAACCTACTGTAAGGTTAGTTGTTCCTTCCAATGTTGATGTAATTAAATTCAAGCTTAAAAGAGTTACTCAGATCAAAATTCTGTGTTACAGATTAGGAATTGTTCCGGTTAAGTCAGAAAAAATAGAGAGAAAAATAAGAGTAAGCAATACCAGCATGGTACCGATGTTTGTTACCTGGCATTGCTTTTTGAAAAGCAAAGACGAAATAGGTGCAGATTTTGGGATCATTTTTGATATGAACGATCCAGATACGGATGATGACGTGCGGGTCGTGGGAGAAGTGAAATTACTAAAGGAAAACATAGGCATAGCAACAAACACACATTTCGAAGTATACCTACAACGTGTCCAATATCTACCCCTAATATCCTTGTTATTTATTGATGAATTTTGCTACCTTTATCAAAAACTATTAGCGTTTTCGATCGATTGCATTAGTTAGCACTCAGAGTACCTTCATCTCGTTTTATTACATGAGGATAAAAGAATTCATTCTTATGAATTGCAAAAAAAATGTGGATCGAAAGTTGGGATTTTGAACACTTTTACATTTAATATTACAGGAAATAATTTAATTACTGCTACCGTTCTTTCATAAGTCAGATTCTTTTATAATCGTGTATGTATAGAAACGTTTCGCTAAATTTGTTTTCAAAACAAAACCGATTGTTACATGTTTAGTTTTAAAATAACAAACATGTTCGTATTCTTGGTATTTTTGCAAGCGATAAGCCAGCAGTGCAGGACGACGTGCAGCCCTTTTCGAGTAATGATGGACCACACAGAGAGCCATAAATCTGCCAACCGAGTAACCTTTATCTTTATATTTCGAATTTCTGTCCAAAAGTTTGGCGCGTTAAAATCACAGATGCATGTACATTAGCGAAAAGTGTTTTGTTTTTGTCTGTTTTTCTTCCAAGTCTAGCGTTATAATTCTGTGCCAACTCAAGAGGCTTTTGAAATGAAGTTAGAGAAAACAAATCGCAGATGTTGTGGGGCAGACGCGTTCTTTATGACAGTTTGGAGCACATAATTTATAGGTGTTTATGAGAAAATGCATTCAGGGCGTGGGCGAGAATTAAAATCAACGGTTACCATTGGTCGAAGTGATTTCAGAATTTCGCTGCAAAGTCCGAGGGGGTGTTTTAATTGTTTTCTTGAAAGTACGGGACGCGAAGAAACAGGCAGATAACATTGACGCTTTATCGAGAACGGTTGAGTACATTTTCTAACCTGGCTTAGCTGGCTTTTGCTTAAGCGCTTATTCATTTTATAGTTAAATCATTTATTTCGGTACGGTTAAAATACAGTGTGTTAAGAAAGGCAATTAAACCAAACATGTACGCGTCGCGACGCGAGTGTTTTAATCAGAGTGAACAGTGCGGATGTGAGACGGATTATACGGCTTAAGTAATTGACATTTATTTGTACTTCTTCAGCGCACCTTTGGTGGTAACAATTCCGTAGGGATAATTTGATTTGCATTAATTAGTGACTAAAGAGTCAGTAAGGTTCATATTACCATTGCAATTAGGTAACTCTAATCAAACTATTTCTATTTACATTGAAACGAGTATTAAAACTCATAAGTGACATTCATCTTAGAAAAATTTGTTGGTCATTGTTTCTTTAATTATTAGGCCACTTCTGTAATTTAATCAACCAACAGCAATTAACTATTCCCCACAACTAACTGGGAATCCAATACAGTGTACTTTTAGGAATCATTCTACCCTTGGGGATTTTCTCCGGCAAGTTGCAAACACACTAACGGTTGTTTTCGATTTGTACAGGGAAATCGCCGATCTAAATCACTGGCGTGAGGCAAGTAATATCTGCCGTCGAAATCACGTGCGCCAGCACAATTTAACTCAGAAATCAAGACAATTAGATTGTCTCTACGAATTTCGTGAAATCACGAGACCAAATACTTTGAACTACCTATTCATAGCCATCTTCTTAACAAAGTTTCTTTCACACCCTCTAATATATGTATGGGCCAAACTGTGGTATTTGCCGAGAGATTTGCCGCTTAATTAGAAGCGATTGCCTAGAGACCGCAATGCCAAAACCACCCATAGTGGAGTGCAAAAAAGCAGTCAAAACTGATTTCTTACGCTATAAATTAATTAGATAGGTTAGACGGCAAAGAGCGACAAACAAAGGGACCTGAAATCCAGGCAGGCGGGTACAGAGTACTTCCTTCAAAGCACGCGAAAGTAGTCGAGAAGCTCTTACTACTTCGACCTTAATTAACGCTCTGGTGGAGGAGTAGCAGTAGTTCGGCTCACTACACTCCACCGTATTAATCAGGTTAGCTAGAGATAGGTATCCAACACCTCCCTCGGGAGTCCCTGAAAAACAGGTGATTGCTACTGATTTACTTGCAAATTGATCGCTGGAGGCGGCATTTTGTATCACATACTTCTCCAAAACATCTGATTAATTCATTAATTAACTCTATTAATTAAGTACACTGTAGTCTCACTGTGACACATTGTGCGTTGGTTTATTAAACAGAAGAAGTCTTAGAATACGATCAGAAGTGACAAACGCTAGTACCAAGACTCGAGCTAAGTTGAAATTCAATTAATTGTGAATCCAATTAAGGAGCAGAGCTCTCCAACAAATATCTGTGTAGACGTTAAACCACCAACGGTGTGAATCGAAAGAAATCGATATTCGAAAGTGAAATCTGTTAAGCGAGTTATACTGTACTTTCTGAAAATCGTAACTTTTGTTTATGTAGTTGTATTGATTTCAAACGCAAGGGTTTTACGCTCACGATATCAGATCCCACAGAGGCTGACATCAGGAGTTTTTCCCATTTTTTTTTTCAATAAATAATTAAATTTAATTGTTACGTTTATTTTAAAGTATCTAATTCCTTGGAATTGACTTCTTGGAATTCCTTGAAGATAAGTGCTCGCTACCGTTACCTAAGGGAACAATAAATTTCAATTGTTGTGGTTTGCGTAGACTGTTTAGTGTCTATTTATTTGTCCGAGAAGTAAACAAACAAACAGAGTTTTAGTGGGCGCGTTACAGTATTTACCAGAATAACATCAAGTCTGCAACAACAGGAAAAATAAGTTTTTGTGTTCGCAGGAGATTTGATTCTTCATTAGTCAATACATATCCTTACCGAATTTTGCTTTTTTCTATCAATAAACAACGAAGGTATAAGGGGTGATAATCTTGACTGGGACACCCAGTATATTACATTATTACAGACACAACTGAACAATTACTTACGCCTATTATTTGTCGCAGATTGAACCAGAACTTATGTTAATTCAACCAAAGAGTCAAAGCTACATAAATTTAACTGTGCACGTTTGTTGTTTTAATCAAGACTGCTTTTATAAGAAAATTGAAGGTTATATAGTTGGGTCTATTCATTTGTATAAGCGAGTCAAGTAAGTATATTTGTTTGAAAGTTTGTAAATTTTTAATCAAAGATAGGTACGTCCTATTCTAAGATTGAATTGAGAGAAAATTCAAGTTAATAATAAATAATAACTTGCGTGCGTAGTTAATAGGTTGTTATTTAATACTGAGCTTTATTAATCAAAATTTATTTTTCTTAACATACAGCGTAATTCATAATAGGTGTCCGATCCGTACATAATTACTACGGTTACACAAGTATGAAATTACAAGAAATAAATTTATCAGAAGCATTTCAAAAATGTAACGCTTTTAAATCCCAAATTGAAACCGTTAGAGTATCACTGACAACTATTTTTAGAATGTGATAGGTACGATGTTTATAAATACCAATATGAAAAGCTTGTTGCCGCCGCCACACATTTTTATAACGACAATAAATTTCATTCTCTTTGCATTCCCAAACACGTGTCTGCAATAATTGAATTGCCCGTCATAAATCTCTCGGAAAAGTTGTAAAAACAGGCGAGTTAGAATTTTATTCAAGGGTAAATGATTTTGTGAGTTAGGTCAGTTATTCCAGTGCCAACGAACCTATTTACATGTGCATCTTCAATTAATTTTATCTTGAAAACTATGCACCTAAGACCCGCTATTCATATAAACTTTTTGCTTTGTTTGTTCGTGTACTACGTGGGGTTAACGGGTCGGACACTTATTATGAATCACGCTGTATAAACTCCCTGTGATCTTTAATTGACAACTCCGCATTCTATGTTCACCGGACTTATTACAGTCAAAACACTCTCGCAAAATTTATAAATATTAGGAGCTTATAATAATAAAAGGTCGGAAAATAAAAAATATTTGGTTCCTGCAATAAAATTCTATTTTAAGTCAAAATATTTTCGAAAATTGTTCTTTTTTATAAATCCTAGTCCATTTACTTTGTTTCACTTTCTTGTTTATTTGTTCTATACTAGAATAGTTTTTCAGAATACTTTTTAACTACAGAATTATATTTAATATTAATAATAATAATTTATTTATTTATAATTTTCGTGTAATACGCCTCTGGTTTAATTTGACTTTAAAGTTTGTGACTCATGGATAACAATTGCAAATTTTACTTATTGTTAATGGGACATTTAAGCCTCATCCAGTGTAACTTAAACGGTTTTTGTAAAAGAGAAGAGTTTTTTTTTTTTACCAAAATTATTATCGAGTTTTGTAATAAATTAAATTTTGCTTCTTCAGTACTATTTATAGCTTTAAAACAATGTATATCTTTAATAACATCCTGTGTAATTCTCATTCATCACAAGAGTAAATCATGTATACAAATGAATTGATAAAAAAATATATTGTGGTTTCCAGATTTCAGCAAAATTTGTACTATCGTCCCACTGGTATGAACATAAATTTAGTTCAGCTCAGAATAATGGGCAAATTGGAAGTTCCGCACTTGCACCTCGACGATCTGCCCACAGCAATAGAAATAGTTGCGTACGCCTCTGATATTGTAGAGAACCATAAATTCACCAAGACGAAAAGATTGATTTTTAAAAACAGAAGATTATCCGAGGCTCTAATTTACATGAGAACAGAAGATCCGTTTCAAATTGTTTCTGTGAAAACTTTGCGATACGAAGAATCCAAATTCCTCAAATACGTGAGTCTGAAGCCTAGTGAGTGCTTAGAAGTAAGTATATGATGATACTTACTGCTTATATTTAAAAAAGATGTGTTTTAGGTCATTATAAAATGTGAAGTTCAAGATTCACATGCAATAAAATTAGCCCCTAGAATCAGATTAGCTGAGAATATGCGAATTCTATCGAGAAACATTATTATATACCAGAGAAATGCCGTGCAAGTGGTAAAACTAAATAAAAACCATTAGATATTATATTTCCTAGTCCATGTTGAAATTCCAGGAAATACCCGTTAGTCTGGTCATATTTTATCCATCATTCAAAGTATCACCCAAAGAAATAATGTTTAGCACGGTATTCATAGGGAACGTTGCTAAAAGTTTGTTAACTTTAAAAAATATGACCGGTAAGCACAACGAAACAGAGCAACGTTTCTTCAAATTATACTTTACATTTCAGCTGCACCCATTCCTTTTGAAATTGTTAAATCCACAAAGTGCAAGCAACTAATTATTAACCCTTCGTCGGGTATCATGCAACCGCAAAGTACAGGGGAAGATGTTATTGTCAGCGTATTTTTCAAGCCAAAGTATTGTTGTTTTTGTTTTTCTGTAATTTATTTAAACTTAATGTTTTTAGGGATCCAATCGCTTATAAAGTCTCGATAATCATAGCATCTAACATTCCTCGATTTGAAGAAACCGTTGAAATAATTGGTATGGGATCGTATAATGAAACTTTATATGTGCCGGGAAAACATTAAATCCCAAGAAGTAATTTCGATGGTCGGATTTTTTCCTGTTAAATATATTGTACAAAATGATAAGGTGCTTTTATTTATGAAAATTAAATTGTGCCAAATCTCTTTGGTCCACTTTACAGAACTGGTAAAATTCAATTTCACCTTAGCAAGCATATTAGTCAACATTCAAAAAAGTTAACTTACGACAATTATAGGTAATCTAATCACTGTTGCTCGACAACTCTCACATTGTTTTGGAAATAATATTACTAACTCTACTGACCATGTCAGTGGTCAAAAAGCATCAGTAACAATAATTTAAAAAAAAAAACCTCTCATTAGATTTTATTTTCGACTTAGATAATACCGTTGGGTATACTTCCCTCTTGCTTTACTCGCGGGGAGGATAGCATACCTTTGTTTTCAATTGTTTGAATTGTTGTTGTTGAATTTTCAATGGATTTGCCATGGAACTCATCGAGGGAACGACTTAAAGCAGTTTTACCGGCCTAAGCAGATATCGATTCTTACCGGGTTAAAACAGTTTCACCGGCCTAAGAAGACCTCGCTTCCTGTATTAATCACGGAATTCTAAGGTCGGAACAAACCAAATTATCTCTTTTTCGTTTTATTAACAACTCATTTTCTTTGTGTTGAATGTATTAATATATAAATTATTATTGTTCTTTTTCGTTGCGTTATCGTTCACGTATTTTTCGGTTAATGAACTAATAGTCGTGTAATTGTTGAATTTGTTATTGTTGTTATATTACTTTCAACGAAACAAAATTTACTGATTTTGACTGTAAACGCTAGCGAAGAGGCCTAATCGCGATCGGTAAATTCTCGGTTTGTGATTTGATAATTTTGGAAACGTTTTGCGACAATTTACGCCATTGATTTACATTGTCTGGGGTGTGCAATATACGACTTTCAACCCTTTTATCTTCGTTTCGGTGTTTCATTTCGGATATACCCTTCCCCTTATAGCGGTTGCTCTCTTAACTGGGTACGACGTTTCGACCGTCCCTTCCAACGGGGAAGTGCAACCATTTTAATACCCCATATCAACCTTGGGTGTAGATTGGGTCACTTTCAATCGCTGGTGGCGCCCTTCTTCCGAAAACGACATTTTGTGGTCACGGCTATTTGGTCCCCATCTTGGCCCACGACCGTCTCCACCGAGCTCGGGTCAAAAGGTTCGACCTAGGTAATGCTAACTCCACGGTATGCATAGCAACTGAACGTTTGACTAAGATACTCTGACATTTTTTTCTTTAACGACCAAAGGCGTGACAAATTTTTAGTGCTCAACGTGGGGATCGATAAAATAACCTTTTCCGGATCGACATGAAGGCGGAGTTTATTAACACGAACTACAGGTATTTGAGTTCCTCACGACAAAATTGACATTTATCCCTATTTAGAGTTAGACCAGCCGCAGCGATGCGATCCAAAACCTTTTGAAGGATCTCTAGATGCTTGTCAAAGGTTGACGTCACGATATATATATCATCCAGGTATACAAAGACATAATGCTCAAGGTCATTGGTGAATTGGTACAATCCACGATTTGACCGTGAAAGGTCGCGATTTTTCAGCTGCAGGAATTTGCCAGTATGCAGATTTTATGTCCAATGACGTAAGATATTTCGCGTCTCTTTCCTTCCAAAAGAAATTTTTCCCAAAAAAATCTGCTTCGACAATACAGCAGGAAAAGAAAAGGGCTAACACGAGACGACATGACAACGCAGATGGAAAATCTAATACGATACGGCAACGCCCACGAACAACTTAATACGATACGACAACGTAAAAGGAAAAGAAATCCAAGTTCTGTAGACTCAGGGCGACTCCAACAGATGTGAGGGTTGAGCGTGAAGAAGAGGAAACAAAAAAGAGAAGGGACGTGAAGGGTTCGTATATCGACAAGGGTCAATATCGTCTGACCACACTTCGCGACGACAGCAAATCGTTTTGAAAGACGACACAACCCACAAACCAAGAAGGAATCATCACCAACGCCACACACCAATAAGAAAAAGAGATTTACAACCGATATCTCCAAACCATAGTACATCATGTCTAAATCAACATGGACTCGACAGATGACAATAATCAACCGAAATTGGCTTTCCTAAGATGTTATGTGGAACGCTATCATCCTATTAGTCGCCTTGTACGATCACGTAGGATTTTGCGGGAGTATAGTATTTTTCAAGACCCTAACTGCAGGCCCAACACGCTATTAATCGTCACTGGGTTGTGGCTTAAGATGATTCACATCCGACATTGTTCCCGGTAAAATTCTACCATCCCCAGGCTAATCCGGTCGAAAGGGTAAATCGCGTCCGGAAGACAATGTTAATTTCTAACCATCGTCCATGGGACAGATATCTCCCTAGTTGCTTGTGCCTTACATGAGGCAACGGGGTTAACTCTCTATTTCATCAATTTCGGGGAAGAAATGAATTTGACGGGACAAAGGAATAAAATAGGAGGTGAGGGTGAAATGTCGGCTGGAAACGAAATCCTAGACGAAACTAAAGTGGTAGAACGTACACTAATGCGCGGTTGCACCAACTTTTTAAGCAGAGCTTAAATTTAAGTTAGACTGTGACGTTATCTATAGATTTAACAAATGTTAGTCACATTCTAATTGATACTTAAGTTGAAGTTTAAATGTCAATTAGAATGTATTTGACTTTATACTGACCATACGTAAATGTCACATTCTAAACATAACTTAAATTTAAGCTCTGCTTAAAAAGTTGGTGTAACCGGGCATTACTTTCCCTAAGTTGTACCAGGACGTCCAAAAACGCTTGCAATGGCAAACGCTTGTGATGGCAAAATTTTACCGGGAACATGGGATGTGATCGTAATCTTCATTTTGAAGGACGCTTCAATCAACCAAAATTTAGAGTGTAGTCGGGTTTTCTGATTACGATGGTACGTACATACGAAGTTTGGAGATGTCATGTGTCAAGTGACTTTGACACATCTCCAAACTTCGTATTTAATTCTGGCCACTACTATCAAATGGAGCAACTCGCCTTTATTAAAAATATATACAGTACTGTCTTACTTCAATTAACTGAATTGCTTAACCAATCGTTTAGTGAAGGTGTCTTTCCAAATACTTTAAAATCTTCCAAAGTTGTGCCATTGCCGAAAAATAAAAAAAAAACTGATTTAGCTGATTAATTATAACATGTGTCCAACAATTATTGTAGTCCTGGGTGGCTGTAGAGTCAAACATTTTTAACTAATTATTGTTTCAAATGGCATTAAAACATTAAATACATAAAGAAACATATATTTGTTGCCCAACAGTCAATATTTGAGACTTCAATTCAACGATACGAAGTAAAAATCGGCATTTATGTGTGATACCACAGCCACCCAGGACTACAATAATTGTTGGACGCATGATATTTATAAACCAACAAAACTCCTCAATATCAAAGATATTTAAAAAAGGTTTATTACATAAAATTAGTATATTCTTGACTAAGTATATCTTAGCATATGCCTCTAATTAGGTATAATCATATTCGTAATAGGTAATTAATTCATTAATTCATATTCGTACTTGTTCAGTAAATGACTCATTATCACAAGAATTTGTCACTTCATGTGAAGTGCCTCAGGGATCGATATCGGAACCCTCATTTTTACTCTTCATGTGAAGTGCCTCAGGGATCGATATCGGAACCCTCATTCTTACTCTATTTATGAATGACCTCCCTAATTATATTAAGAGAGGTAGCATCGTCTATCTATATAGATATTTATATCTATAGCAATCTCAGCCCCAGGATCCGATGAATTGCGTCATAGGGCGGGAAATATAATGACTTAACTCTCCAAATTGGTGTTTCCAAAACAAATTTATATTAAAGAAAATCAAGTATAGTTCTTCAACATTTTAAGATAGTGTAGCTTTATTAGAGCTGTATTTTCATGGAGCACTGAGCGTACCAAAAGCTCGGGCGTACTGTACTCTCATTGGTTGCTGCTCCTAACGTATTGAACACCAACCAGTTCACTGCTCCATGTAAATCCTGCTTTAATGTGCCGGTGATGGTTTCCCATCAGGTTTCTAGAACTGGAATTACAAAAGAAAAAAAAAACTTACATTATATACATATATTTTAACATATTTTTTAATAGATGCTTTTCATATAACACAGTGAACGGTAATAACTTTTCTTACAGAAATGAAACATGCAATGCTAAGAAGCAACGTAATTATAAAATATACAAAGTGTCGCTGTATTATCGTGAAAGTCCCGTGTGACAACTTTAAAATAATAAATTAAAAAGAGAGTAACAGAAATACAATAAATAAAAAAATAATTCAATTTCGTAAAGTACAAGAACGGATACATTTTCTTTAACATTTATATTAAAATAGTGCAGATAAAATACACGTTGATTTTATAAAATAAATACAGACGCTTCAATAGGGAATTCTTTCATATATAACCACATTATCAACACAACTTTGGTAAATATCTACATTTAGGTCATCACTTCATAACATTTTTTTTTTTGTAATAAAATAACTCGTTCCAGTTTTTTCTTTTTTTAATCTGGTTACATTAGGCGCCATTGAAATCATTACATTTAGATGTTGCTATATTACTTTTTTCTCGTTGAATAAAAATTATTGAAGCATATACACAGAATCGAAATACAAATATTTTTGATTTGTAGTCAGTTCATGGATATTATTCACTGGCAAAATCACATCAAATTATGACACATTTATAACATATACATTGACAATGATAAAAACTGGAAATTAAAAATTCGGAAACTGCAATACAATGTTGAAATTACGTCAATAACAAACAGTGTTTTTTTATAGTGGAATGTCAAATGAGCAATTATTGACATTATTGTCACAGAATACTGCAAATTTATTAGGAGTATATGAATAGCAAGCGAAATTTAGATTATTTTAAAAATTGAAAGGATCGATCCAGTTCCCTGGATATAATCAAAGTATTTAATAATTTTTCTTATCGAGAAAATATTTCATTTTTCCAGTTACTGTCATGACTCATACTTGAAATCAATCCTGATTTGAATTATGCATCCTCAAATTGGTAACAAATTTCACTTTGAATGCTTAGTTTACATTTAAGTTTCGGATTGTAACACATTATGTAATCGCAGCGAACAAACTAGAGATTACTTATCCAAATTCCGTATTGCAGTTTTCTTGATATATGAAATTGCTCACTCAAATAATAAATATGATGATTATAATCTGTAAATATTACCAACATAGAAATATCTATAGACTGATCACAATTTGAGCTCCCATATAACAATGTGAGCGTCATTACTATTAGGTTCCCTAATGCTAAAAGAATTCTTAGTTTTATCAATGGGACAGCATGGCTGCCTCCAATTAACATATCCTCGTCCGCCCATTAATGTTATAACAGTTCTGCGCATGTTATCCGAAACGTTATTTCGCATAATAGTTTTCGTATTGGCGGCCGGTTTTGGTTGCACCACTTCTTTTTCGCTAGTAGTAGCATTCTCACTAACACCATTTAATTGTCTGCTTACGTTCGAGTTGTTGCGCGAAACACTGCGTCCCACACCTCTGATCGCCATGCTTTCCTCACTTCCAGATGACGTGTAGAGACTTGACGAGCGAGAATCCACTGACCAATTTGATAAATCCAACGAACGTGGTCTGCTCACTTTCATTTTCAGCCTGCGGTCTAAAGTACTCACTTTTCCTGGTATAGCGGCCAGTTCTGGATCAGAGCGACGCAACGATTCGTAAATAGATTCGGTTAAAATGTTTTCATCACCTTCATAATCTTTTATGTACATCAATTCGCCGTAGAGACCGTACACATCGCAGGTATCACCAGAACCTTGTGAGGATGTCGTGCTCGTTGAAAAAATCGAACCACCATTGCCCAGTCCTCTAGGAAGGGTTTTGCTAAGCCTGGCCATGTCGTTATCTTTGGATCTTCGCCGACGTAAAACTACCGGACTACTTGTTAATTGGTGACGTAATTTGGCAGTCATGGAGGACACGGAAGAATCAGAAAGCTGCTTCTCAATTCTTGGACGTTCCTCTGTGTTTTTCTCCGCGACGCTATTATCTAAATTTTCCATAACCAGTTTAGTTTCGTCTTTCATATCCTTCACGGACATTCTTGAGACCGTCGTGTAGGTTTTTGCTTGCAGCGCAAGCAAAAACGATATGGGTCCATAATGAGCATGATATGAAATATTGACACGTCCGCTGATGATGGGGACACCTTCCAGACGAGGAAGTGGTATAGTAAGACCTATTCCAACATTGGTTCCGACCCATAACAAACCCTTGCAAGCTAATAGGGCTGTTACGTTAACTTGCGATCTGTTATTATTCAAGCAATCATTGCTCGATCCTGATGACGTAACCCTCATCACATTCGACGCAATATTTATATCTTGCAAGTGCTTGAAGGTTTCTGTATGGTACAAACAAATAACGCTGGAGTTCTTTAGTGAGATCCACAATCCTATTCCACTGTGAGCCATTAAATTGATATTTCCTACGTGTTCATGTTGAATGCTGAAACTCTTTTGGACTTCACCCGTTACTCCACTTATCACCCAAACTTTCTTGCCGCACGCTGCATATACACTCAAGTTAATTGGTAGTATGCTGGAAACCGTCTCCACTCCCAACGTTACCATCTGAGGATCTTTCAGCATCCACGTACCATCAATCGGATTCTTGCGATAAATTAACAAAGCGCCGTTTCCGAGCGCGACGAAAACCGAATCGCAGTGGTATTTAATTTGCACGATTACGTCTGGAACTTGCGCGCTGCCGATTTCTTCTTGCTTTTCTGGTTCATCGGCAGCATATAACAAAAGCTTGCGGCTATCTGTGCCCATCCAAACGGAATCGGAGGCCAAATTCGAGCAAGGAGGTGAAGACCCTTTCACGTATTCCATGGCGGTCACGCGGGTTTCCACCAGCGAAAATGAACCTATGTCTTTAAGGAGGCTCGCCTGTTGTTGATTTTGGGCTAGGATCGCTATGTGACTGCTGGCACCGTCTGATGTACACACCCACAGATAACTTTCAATTCTATTTCGTCTTCTGGTTGCCTTTGGAGTGTTTATTGTATAGAAACAGCCACAGCGTACCTGGAAAAAATAAAATAAATAAAATTAAAAAGTTGTTTGTGTTTAGGTTCTATGATTCGTTTAATGTTTATTAAAAGTAGTGTTTGATTCACTTAAATGCGTTAAAACTTGTTTTCCTTCATTTATTGATAACAGTCCTATAAGCTGAAGTATGCAGAATGTATTCTAATCAATGTTTCTGTACGTTCAGATTTCATTAAAAAGTAACTGTTTATGTACCTCTGTTTGATGCTGCGATTTGTAAACAGGCTGTGACCTAACAAATAAAGGCATTTTGGTTGAAGGTCTTTGCTCCTGTTCAGGAACATCCCAAGCGGGCGAATTATTCGAATCCAAAGCTAACTGTGCCAGCCTCAGCTCTGTGATCCATTCCTTTTTGACGTTAGGATTATCAGTCTGAAAGGTGAAAACCTCCTCCTTTCCCTTGGACTTCGCGACGATCTGCAGACAGCAAGAATCTACCCAGGCCATCTCTTCATCCTTATGTTGAATGGAACTTTGTATCTGCTGCAAAAGTCGCCTGGTATTCTCCAGAGTGATGTCTTTGTAAGTTCCTCTCAGTGTACCGACCAAGTCGGAGATCCTGCTTAGGACCTCGTAATCGTGCATTAGGTTGCTCATTTCCGTGCACAAGTTATCCGCCTGAGGTTGTGTGCCCTCGAACGACGCGTTTGATTTTAGGCTGCCTCCTTTGTTTAGGCCGACGGTGAGGAGGCGGCTGAGCGTCGGAGACGCGCTTGTGTCCTGTATTTCGATATCAGAAACCGGATAGGTCCACTTTAAACTCAGTCTTTCACTAGCTCCAAAGTCGTCTGAAGCTTTCGGTGCTACCGAAACACACACTACCAGATCATTCAGCAGAAGAAGCCGGCGGTTTTTCGCTTTTGTGATCATACCACATTGATTGAATTCCTGAAACAAGTATTTTTTAATTAAAACAACAAAAAACATGTAGGTAGGTTCAAACAAGTGCATTTTAAATGAAACTTTTTATTTACTTATTATTATGCAATAAATTGCATTTTTATTTTCTCTGTTACATAATTAATATACAGTATGGGCACGTCTGCTAAGGTGGTACCTATGCTTCGTTCATTAGTGCGGAAGAGGGGCGGCTTATACGCTTATACACAATCGTACATGCCGAACAACGCATTTCGCGTGCGCTCGGCTAATCGCTTACTGACCTATGAAGCGTCCGCGTGCTGTATACCATTAGATATTATCACTTTATATGGTTTTGTTTAACTAGGATTCCAATACTTGAACGCATAACCTGATTTCATATATTACACTTGCTGAATTTGTTAAGAATAAAGAAAAATGTGATTTTTTTGCAATTTTTATTATTATTCCAGAATTTTTTAGTTCTCAGAAAATTCTATGACAAATTAATCTGCTTCACTATTCTGTCATAGTAGCAGTTTCGTCGACCTCAAATAATCTATGCACTGACGTACTTACCAATTGGGTGACGTTGTCTTCTCTCAGCAAGTATCTATTTGCATCGGAAAGTGGTCTGGCTGAAAACTTCCCACTGATGTTTCGCAACATTTCTTTGAACGCTTGGAACTGCTCGGCTTCACGTTTCCTTTCGTTAAGCATCTCGGCCAGCGATTCCAATTGCGTCAAAGCAAGTTGTAAAGACATTCTGTCATGATGGCCTTGCGACGTATGCTTCAGTAAATCCTAAAATTTGGGATTCTAAGATCTGATAAGTAGAAAACTCGTAAGAAAAATACCTGAAGGAATAATATGAATTGTGGGAACCTCTGCACTGGCTTCACCATTAGGCCGAAAAACGACAATCTATCATGCGAACAAATTTGTTTAACCTGTAAGCAAGAAAGTGTGAATGGTTGTGCCTCAGTGGTCGTTTCCTCCATGTGTATTTACCTTAAAAAAATCGGCTAACGCAGATTTTCTCTTTGCTTCCATTTTGGCTAAGTCCATGGCGACGGAAAAGTTATTTATGAAGTCGCTATAAATGTCTAAAACTATGGATTTAGAAAACGAAGCTACGAATATGTCTCCTATCCTTTCGTCTCTGTCCCAATTCCGTACGCAGTCGGCTAAAGCTATGCGGAATAAAGTATGGCACTGAAGAATCTCCGGCAGTCTGTGAAAAAGCATTGAGATTTTCGAGCCGCTCAATATCGGCGGGCTACTTTCCTCTAAAGGCCTTTTATAATCCTGAAAGAAGCGGCACGTGTTTCATTCGCGCAATTTCAGCAATTAAGGTCAAAAGTATGGAAAGTGAAAGAAGCGGTTACTCACGTTTACTAGTTTTTGAAGAGTCGCGACATAAGAATTTTCACTGTGGACTATCGCCGCGACTATCATTCTTCGTTTTAATTGTTGCGGCGACAAATTAGGTGGAGCTGGTGGTAAACTTGGAGGTACGTGCCTCCGCTGTTGTTGAAGCGTGCAGTTGGAAAAAGCTGTTTCTTCTTCCACCTTAAGATAATTACAGAAATATTTTCCGAGAATAGAAGTGCATGAATAAAACAGATTTGCTCCTAATTAAATAATGAAAACGTTATTTTATAATTTCTTTATTTTCATGCGTAGGTATCCTACCGTTGTCTGTAAATTAGAGGCTAATATACCGAATTAATTTGAAAAGTAAACAGCAATACAAATTAGCATAAAATAAAAGATAAGTGTATTCATGCTTTATAGGTATGAAATAATTTAATATTTGTTTCAAAAATTATTACTATAGAATATCAATGTAAATAAAAGTGTTTCAAATAACGTAAATTAAGAAGAATGGCAAGGATGTGGCAAATATATAAAACATTACCTCTGGCAGTAATGGCATTTTGTTAGAGTTCGACGGTGACCTATTGGCCTCTGGATTTTCAATATCGTACTGATGCGTTGAACCCCTCCTGATGGAAAACCAGCGTGAGAGACGGCCATGATTCGCCTGACTTTGTGGAGACGTGTCGCAGGGCAAGGAATTTTCTAAGGGTGGTCTGGGCCCTCCTCCTGCACCTCCACTATTTCTCCATTTATCGCAGAGAGTCCTGGCCTTATTTAAAGTATTTCGCAATTGCCCATTGCTCCTACGATAAAAATAAGGAATTATTGATTAATGCTCTCAGAAATTACCACACTTTAACGTAATTAATATAAATTTTAATCTACTCCTGTCAGCGATACGCTCATAGAATGGTTTCTGATTAATATCAACTAAATTATTTGGTGTTTTCATGTTGTGAATGCTTTTCTGTTCGTCGTAATTAGTGGGAAGAGTAGTTTGATAAATGAGAGTGCTAATTAAACCACCACAATTTGATATACATATAATATGAGTGCGAAATTACAGCAAGGGTCAAGTAGGATAATTTAAGTGCGGTCGTTTCGTAGTTATTGATTGTTAAGAAAGTATGTATGATGTAATTGAGGCGGTCAGAAGCAAAGGGGTCATTTTAAGAACAAGAGGTTCAAGTTCTATTAAAAAAAAGATATAAGAGATGGTCTAGCTTAAGGAATGAAAAATTATATCTATCACAAGACACCGTTGACTTGACCACTATTGTTAAGATAAAAATACATAATTTTGGAAATGTAATTTTTATTAATAGTAATAATGTTCTCATTGAAATAACATCAAATTTGATACCGTTCATGTACTTCTAAGCGATTCATCATAAGAAGTGAATAATAATAATATAATCTAATTGAAATACCAAAAGATTAAGGCCTAATCATAAGAATAATAATAAATTGTATCACATATTGTATAAAACGAACACTGAATATACGCACTACCACTTAACGTTTCGCTATCGTTTGACAGCTTCGTCAGAAGTGAAAAAATATAAACAAGTTGTCAATGGAAACTTTAATAATAATAAAGTTGATATATAACCAAATCTGGTAACAATCTTTTCAAGCAAGCAATCAGCAAGTTGACATCAAAACAGGAAGTCATCAAAAGAGCACATTTCTAACAAGTAAAAATAAACCAAACAATAGTAAACAAATAATATAGCAATACAAAAGTTAAGAATTAATTAGTTATGGCGGGCAACCACTTTTTAATACGGTTTTTCACACAGTAAGTAATAACTCCACTGAAAGGGAAACTTTATTCGTTCTGTCGACTTTCATCAGAAAAACAAAACCAACTTGATGAACTTTTCAATCGAACATGCGTTATATGAAAGTATTTTTTAAAGTAACAAAAGAAATGTAAAGCACCAACTGGTATTAAATTTGAAGAGTTTATTGATCATTGAACATTAGCACTCAATGCCAAGGCAGTTCTTACATTTGGAATCAACGCACACAATAATTGTGAATCATACATATGACGAATACCGGTTGTTAGTTTATGTGTGAATGAATTAAGCTTCTATATTTATTGGTGCGTAATAAATCCTAGAAAATAAAATCGAACGTTCCCAAACTTTTGATATAACAAGCGTGTGCCACGTCAATTTATCCAAATTAGTCGATTAAATTAATTTTGCAAAATAAAAAAGTTGATGATGCAGATTGAAGATCTTAACAACAATTGAGTGAGTATTATGTTTGAAAACATACCAATCATTATCAAATATTAAAAACTTCATCTCTTATAATAACACATAACACGAATAACAAAATTAAAACTACACCACTTCTTTACTGTGCAACTTGAATCTACAGAATGAATTCCTGTGTGTGTGATTGCAAACAACGATGCACGTTTGATTAGCATTCAAAGCAAGTGCTAATGGCATTGAGACCTCCTTTTCGGATTGTCTGCTGAAGAAGGAAAGTAACTAACCTAGTGCTGGAGGCACCACTCCGGTCACTTTCTTCATCTGAAGACAGTTCGGGGTCCGAGGCAGAGCACCAACTATCTTCCGAACTCCTCTGCGAGTTCGTGTGCTGCAGGGTACGGGTGTGGGTCAACGGTGGAGCAATTCTTCTTTCACATGGTGCTTCCTCCCACACACCAGAACGAACACGGGGTTCATCTGTGAAAACAAAACGTCATTTAGTTTAACTGACCTAAATTCGGTGGTGACGAATGAATTTCAAATACACTGGGTCCAAGATAATAATCCCAGAAAGGGTAGGTACCTCACAATCAGATGTTGTTGGAAAACGCGCAAAATGTTTGTCATCGCGAAGTATTTCACATCGATTCAAAGCAATTCACAAGAAACTTTAATGAAAAGCTTTCCTCCAAGTAAATAAAAGCGCGATTAAAACAGCAAAGGTTCCTTGGAAAGGGGTTACGTAATTATAAGACTTTCGCTCGTCCCGAATGAAAACACACAGATAAGGTAAATTTTTCCTTAGCCGAAGTTAATCAAAAACATGCAAAAAGAAAACTCATCTTCGTCCAATGTAAATTTTCAACTTGGCCTGTAAGAAATGCGTAACCGAGTAGAGCGTGCCTCAAAAGAATTAGGAGATAATGTTGAAGATTACATCAGGTGTGTTTGTTCAGTAAAGTCGCGAGTGTGTTTGTTTTTATTATTTCGTCGTCGACGGCTCTTAGATAACATTTTTCTCTTATATAACGTTGCAACGACCGTAGGGTTTATTTTTAGAGACTGGGAATTTATCGGTGGCTCCGCGCTGTCCTTTATCGTAGGAAGACTTTTATGCGTTGATTATGCGTCCGATTGGTATTCATGGCGAATTTTAGTAATTCTGAATCTTGTCAGCTGTAAAATTACTAGGAAAATTCACAGGGAAAATGTCAGAAAAACTAAATAAAATTCTTATCTTTTAGAAAAGTTCTACTTACATTCTACTACATTATCTTCTTTTCGTCATACTGCTTTATCCTTTTATGTTTTCTTTGGATTATTAAAAATATTAAATCCGACTAAATTCGTTTGGGATTCATTCTTTATAACAGTGCGCATTTTAGAAGTACTATAAATATGTACTAACTATAAATATCATTTCAAAATTTAATATAAATTAGTCATAATAAGAACGCTGTAACTTATTGTTACAATTCGAATAATTGGCAATAAAATAATCCTGGAATTCGCGATCGCTACATGCCATGTCACGTAAAATAAAATACTGTGACTACTTCTCAAACGATAAGTTTCGTTTTGTGTAACAAACAAATAAAACGCCGTTGGCAAACGGCCAATTCAACGTACAACATCCACTTATGATAAATTGCCTCGCAGCAGGGAAAAACACGGATCGTAGTTTTTCCGTTGTTGAATTGAGGAAGTCCGCAGGAAAAAGCTTCTTATTCGCCTCAAGTTTTGAACCTAAATTCCGGACCTTCACCAACAGTTTCTATGAGATTTCATTGTCAGAACTGCTTACGGTTTTCATTACTAACAATAAGAAGCAATTAAATAAGACAGCCAATACAGTAAAGCTAAGTATTTTATTGTATTGACTGTTTGCAGAAAAAGCTTTAGAAATACTACATTATTCTCAACCAAACTTACTTTATTTTAGGTCCTTTTTAATAATAATAACAATAACAAGAATTACCGTCCCTAATCTATTCATCTATTCTAAAGGCGCGTTTCCACGAGGCCAGTAAACAGGCCAGTAGCTGGAGTCCTGTGACTGGACTCCAGTAACTGGCTTCGTGTAAACACCAATAAACACCACTGGATGCCACTGGTCACGTTGAAATAGGAATTCCTGAGTAGCTGGAGTCCAGTCAGTATTGGCCTCGTGGAAACGCGCCTTAAATAACGAGCGTTGAAGATGACCGTTGATTGTCGAAATACGTGTAGTAGTAATTGTTGTTATTGCATAGTTTCGTAGTACTGTTGTCGCAGTTATTTATTCTGTTTATCTTAATCTCTCTAGTGAATGGAGTAAGTCTTTGTGAGGAACATTTCGTCAAAAATAAACTGCTTACTTAATTACCATCGCGACGTAAGAGATAAATGTTAAGTTTATTTCAATATGCGACGAACTATTTTCGTCTAGGAGTTCGGTGACAGGATGCCCTTGTCTTTTAAATTAGTTGTCCGAGACCGCCGCATGCGTTTCGGGACAGTTTATTTTAATGTTGGGCAGCAAATACATATTTTAAAAAATATAAAGCATAAATTACTTAGAAAATATATTCTTGAACCAGAGTGCAACAGGACGAAAATTTTGAGAAATATCTATAATTCTTCAAAAGTATACCTTCCGTTAGTTTTTTGATTTTGTTGAAAATTTCGTCGACGCAAAGCGTTACTAATATTTCCTGTTTCTGACACGTACTCGCAAATTGTGTAAAACATAAACAACAAATCACAGCAAAACCACAACGAAAAGTTTCCATTTTAATTAAACAAACACTGCTCCAACTTTAATTAACTGAAACACAGAAAAAAAAAAAAAAAAACAAATTTTCAAATGAAATACCCATGTATATGTACAATTAGGAACGTTCAATTTTAGCTTTAAGTCAATGGAAAATATCTGGGAAATATTAAAGGAAAAAAATATGTACTACAAATAAGTGTTAAGGTCTTTTTTGAAGATTTCTTCAAATTACAAATTAATTCACAAAATACTACCGACCGCGTCCATTTAATTAAATTCCTAATTAAAGTAGGCTATAATTTCTATGTCTTTTCCTCCTAAAGGTTTATAGTACCGATAGCTGTATGTCATGAATTGATAATATGACACTGACAGTTATTGACAACTGTCCTCTCACTGTTGTCACAGTATTAAGTAATTACCCTGATCTTACGAATACACAGACTTTAAAAACATCGAATTTGATTACTATATAATTCCTGTAGCGTCACTTAAACGTCAGTGTCAAACAAAAAAAAACGCCATTCTATTTGATACCCTTATGAAAATGCAATGTAATTTGCAGCTGGGTAGGTATCAAACAAAAGAGCAAATGTGACAGTTATACTCCAGTGACGCTACTGTGTGATTCTTATACAGTGCTGTTGTATTGCGTGGCGCCAACTGTATAAAAAAATCACAGCCTGCTTTAAAACGATGCACTCCTCTTACAAAACTACAAGTCATACCGAATTAATTTGCACGTGAGTTGGCTGTAAGACTTGAGGATTTGTTGTAGAAAACTCTTTAATGAAAATGTATGCCCACTGTGGGCGAAAAAGAAAAACCCATTAAGAAGCCTGCAACATGTTCATAATATTGACTCGGCAAGAAATACATACATGGAAGTAACACCACACTCCATTAACGAAGCGAGATCCTCTGAAAAATTGAGTCATCTGAGTAGGTGATCGAGGATGGGACACTTTAGTGAAGAGAGACTTGACACCGAAACTAATTAGTAGGTTTTGGGAAAGATTGTTGACGAAGCGAAATGTCCAAACAACTTTTATCCGTGACACCGCTTATCAAATATGATATGGCACACTTTCATTTGCCAACGTCACTGTCCCCAATCACGCGCATTGGACATCACAACCCGTGATAATTAGCAGCATCAGAAGAGGCCCTGAAACGTCAGCGGTTTCAACCTGAAGACCAAATACCATTGTTTTTGTTATGTAGGTACTTGTAAATTCTTCAAGAACTTTTTATTGCTTTTACTATAGTATTGTTGTTTAAAAAATTTTCCGCAAATCGGTTTTGATTGCAGCGGATTCCTCGAGCAGGCTCTGTACAGCTGTTTCAGGCCTAGTTGGGCCTTCGTCAGCAGAACCGTAGATCGAGAACTCCACTGCAAACCAAACCGATATGTCCTAGGCTCACTGTTTATACTGGTGCTCAGTTTCAACAAGAATAACGCCCTCACGATCTCGGAACGCAGTTACCATAACTTGGACGGGATAATGATGTGTGATGCCATTCCCCTGATTGATTTTTGGTTTCTGAATCATAGTCACCCATGTTTAATAGTCACTACATTCTCGAGAAAAGATTGTCCATGTTCATCGAGGGAGTTTATGAGATCGGCGCATATCTCCATTCTTTTTTCCTTGAGTTTATTGGTTAGCTGACGTGGAACCCATATCTTAGAATATCCAAGATTACGCATAATCTTCTCCAAAACATAGTGTCCACATCCCAAAGCATTAACAATATTCCGAACCGTCACACGTCGATCTTCACGAATCATTGCATGGATGCTCAACTTTGTTTCATCTGTTCCAACACCGGCCCTAAATTTGTTTACCCATCTACGCACGTTGCTGATATCAATTGTCGAATCACCTTACACCTTTAAAAGCCTTCCATGAACTTCTTTCTGAACCTGTACAACCTTCTTTTTCCAAAAATTCTATCACAGCTCTTTGTTTTAATTTGGCTGTCCACATTAAAAATAATTTTCAAAGATCCTAGCAACGTGATAGTTTTATTCACAAACGACCTAAGAAAACATGAAGTGAGTATCTGTATGTGTATAAGACCATTTATTCCTTGCAGGAATTTTACCCGCTCTAGATTTCTAGATCTCTCTAAATCCATTTAACGTGGTGGATTAATCCACATATTCGTTTAGATCATAGCTTTCGTCACCAATTCCCTCCACCTTTTCTGTCATCAATTATCTTCCTCCAGCCCTTTATGCCCATCTTTATTATATCATTCTCCACTTGCTCCAGCCACTTTATCATCGGTCTCCACGAGGAGACCGGTTTCCACGAGGTCATTGCTTTTGCTGGGGTACTTACATCAGCACAGTATACCTATATGCCCAAACTATCCTAATCTTTGTGCCTTGATCCTTGATGTATCTCACAATACCCTCACCCACCTATTTCTTCTGTAATTTCGTGATTCATCGGGCTCCTATATTCCTCCTCCGCCTGGGTCCGAGTATGGTTCTTAATACTTTTCTTTTCCTTAACATTTCCTCATCTTTCTGAGTTACAACTATTGTCTCTGCAACGTATGTTACTACTGGCCTTATTGTAGTTCTATAAACTTTTAGCTTCTCTTTTTACTGAATCTTAGATCTTTTAAAATATTCTTGCTTGCGTAAAACGCTTTGTGGCCAGCTTTTATTCTTTGCTTTGTATAACTTTCGTTTTGTCAAGATGTCTATCTAAAGTTTTTGAAATTATTTTATATTCTTACGGTTTCTCTTCTCGTTTTTACACTGCTTCTTCTGGTATTCCTCAAGGTGCGAACTTAGCACCGCTTCTTTTTATACTTTTCGTAAACGATCTGTCTTTGTCCTTCACCAATCAATAGCAATATCCTAATGTACGCCGATGGTCTTACAAAAGGACTTAGACTTCCATTTCCGAATGTTGTACCTACCTCTAATAGACTTGCCTTAAATGTTGATTAATTTATTTCTTTCTCGCGTAAAAGTGCAAATAATTTTTGTTTCACTATAAAATAAACGGTCGATATTTGAAATACTCTACTGTTATTAAAGATCTCGGTGTTCTTCTTGATCATTTACCATGTCAATGATATTGTTAACAAGGTCCACATCGCTTTTGCGTTTTATCATTGGGAACTCACGTGATTTTACTAACTCCTCCGCTCTGATTGTCCTCTTTAATGCATTTCATCCTTTCATTTAAGTAGCGACATCTTTCGATCGCTTGTTGACCTACTGCAATGTCAGGACAACAAGCGATCGAAAGATGTCGCTACTTAAATGTCTGTTGTTGTTTACTTCAACACTTCTCTTACTCGTTTTTTTTTTCTGTTGGAACAAATCGTAGTCACCGTGTATATTAAACATAAATTAAAAGTGTGTAAGAATTATTATTTAACAACAAGTTAGATACTATCCGATCAACAGATCTGTTCTTCGTCTACAATTAACGTTTAAAGGGAATAAAATAATAGTAATCTAGTAAATCTAACCCATTAAAATTAGTATTAATTTAATTTTCAGTTGAATGTATCTAAATAAAAGTTCCGGTGATGAATTTTTATAATAATCTAAAGAGCAGACACATCATGTAAACAGATCTTCGTAATTCAGCGAACTATTCATCACTCCGAGAAAAGTTAAAGCACACAACTGCAACATTCTCATGCAGAGCACGTGCTGGATTTATTAAACGCACAAAGTTGTTTTGCTTACAGGAACTGCATAAGTTATGATTTGCAAACGCAATTACTGTCCGTTGCCCAAGACTGAGGAAACCGGTTGCGTAATTTTTATTTCCTCTTCAGTTCATGAAAAAAAAAAGCTCGCAAGTTTATGGTCATAAAATTTAATTATCATTTTCACAATGCGAAGCCGTTGTCTTTTATGGCCATATTTGCTTAAATTATGCGCTGCAAGTATTGAACTTCTTTGTGTGCGTTAACTGTTCGGTCGATAATGTCATAATTGCGTTTGTATTGCGAAGACCTTCGGTTTCAAAGCATGCACAGTGATTATCACAATTACAATCTCACAAAGTTCAGCTTGGTATAGTCGTGTCAATGTCATATTCATTAATTCCATTTTCTGCAATTTGTTAGAAGACAGATTTTCTTTCTTTCTGTTTGTATCTATTATTACAGCAAAGTTACTTTAACTTCATCATTGAACAAGTATGCTTAATTGGTTTAAAAATGACAATTTTTATCAACGGTTTAGTAAGTCTATGCCTAAAGATGTTTGAGCATTTTAAAGCCAAGAAAGATACCGTACGTGGCGTATTTCTCATCCCAAAAAATCACCTCATGTCAATTTTTAAGGCACAACTGAAATTAAAATTTTCATTTCAACACCCTGTATCTCCTCTACTATCAACTTTCGGATCAAGTGAATTGAATTAAATCTGAACATTTTTGTTGTCGGCTCTGTATCCCATTATTTTTCGACCAGTTTGTAACCTGTGAGCAACTAAAAATCAGATTAGAGTCGGCGGTGCAAAGAAAAAGTATGTCTGTTACTAACGCGGCGTTAGGCTGATCTGACAGTTCATGAATATATTAGATTAATGAATTCAGTTAATCACAGACATACATTTTCTTTGCACCGTCGACTCTAATCTGCTTTTTAGTTGCTCACAGGTTATAATGCAATTAAATTGGAAAAATACGATTTACTAGCATTTGCTTCGGTATTTGTGTAATTTTACTGTACACTTATACAAACGTGTGCGTCACCACAACGTAATTTAATACTTTATTAAAGTTTTTAAACGTCAGAAGGTTCTTACATTTCAAAGGAGCTAAAAAAAAACTAAAATTTATGGTGAACGGGTATAATGATCAACTCGACAAGTAAATAAAGGATCCAAGCAGCATTTTCTCTTTGAAATAATGCTTCCGCTAGGTTTCTGTTTATATTAAAATGCAAGTCGGCTTTAATTATACATACAAAATAAAGTCGACTCCGTAATCCTCCGGGTATAAAATTCAATGTCAACCGCGAGCTGCATATTAATCGGTTGCGTTGCGTAAGAATTCAGCGAGATTAAAAATTGCATCATGATTCTTGTTGGAGGAGAAACGCAATTTGATTTACATGAGATAAAAAAAAATGGAGCACGTGATCTATCTTTTATGTAAATGTTTATAAGATGTTACTCGTTAATTGTTTTTTTTTTACAAATATTCTACATTTGCTTCGCGCAAAAAGGATTCGTTATACCTTTTTTGACGTTTTGAGAAAATTAATAACTAATGTCTTCGGTTCTAGATTTCATAGTTTCCACAACATAAATCAGAAAAGTTGTTGGACTAAGGTCACTTTTTGCATGAATCGGCTGAAGCTCAAATTAATGTTAACCCTTTCAGCCGTAGCAGTTACATTATGAAACCACTTCCTCTAATTTTACTGCTTTTAAGTCCGAATGGTTCGACTAATGGGTTCGTTCCATTCGTCAGGATTTCAAGTTCTGAACCGTTCGAAATCCTACTGAGCATGAGCAGTGCACAAAATTGGATACTGATGAACGATTTGAACGATTCAGAATTTGAAATCCGAATTGAACAGACCTAATGTAACCAATCCAAATTGTACTTCGTACTGGTTCGGATGTTTATCAAAATGAAAATGATGGATGAGATTCTGAAAATGACCTACCCTTAGAATTAGTAAAAACTAATTTTGAAAAACAAGATATCTCCTGGAAAAAAATATCAAAATATACCGATCCTATACAATTTACAGAGCAAGTTGGACCAAATGTAAGTGAAAACATAGATTCATCAGTGGACGTATTTCTAACGTTGTTTCCTACAAATCTAATTAAAAAAAATGCATTTGAGACTAATCTGTACAATACTTAGAAAAGGGTAAATTATTTGTATAGACAAATGTTCAAGAAATAAAACTATTTCTAGCAGTAAATACAGCATTTACCTAGTTATAAAGACTACTTGTTTTGCGTGACCATTATATTTCCAACGTGATGTCTAGAGATCGATTTGCGTTTCTTTTGGGGAACATACATTTGAATAATAATGCTGTTCAACTCAAAAAAGATGAACCAAATTTTGATAAATTATATAAAGTTCGCCCTTTGTTAGATTCTTGCTGAATGCATATAAACCTGAGGAGTTTCAAGCTATTGATGAATCGATGATTCGATTCAAAGGCAGGTCGAGCTTTCGGCAATACGTGCCTAATAAGCCGGTGAAAAGAGGCTATAAAGTGTGGCTGAGAGCAAATAAATCTGGGTATATATCAGAATTTCAGATTTATACAGGAAAAATTGCTAATTCAGTTAGGTCCAAGAGTGGTGTAAGGCCTTACTAGAAATATAGTCAGAAATTACCAAAAAGTCTACTTTGATATTTTTTTTTCATCTGTTAGACTAATGAAAGATTTATTATTGGATAATATACAGAGTATCCCATGTTGAGTGGCCTATTAAAAGTTTTCGGGGAAGGGAATATACAAAAATTCTGAAAATTAGTAAGGGAAAGTGATCTTTCAGACTAAAATATTTTCACTTTTATATCACTTCCAGTTATACCGGAAGTCGCTGTCAACTTTCTTATTTTAAATAGAATGCCATACTTTATATTACAAATTCTGATTCTACGTATTATTTTAAATAAAAAATGTTAAGGCTTCCCTATACCTAAATGTAACCGATTTTGAGATATCTTCAAATTTATTTATAAAATTGTTTTGGTGACCTTTTATTTAAGACAATGTATTTACGGCAATTTCAAATTTAAAGATTGAAGTGACATGTCGTTTAAAGGTATAATGTTCAAACTTTCAGATCATATCCTAATTATCGCTAAAAAGTTCATAGGGTGGTCACAACATGGTCTCGAAAATCATTATGTTTAACTGCCCAAAACTCAGTTTTCGTAAATGGAACACCCTGTATATTTTTATATTATGAGATGATTGTTTATTTTATTCTGTTAATTAATGGAATGAATGCACTTATTCGTAACAAGCTTTGAAAAAAGAAGCAGATGTTAAATTGTTACTTTTTAAGAAATAAATAATTGGTAACCATAACATTATTTTGACGTACATCATTGGATAAAGCTATTAGGTAAATACCTACCGTTAGTTTACCATTTCCATAAACGAACGTCTTTAAAAATTAAGCATGCTTTGAAAAACATTTTTTTTTGTCAATTTAACGTTTTTATTAAACAACAAAACCAATACTTACAATTGGTAAAGTGATACAAATAATAATGAATAATTTTGTTTATTCTAATAAACAGTTTATTTTACATTCAAGGAGAGTGCAATAAAATGGTTACGAGAAAGAGCAGAAAATTTAATGAAATGTATCCGCAGTTATCGCCAATGACAGAAAAAAAAATAGAAGATTTGAACGCATTTTTTAAGAAGTGGCACCATCTGACCAAAGAAAACTTCATCTGCTCCTGTAACTGGCAATGAAGCAAATTAAATTTCTGTATTAGCATTCGTCGAAACTTATTTATTTATTTCTACTTATCTGTTAATGGTATCACTCAATAAATATTTTTATTTTGTCGACACTTATTAACAATTATTGATAACAAGGAAACTAAAAGAAATAGGTATAGGGAATGCCAATATCAATCGATGTAGAATTTGATTCTGTATCTGATGATGCAAAAATATACAGGGTGTTCCATTTACGAAAATTGAGTTTTGGGTAGTTAAACATAGTGATTTTCGACACCATATTGCGACCACCCTATGAATTTTTTTAGGGATAATTAGGATATGATTTGAAAGTCTGAACATTATACTTTTAAACGACATGTCAATCTTTAAATTTGAAATTGGCGTAAATACATTGTCTTAAATGAAAGGTCACCAAAACGATTTTTTAAATAAATTTGAAGATATCTGAAAATCGGTTACATTTAGGTATAGGGAAGTCTTAACATTTTTTATTTAAAATAATGCGTAGAATCAGAATTTGTAATAAAAAGTATAGCATTCCAATAGAAATAAGAAAGTTGACAGCGACTTCCGTTAAAACTGGAAGTGATATAAAAGTGAAAATATTTTAGTCTGAAAGATCGCTTTCCCTTAGGGCAGTGTACTAATTTTCATAATTTTTGTATATTCCCTTCCCCGAAAACTTTTAATAGGCCACTCAACTTGGGATACTCTGTATATTATCCAATAATAAATCTTTCATTAGTCTAACAGATGAAAAAAAATTATCAAAGTAGACTTTATGGACTTCCGGTACAACCGGAAGTGATTTAGAAGTGAAAATATTTAAATCTGAAAGATCGCTTTCCCTTAGGGCAGTGTACTAATTTTTGTACATTCTCTTCTCCGAAAACATTTAATAGGCCACTCTATTTGGGAGACCCAGTATACGCAAGCGGAACACTAAGAAGAGGTAGATTTTGTAAGTGACAAATCCATGAAAAGAGGAGATTATGATTGGAGGATGAGAAATGATGGTTTTGTTTGTGTAAAATGGATGGTTAAGAAAACCTGTTTTATTTTTGTCAAACTATGAAAATCCTGAGAAAATAGAATCGGCTACAAGAAGAGAAAAACATGGAATTCTTACAGATATCGTATGTTCTACAATAGTAAAATCTTACAATATACATATGGGGTATGTCGATAAATTTGACATGCTAAAACAGTGCTATGAAATTAATAGAAAAAGTCGTAAATGAGGCATCGAATATTATGGTATTTTGTTTATATGTCACTTGTAAACTCCTATATAATTTTCAAAGAAAGAAGTAACAATAAGGTCATGGATCTGAATTCATTCAGACTAGCGGTAGTTACTGGATTAGTGGACGCTGAAGCATAAAATCAAGCAAAGAGGAGATGCATAACTAGGACATGTCCTTTTCGTGAAAATGTTCCACAAGAAAAAAGATTTGATGCTGCGGCTCATATGCCATAATTGATGGTACTTCAAGGAGCTTCAGTGCTTTCTGTAGTAGTGTGGCTGTACCACATCGTAGCAGATGGTGCTGCAGAACTTGCAACGTAGGTCTATGTTTCTCTGATAAAAAGAATTGTTTAGCACATTACCATATGCGATGAGTCCTACTGGTTTCAACATGTAATCTTATATAAATACTGGTGAATAGTTCTCGGCCTGACACAGAGATGGCGCTCCAATCAGGAAAAATTTATGTTTCTTGCCTGGGTGCACGTGTCATTAGTTCGTATGACAAGTTTCAACTTGTTCTCTCAAGTAGTTTGTTTACACGAATTTTTGCAGTAGACGTCTTGCGTGTTTTTCGCTAAAATGGATAAACTTGAATATCGTGCGGTCATAAAATTCTTCGTTTTGGATGGATTAACCCCTAAGGAAATTCATTCGAAGTTGACAAAAGTTTACGGGGACTCTGCTCCTTCCCTCTCAACCGTTAGAAAGTGGGTAGCCAGACGTACGAAAAATTACTGATGATGACCGGTGTTAAACCAAGCTTCAATACATTCCAAAACGCTTCTATTTCGTGGCTTCAAAACAGTTAGCTTCTCATTTTTATTTTAGGACTTACCAGAAAACACCTATACGATTCAACAAGACAAAACGAAACCTACAGTCTACAGCATCCTGGCATAAAGCGAAACTTTCCAGAATTTGTCTTCACTATTCTAGGGCTTGAAGAAATTCCTTCTAAAGTCAGACAAAAGGTTCGTCTCAATTCACAAGTGATTTGGCCAGAAGATGGTGGAACAGCAACAGACCATGGACCGATTCCTAACGAAAACGGACAAGACAACATTTTCTAGCAACATATTCAGAAGACGTGCTGAAGGCGATCGAAAAAAATTCAGAAACTGCACTGAAGAAACCAGACAACGAAAATAAGATGAGAAAAGCGAATCCTCGTGACACACCGTTTGTTGTTGACTACCTATGATGAAAAGAGTAACACCTTTTCTTCAAGTGGATCTTGCAAAGAAATGCATAATCTTCACACACTATTTAGAAAAGTCATCGATTCAAGCACACTTAAATTTGGTCTTCTTTACCTTCCATGTGAGGATTCCATGGCAAATGATAGACACTAAAAACTAGTAAAAAAACTGGAGATTTGTAACAAATTTCGATCGGAGTTGTGTTTTTTTGATGGAATAAGTGAAGGAAGTGGCACTACGAACACTCGGTTCGTTATTTTTTTGAAAGATTGAGAGAGCTTACAGAACCGGATCTGGTGCGTTTCGCCAACATTACTGAAGCTCTTGCAAGGGGCTCCGATGTCGAAGTCTTTCATGAAATCCACCCGAACTCTTTATTCAGCTAAGAGAGGGGGCAATTTTCAGCATTTGAAATGATGCCCAGCACATATCCTTCCACTTGTGAAAGCATTTCAGAAGAGAAGTATCGATCTCTTCGGATGCGTGAGTCGTATGTGCTCTAAATTTATTTTTAATATAACCGTTGTTAATAATACATATATGTATTAATTTTGCTTAAAATAGTAATATTTCATTAATTTAAACTATTTGTAATTAAGAGAGTAATAAGTCTTTAAAACAGTGTCCTGAAAATACGTTGTTAATTTATTATCTCTTTTGTAATTAAAAGAGCAATATCTTTTTCATTATATTATCTAAGCTTTAATTACAGTAGGTTTACAAATTGGATTCGTGTCACTTTGACTTGTCTGTCTAATTAAAATTAAAGACGCAAAACAAGCTTCTTATTGAAAAGGGGAATACCTAATAATGTGAGAGTTCGTACTGGTTCTTATATTCCGTGTGTGTATGCACTGCTCTGAACAGTGGCACACAATTTCATTTAGCACAGGAAGCTGTTAGTTTATTTACTTGCGTCCGCACTTCCGTCTGCCATCCAGCACAGCAGCTTCCTCCTCAGTCACGAGATCAAAAGTTTAATTGGACTTGACTAGTTTTTAACAAGACAAATTAACTCAAAACTTCATTCGGTTCACGAAACGAGTTCACCGTGCTAATTACGAACGGGCGGCGTGAAAGATGTAGGCAGAAAAACAGATGGGGATGCCCATTGTGCCCCTTTCAATTTTGTAATTATAAACGACGTCCCCGTGGTAGAAATTTTCAAAGTGAACGCATGAACTATGATGTAATAACGCAAAATGTTACAATGAAATTTCATTTTCAAAGAATTAAGCATAACTGTGCCTGCCGTTAATGTCAGTTGCTCGCATTTTAATAACATCATCCTCGCTGATGCGAAATAATAGGTTTTTAAACAGTTATGCAAAACGACTTGCTAAAAATAGGTGCGAATTGACAAATATAAAGCGTAATGTCTTTTTTTTCCGGGCAGTATCGCCGGAATGATATTTTCCTCTCTAATTAATTATGATATTATTTGCTTGTTATTTGATGCGGTGCTCTTAGTTCCCGTACTTCTCGGTTTCCCTTCATTCAGAAGCTGAGCAAACCCATTCTGAACATAATGTTGTTTGTGTTCTGCTTAATTAAGCCAGATTAAATAACGAAAGCAAAATTGAATTCAAAATCTTTAGGAAATATATTTAATTAATATTTTTAATTTTATATTCCTTAATATTATAGAAAAATTGAAAAATGGAAAAAGGATATTATTGGAAATTTTGGCGAAAATAGTTTTAACATAGAGAGTGATTGATGGTTTCGAGTTGGAAAGTATTTCTGTAGTTTTAAATTTAAATATTAAATCTTAGTGCGTATGTGAATTGGCATAGACCTGAAAGTTTCATTTTGAAAAATTCTTTCGTCCTTTTCTGTTCCTTTTTAATCAATTTTTCTTTTCAAACGGGAAAGAACTCAAACATTTTCTAAATAGTAATAAAAGTAAGCTTGTTATATTTCTCATTACTTTTTATGCTTAAAATTATCTTTGCTAAACAAAAGAAAGAATTTAATTCTTTTTAGTTTACTTAATGATGCTTTCTTATTAGAAAAAAATCTCAAACAAGAAATACGTAAACCCAAATGATGATGGTAAAGACGATGACATAAAGTCCTTAACCTTCATAAAATTACATACTAATCTACGTGATTTTTCTGATATGTCAGAGACAGGTCAGGACTCGCTGAGTCGCCAATCGGCTGAGCGCAACTGTTACGTTTATATCAAACACTGTAGGTATTTTATTTCTGGAATTACCGTTTATTTTTAATTCGAAGTACGAAACTTGATAATCGAATTATACAGGTTACATTTGAATAATCGGATGACAGGTTATTTTTAATTCGAATTATCCCATCACTACCGACAGCAGTTTGGTGGCAGTTTTACACAACTTAAAAAGTCTTGTTCTAGTTTTTTTTTTATCATAGCAATGATAGTTTTTTATGATAGCGACCATGACAAATGTAAAATACATAAGGCGCCATCTAATAGAAGAGTAGCCAAACTTTTAGCGTTAGTTACTATCGGCAACGATTGTAACCTTCAAGCCTAAATACCTAAAGCCTTAACCTGAAAATGTAATATGTCGGTTTGCATTGTACTCTTTCGTCAGGTACTGGATCTGGTAACCGTAGCCGTGGGTAAATGTGGACGAATTGTGCATCTGTCATATTTATAACCTAAAACTGTCAATCTTGTATTCATTTGGCGTTTTTAACTGATTCATGCGTCCAGTTTGGTCAGGTAAAACGAATTCAGCTTTTGTAAACGTTGAACTAAACAGCTCATTACAACGTTTGGCATATTGCTTCCTTAATGTGCAAATGGCACAGTATAAGTAGTTACCCAGTAGCGACACTTAAACGTCAGTGTCAAAGAAAGACGCCATACTGTTTGATACCCTTATGCAAATATAATGTAATTTGCAAATCAGTAAGTATGTATCAAAGAAAATGGCAAATGTGACAGATACTTTGATTATATAGACTACGTGGATAGCGCGTTGGCTCCGTACACGTGTTCCAAAAAAAGAGACAGCGACAGATACAGAAGTATTCTTGAGCGTTATGCGCACGCGCGAAATTGAAAATTGGATAATTCGTGCACGCACTAACTGACGCCAGGTTAGTCCTGCGCAATAAGGTTTTATGTACTACTAATACTGTCTCACTTTCACTTACACATTCTACACTTCTATCGCTTCTATCATTGTCTAAGAATTTGGAACATCAGATGTACTCTTCTTACACAAAGAATGTGCTATCCGCGTTAGTCTATAGTCTATATTATAATGAAAGGACAGATACACGCGAGTGACGCTACTGTGTAGATTCTTATGTCAGTGTTGCCAACTCGAAGGAGAAAAAAATCGAAAATTTGAAAAATGAAAAAAAAAAAATCCATTTTGCATTTCTTATATCTGTCTGCGATATTTTTTGAGATTTTCGGATCGATTTGAATTATTTTTATTAAACAAATACTTGTCTAAATTGGGGGGGGGGGGATGCTAAATATTTGTGAGATGTTGAATAAAATTACTTAAAAATCAAATTATTTTCACAGATTTTTTTCACAGATGTTAAAACAAAAAAGGAACCGTATTAAAACAAATTTATTGAATTCCATGTGTGTTGTAAAAACGTACCCAAAGTTGTACCTGCGCAGTAACAAAAAAAAAACGAGACAAACAAACAAACAAATTTGTTTATGATCACTTATCACTATATCTTAAACTTATCGACTAATTAAAATTTCTTAACGCGTTTTTATCGACTAATTAAAATTTCTCAACATTTTTTTACGGTTTTTACATAATATGTATGTACAGTACAGGATGGATAAATTTCGATATCTCTTGTGGGCAACTCTGTAACTATAAGAGATAGAAAACAGAAGTTTTGGGTAACATTTTTTTCGAAAAGGACGAAAAAGTTTTGAAAAAAAAAACGGGAAGGACTAGGAGGACGAAGTAGGACTAGGAGGACTAAGACTAAGGACTAAGAAGATCTTCAGATAAGAGCAAAAGGAAAAAAAAAGATCGATCTTGTAGTTTCTGTGTGTATCATAGTTTTTTTTAAGTATTTTCTTTTCTATCAAACCCAGTCGTTTGGGAACGAGTCAGAAAAGATAAAAAGAATACCGTGAATTTATTTTAACATAAAACATTGCTTTTACGTGGTTGTAACGTATGAATCTGAGACTCCATAGTAACACAATTTGTAAATTAAACTGTCCTTTTTAAAATCGAACATGAGATCACAGCTGTCATGAATCTATTCTGTTATTAGCGATTTCGATATACTTGTACTACAAAATAATAAGTAGGAGTAATTAATTTATTTTATTATTACGTTTTATATGACATGAAATAAATGAAATGTTTTCAAAAAGCAGAGAAATATTGCCAAATTATTCGTCCTGAGCACGTACGCATCAAAGGAAGGAAGTCGAAACAAAACGCGAAGAATTTAATTACAGGATGAAATTTTCTTCATGCACTGTTGGAATCTACGGCAAAAGTCGGTGTTAAATGTCAAAGGTTTGATCCCTGCGGGCAGACTGGGTAGCACAAAGCAACGAAATCAAACTGAATTGCATAAACACTCAGTTCGACTGGAACAAATTACGTAAGCAAGGTGCCTTCTCCACCTGAAAGCGCAAAGAAGAAATCTTTCATTATTCAAAATGTTTCTGCAACTCATGCTATCATGGCACGTTACTTTCTATTTCTAAAATTTACATGTATTAAGAGAGGCGTATTTGCGGAGGAGGGTGAACAAGTCACTCCGAAGCAATTATTTCCGCTGAAATGTTAGCGGATTCTCATAGTGGATTTGCACGGATTTATTCGCAAATGTCATTGTAGCGAAAACGTGAAGATGTACTTTGTAAGATGAATGTTACGCCTAGTAGGTTACGGCGTTTGCTATCGAGAGATAATCCCATATTATTAAATTTGCAAAATTCCGGTGAAAATTTTACAGAAAACAAAATGACCTTTAACATTAACTTTTCCCTTCGTCCTTTAATGAAAATTGTACATTTCAATCACGGGTTAAAAAATGTAAACTTTTATAACTCCAGTGATCGAAAGTGTATTACGTAATACAATATTGAGAATTTTAAAAAAGGTTCATTTCCTTAACAAAAACAAGTGCAAACTAAGTTAATACAATTTATGAGTTCAAAGAGTGTCTGTATTTATAAATATCTTCCATTCTCGGACTTATTGTCCACATGTTAAACTGTAGTAACAACAGAAGCATCTTGCTATTCTTCTATGAATAACATTTATAATTCTGAAATAACTCAATTTAGTTTGGCGGCGCGAGGATAGGTAAAGTTTATTGTATAGGTTTAAGAAATGTTAATAATTAATTTTATTTACAGTGGCAGATTTATGTATAAAACACACATTCAGTTGCAATTTTATGGCTTCCGTGTAATTAACAGCATTAATTTGATTATATTCACCCATTTAATAGAACCACATACTAAAATAATTATGTAAGGTTCTTTAAGGTGTTTCAGACATCTAACTCGGAAGCTATTAAAAAAATAATAACAAAAGTCTACCTAAAGGATGGATTCACGCTACAATTATCATTTCGCTATGGATATTTTGAACCAACTTTTAATAATAATAATAATTTTATTGGCAAAAGTTAATTATTACATGGACACATATAAATTTATTACTTATAAATAAATGTCATTCTTTTTGCCAAAAGGAGTACAATCAGATTAACTCATTGAGTCGTCTGTTCCTCCTTGTACCCCTTCAAAAAGAAAGAAAAGAGAAAAAAGAAAAACAAAATCAAAAACAAAAGAACAAAAAATTAACTTAAGATTTTAATAAATGATTAGATTAACTAGTGTGCACCAGCATAAAAAACCAAAAAACCCAACCGATTAAATATGCATGTAACTAGATATATGTAACATGATCAGATTATCTTAGGATGCTGATCTTATAAATTGGCAATATGGTTATAATTATTCGCCAAGCAGAAACTTCCTATACTGAAATTTGAATGATCTTAATGTGATCGATGTCCAATCAAATAATATAGCGTTCAAGCAGTTGCCGACATTATATGAGAATGATCTTTTAAAAACCTCGGCATTGTGTTTAGGAACATCTATTAGATTTTTGCGTCTGATATTAATGTTGTGGACATCGGTTCTAAATCTTATCCTTAATCTTTTTCAGACAGACCAAGTTCTAATAGCGAAAAGAAGAGAAAGAATAGAACATACAAAGGCGCAAATATAGATCATTTTTTTAGTAACAAGAGAAGCAAATTTAAGAATTATAGAAGCCGGAGAAAAACATGCGAAGAGAAAGCGATGGGTGGTGGAAGAAATAAAAGAGAAGAAAAGACAATTAGAAGAAGAAATGAAAAACCAAATACTGACGAGCGCCGAAGAAGAAAGTACCGTGGGTACAATAAAAAGAGATGTCGTAAACACGACTGACACGGTAATAAGCAAAAAGGATACAGCGAAGAGACAGAAGAACGAATGGTTCGGTAATGATTGTGAGATGGTTAGCATCAGGAACCAGAAAAGAGTATGTAAGGATAAGGAACTAAGGAAGGAGGGTACAAGATTATTAAAAAGAAAGAAAATAAAGTGGATCGAAGATATAATGGACATACTTGAAAAAAATAAACTTTTCAATTAGGTATATCAAAAAGCTAATATTATAAGGATGGATATGGAGGAATGGTAAACTCGTTTCAAAGGTTTATTAATAAAAGAGTGGCACGGAAAACACTAACCAGGAAACAGAAGGAATGATGACCAAGAATCTCGAACAGAGGAAGAAGTAAGCGAGATAATACACAACCTGAAAGAAAGAAAAGCAGGAGGGACGGATAACATAGTAGGGGAAAGTGGGGTAAAACCGGGCCCTACCTTTTGATTGCAGATATTTTCATCCTACGATATAAATTGCTCAAAAAATTGCAATGGTCGTCTTGGTACACATCAATAGTATATCAATAAATTATGCTTATCTGAAAAAATATTGGCTTCTCAGATCACAAATTTGATTTTAGTGAAAGAAGTCAAAATTTGCTTTTTGAGAAGACGATGGGTAAAACCGGGTACCCCCAAGAAATGTACAATCGGGATTATTAGAAAACATTTGTTGAGAAGTCACAAATGATTGCTGTTGCTGCATCAGAATTATAGAGGTTGCATTCATCGTGGGACCATTCCTTGCAGATTATGCAAATGGACCACCCCTCTCTTGAAAACTCATCTGTTTCCATGAACTGGTCGCAATTTGAGCAAACTTCCGGATCCTGATAATCACACTCGTCTTCTGATGAGGCCTTCCAGTCGTCTTCCTCTTCAGAAGAGGATTCAATCACTTTTTTCTGAACATTTTTTGGCTTTTTTGATTGTGTTGTAGAACGAGATTTTTTCAACAGAGAATTCAAGCCGGCCATAGAGCGTACTATAAATATAAAGCTTTATTGAAGAGAACAAAAGAATCAGGAGTACATGGCAATTAAACCTGTAGTAACGTACGCACTAGAAACGACTAGCATAACAAAAGGAGAAGAAGAGAAACTGAGAACCTTCGAGAGGAAGATCGTGAGGAAAATATTGGGACCCAAGAAAATAGGGGAAAACGAGTACCAAATACTAATGAATTTTGAAGTAAGACACATATTGAAAGAAGAAGATATCGTAAGATCTATAAAAGCCTCAAGACTGCGTTAGTATGGACATATAAAAAGAAGAGAAGACAATAGCGAATTGAAAAAGGTAACGCAATGGAAACCAAGAGGAAGACCAAAGAGTCGATGGGAAGATGAAGTGGGGGAGAGATATAACGACTACTGGAATCTTTCAATGGAAATAGCAAATACAGGAGAGGAAGAAGTGGAAGAAAATTATTGAAGAGGCAAAAACAAATACTTTACTGTAAGGAACGGAGAGGGAAGAACGTGGAGTTACTTACCACAAGAAAATGAATCAGTAAAACTCTAATTTATAGCGGCTATTATTCCTTCGAGAATGTACAGCCCTATACAAATATCTTTTTCCCCGATACTTTAGGTAATCTACGTTATTTTGCTTTCAGTGGCGTATCAATTTTGTTGTTCACTGTCCTATGTATGGTTTGCGTCTTAAGTCTTTCGTGTGTTAGTGTATTAGTAATCTTCCAAATTAAAGTGTGTATAATAAAATATGTTGAAAGAGACTGCATTATTTTTCTCTCCTACAGGTTACACCACTGGCTAATAGGCCCCTCCCCTTATTGGTCTCAACTTTTGTTTCAAAATTGATCTCTACAATGGGGTCATCAAATTTGACAAAAAAAAGATTTAGATTATTTTCTTAGCAACACTGAATCTTATTGTGTTCTTTCTTCTTTTGAAACTATTACTTACTTAGCTTGAAGATCTCATCAATGTTTTGCTAAGAGTTGAAGTTCTGTACCCTATACAGGAAGTATTTGACACATTTAATATTCTGTCCAAAAACATAAATATGCTGTAGTTTTAATGTGTGATTTTGATCTTTCAGAATATATTTCACATCATTTCCTTTTGTGTAATTTCCACAAATTCTGACAGCTTTAGGTCACGTCATCGCGCAGCCAAATTTTGAGTTAAAATTGTGCAAAAAATAACCAATTTTTCGCCTAAAAAGCCACGCCATCGCGCAGCCAAATTTTGAGTTAAAATTGTGCAAAAAATAACCAATTTTTCGCCTAAAAAGCCACGCCATCGCGCAGCCAAATTTTGAATTAAAATTGTGCAAAAAATAACCAATTTTTCGCCTGAAAAGCCATTCCACACAATAAATAAAACTTAGAAATTAATTTTTTTTGTTTGCAATAACAAAATTAAAGACACTGTAACGAATAAGGACAGTTGCTCCTTTAAATTTGTCGTCATTTACATTCTGATTAATCTTTCTCTAAAACTTTAAATCAATAAATAATCACTACGAGGAGCATTCAATCCCTTTAGGAACTCAATATATTTTTTGTACAGAAAACTTTAGAACCTCGAGCCTTAAAAAACTTTTTTCATTTCGGTGCCTTAATACTTTGGGACTACCCCGCTCGAATTTAATCGAAACTTAATATTATTAAATTTCATCGAGGTTTATTTCTAAACAAACTTCGACTGCGTTTAATTTCGAATGATTCTCGATGTGCATTAGTCTGATTGACGAAATAATGGGCCAAGTGAAATTTCAGTTCGGTCTCAACATCTCAAGTTTAATCTGGAGGCAGACACGAGCGCTTCAATAACGTATTTATCTAAAACCGCAATGGTAGTTCAAAGGCTATCGTCAAAATGATAAGAATATGCCTCTTGCTGGTTAAGAAGGCAATGACGACTTAAGAAGTTACGCCTGATTGAAAAATTTATCATGATGCAAAATGTCTAAGTATTAAATTTATAATTACGATTTACGCGCTTTTTTGACGAAAAAAAATAATGAAAGGAATAATTTCTTTATTGTACAAACGGTGTATTTCTATTACTATTATTAAAAAAAAAAAAGTAGTGAGCGGTTGAAATTGAGTACCTTGTATATACAAGCAATTTTAAGATTATGAAATCGGAGAGTTCGACTGGAAAAATTAAATCTTACATAATTTATGGGGTAATGAGAAATAAAATTCATCATAAACGATTTACGCCGGCAGTAAAATCGATAAAATAAAAATAACGTCCATGAAATTACAAAAAAACTGTATCGTAATGAACGAGTTCGTTTTCGGTAGGCGGTATGAAATCGAAATCTGATTGCTTCTCATTCATCATTAAACAAAACACAAATAGTGCTTGTTGAATATTTGTTGTATGTGTGCAGATCAATTTTATTTTTTATTTACACTTGCACTTAATAGACAGGAAAATAATTTTACACTGTGGAACGAACTCGTGGCCTGTTAATTAGCTCGTATTACACTTAATTATACGTGCTTCCCGGACGCTGTCGTTTTTATTTGTTCAGTATGATTATTTCAAAGAAAAACTGCGCCGCATTTAAAACAAATATTTATTTGGTCATTACGTTATGGTGAAGCTTCAGTGGACGTTCCCGGCTATTATTAATCCAAATTGGTTGGTGAGCATTGCCGGAGCTTGGACTCGCTGAAATGATTTGAAACAATACGTCTGCCAGGAAATAGATCGTTTACGCTTGGTACACACACAATTGTAGTAGGATATTGAATAAACTTCTTGTTAAAATGATAAGAGAAATGCAAGGCTATTCATTTCGAGAATTTGATGTTCGTACGCCGAATTTCTTTTCTAATTCAAACGCACGAAATATAAAAGAACAGGATGTAAATAACATTTAATAGCCACAAATGCCAGCAGATTTTTAGCTGTGAATATGAAATACGAGAAGTATTCATACGCACATTTATTAATGCCAGTCTCTTTGCATACTTCTACTTAATACAAATAACTTTTAGGCCCAATTTTACAATCGTGGAATAAGAACGGAATAACTGTGCACACCTACGTCACACCTACGTCACGTTGTACCACAGGTTATACCAATAATAGTGCTTATCCGACGATTGTAAAATCGGGCCTTAAAAATATAATTGCCTGGATTTCAAATTTCATGTACACTCGCAATCATAACTCATGGCGCTTACAGAACAGCGAAGCCAACTTCCTCAAAACTATGAACGCCGAATGCATTTAAACCTTGCTGCCCTGAAAAGTGAATTCGGGATGTTGTAAATTACTTTTTGCTTGGAAACAGTCCACGATAAATTTTTCCGTAAAGCTTATGTCACGAATTATGATTGCGACTGTACATAAACAAGAGTGTATAGGCGATATCTTCGTGCTTTTGTTGGACACCTGATTTAAATGTTTTAAAAAATAAATCTGCGCAGTGAGAAAGCAGCAGCTATACTCATAAGTATAAAATAACATTTAGACTAGTGCTGGCAACCTAAATAGATTTTTTGGATAATCGGTTAACCGGTTTTGGAAATTCGCGGTTTTGCACAAAACCGAAAGCCGGTTATCCGGATAACTCGGTTATTCGAGTATTCAGTTATACGGAAAACCGGTTATTCGAATATCCAGTTATTCGGATAACCGGATATTTGGATATTATCAGTTTCTTGGATAATCGAATAATCGGTTTTAACCATTATTTGGATAGCCGATTATATCCGAAATCGGTTTTTAAAGAAACCGATTATTCGGTTTAAATTGTTTCCGGTTTTTGCCAGCACTAATTTAGACGTCCGAAAGAAAACGGATAAAAGATGTATTCCGCAGGAAATTAATTAATAAGAGGTAAGGGAAACGACTAAAACAGACAAATCTCTAAGTATTTCATTTCAATTGCTCTGAGTTGGTTTCATGGTACGTACGAGTATAAATTTAACCGGAAACTGCGAAATTTATTTCCCGGTATTCTAGTAGGAGTAACCCAAAGTTGAATTTACGAACGCCAGTGAATTCTAAAAAAAATAATAAAAGCGTAATAAAATCCTCCGCTAAAATTCATCAGTCGATAAATTGTTGAAGAATAAACACCGAAACTTTTTTCGAAGTTTTCGCAGCAAATATGAAATACCAAGCCCCGTAATTTAATGTTTGCGAGCCCTGCCAAAGTTTTTCTCTTTCGGTTCGAGTTTTCATTCGCCGGCCAAGACTTTGTTATCTTATACAAATATTGTTGGCGAAACTCGGCGGTCGATAAGGCTGTAAATATGAAAAATAAATAATACCAACGCGAGATACGGTGGATAACGAGAAGTGCCACATAAGTTGCAGCCGACGTAATAAGTTGTCAGTTACAAGAAGCTCTTCACACATTTCATTTTTCCGAGAATGGTCGTAAAAATAATGTTTTCGGGGTTTTCGCACAAAGCTTCTCGGTTACAGTTTATGAATTTGTTGTTCTCGCTCTGACGAACCGCAAGAATATGTTAGTGGGCAAGAAAACAATGTTCTTAAACCTTTCAACATTATTAATACAACAACAAAGAAAAATAGTGCACATTAAATCATTTTTCGTTAATTTCTTGTTTGACATTAAATTTTTTATTTAAAATGCATTTGCAGTGTCTCGAACAGTAACGCAATTTTTGAATCCTGCAAGAATAAGGCAATCTGAAAGGTAGAGATTTTGTCTGCCAGCTTCCTGTTTTCATATGGGAATCATAAACAGACTGACTTTTTAAAATTTTTATCAACTCTTAGCTTTATAGTGTAACAGGTGCAATGACTTGTTCTTCAACAAAATGAAGACATGCAAGAGTTGATAAAAGATTCCTTTCTGCATTTATAACTAACCTTATTTTTTCTGCTTTCAAAACAAGTGGCTCTCTGTACTTCCTTTCAAGACGTTGCAAGGATCAGAACATGTCATCAGCAAACGAAAACTACTGGTGATGAGCGATACTGTTCTATTTAGGCAGTAATTTCCTTTCATTTTCTCAAAAACTAGGTTAACAAAGGTTGTTCATAAGGGATCTCGCTCTCTCAGTACTTCGTTTAAACCAACAGATCAATAAATTATATTGTTCACTTTAATTTTGGTAGATCCCTTTTCCAATGTCTTTTTACTACTCTGCTGAGTTTACGGGGGATCTCCATAGGGCAAGTGAGGTGAATGGCGGCCCCCTAAGGTTTTTTAGAAATTGCTAGTCTGAATATTGACAAGCCCCAAACCATTGGGAGTCATTACCCCCATATGTAGAGTACAGAATATGAATCGACTGTACTTGAGTAGAATAAGTTATGAAACTTCTACGTTTAGAAATCGAAACTACATTTCTACATTCTGCATTTATAACTAACCTTATTTTTTCTGCTTGCAAAACAAGTGCTTTTGTCGCTCTCTGTACTTCCTTTCATGACGTTGCAAGGATCAGAACATGTCATCAGCAAACGAAAACTACTGGTGATGAGCGATACTGTTCTATTTAGGCTGTAATTTCCTTTCATCTTCTCAAAAATTAGGTTAAAAAAGGTTGTTGATAAGGGATCTCGCTCTCTCAGTACTTCGTTTAAACCAACAGATCAAAAAATTATATTGTTCACTTTAATTTTGGTAGATCCCTTTTCCAATGTCTTTTTACTACTCTGCTGAGTTTACGGGGGATCTCCATAGGGCAAGTGAGGTGAATGGCGGCCCCCTAAGGTTTTTTAGAAATTGCTAGTCTGAATATTGACAAGCCCCAAACCATTGGGAGTCATTACCCCCATATGTAGAGTATAGAATATGAATCGACTGTACTTGAGTAGAATAAGTTATGAAACTTCTACGTTTAGAAATCGAAACTACATAATATGAAGTGCTAAATGAAGATAGGAAGATTTAGTATTCGTTAAAATTACAAAAGATATAAACCTTTGAAATCTGTCATATTTAATAACAACGTGAAAGCTAATTTTTATATCTAACCGCATTTCATTTGCCTCTATGTGGCTGACATTGCTACTAATTGTTTAATACGCAATGTTGAAGCACTATTGTGACGCACGACTTTCAAAAATGTTTCCCTATTAGAAACATCAGGTGGCCGGTATTACCGCTATTCACCCCATTTATCCTACTTTTCCATGATTGGTATATATTCTCTTTTCTTAATGAACAATAAGCTCCTTGACTCTTGGGAGTCTACAAAGTCTGCAGATATACCTACTTGTATATTCGGAGAGTGTTTGAAGGTAAAATGTAGGAAGCAAATAAAATCTATAACTTTAAGCAGAGTTCCAAAAATTGATACCTAACAATATGTGCAATAACATTAATAACAACAAATTTAATAATGTACTGCCAATAACTTGAATATTTTTTTTTTTCAATTGTGATCCTACACAGAGAAAATTTAAATACAGTGTACTCTCTCTTAAGCGGACACCTATGGTCGCCCAAAATGTGTCCGCTTAATAGAGGTGCCCGCTAAAGAGAAGAATGTGTTGATATGTGCATGTATGTAGGTAATACGGTATGTCCAGGCAAAAAGTGAAATAACAATAATGTTTGTTTGATATAAAAATTCATAATCAAAACATGAAATGAAACTTCAAATACATTTCCACAAAAACAAAACAATTTTCTTGTCAAATTATTGTAAGAACTCGGTCATTGTTTGGAAAGTCATTCATGAATTTTTATTGAACACGTTTTTGAGATTTATTTTTGAGTGACATTTTTACTTGCTGTCGAATGCAAGACAACTGCTTGTACCGCAGCGCTAACGGTTATAAATCCCACCTAGTTTTTATTGTAAATACGTGCGCTTTTGGGGAAGTCCCGATATTTCGAGAGCGTACTGTCCGCTTAATAGAGAAAAAAAACTGCGTAGGTCATCGCATTTGTGTGTCCGTGTCCGGTTGATAGGGAGTCCGCTTAAAGGAGAAAACTTTATCATTTAAATCATATGATTTTTTTCTGTACCCAACAAAGTGCCCGTTTAGGGAGGTGCTCGCTTATGAGGGGTGCCCGTTAAGAGAGAATACACTGTACATCTATATACGGGATTCTACATGGAATGTTTTAAAAATCGCAGGTGCTTTTTCCTTGCACAAAAATAAATCAAATAAATTAATTAGATAAGGAGAAAACGCCTTCTAATAAGTAAACCAGAAAAGCAGAAATAATGAGAGTAGGTACTGAAAGAACTTAAAACAGACAACACCATTTAAAATTCTTCGAGGACAGAAAACATATGACGGTGCATGAAGAGACAATACTGGTTTAAATGCGGGACAATACAAAGAAAGTCCCACACTGACCATATGAAAGAAAAATCTACCACGCTCTTCCTAAACATAAAAACGAGTTCACTGAATTAAATAAACTTGTCACCACAATAAAGTCACACATGTATATGGGTTACCGAAGACCCATAAAATTGGAATCCACTCAAACCGTTTGTCAGCTCAAAGAATCTTTAGTTCACACCATAGCAAGTTCCCTCTTCCAAGTGAAACCGGGAAAAACATAGAGAAATCCTCAGAGACGATCAAATTTCGTTTACCCTTTAGTTTCTTCAGTACAGGTTCTTAGGATTTTCTTCAATCCTACTCCTGCAGCATAGAAACTATTGCAAGTTACGCCAAACTTCTGACACTCCAGAAGAAATTAACTTATTTCTGAAAAACGCATCAGACAGCGAGCAGTCAAAGGTACAACACAGTTATAGGGTCCTATGTTATATATGAATCTTGCATAACATAGAACCCTATAACTCCGAGGCAGCGATTTATGAAAATACACAATCATAAACATGAATATTTCATTGCAGGTGATTCTAACATTTGGTATTAGTGGTGCCTGCAAGAAACAGGAACTGCGAAACTTAAAAATTGAAGATATAGAAAATACTGGGAAATCACTCATAATTAAAATCTCAGATTCTAAGACAAAAACTCAAAGTTCCTTTATTGTGGCTGAAGAATTCCACCCAACGTGTAAGAAATACTTGAATTTACGTCCTTCAGGAGCGGATATAAAACATTTTTTCTGAATTACCAACATAAAAAATGTACCAAACAATGAGTTGGGATAAATAAGTTTGGTACTGTGCTAAGCAAAATCGCAGAGTTCCTGAGTTTGGCAAATCCAAAACAATATACGGGGCAATGTTTTAGACGTTCGTCGGCCACCATTCTTGTGGAATGGTGGTTGGCACTCGTCAACTGTCACTGAAGGCTATAGCTCTGTTCCAACCACGCTTTGTGACGGTTTCGAAACCGTCATAATCAGTTACCCACCGAAGTAATGATCGTTTTTGTCAACTTTGTCAACTGTAAAACTTTGATGAGTACATGCTTGTGACGGTTTCGAAACCGTCACAAAGCGTGCTTGGAACAGACCTTATGTTAACAATTCAACAAAAAATAAAAATGAAAATGCGGTAAAGATTGCAAATGCTATCTGTGATAGTGAAGCAATGTGAAATGGTACCACCGTTAGAGATGTTCATATGGCTTCATCCTCTGGCGCAAATGATTACCCATCTGTAACTTCTGTTAACAGTAAACTCACTATGGCCCCATCTCATACCGTACCAGTATTTCATAATTGTTCAGTTACTATTATTACCACAAAATGTAAATAAAAGTATTTGGTCTCTCTTTTGATCTCTTTAGTAATTAAATGTGGTTACGTAGTTATCAGACACAAAACGAAATACTATAAGTTAATTATTCTCGTGAGAATATTGTAAGTGGATTATTCCTAGTATAATAATGATACTATTGGTCAGGATTAAACACGTGATCAAAAATACTCTTAAACGATTGGATCATGAAAACCTTAAATAAAAGAATCAATTGAATATTCAAATAGCAAATCTGAGAAAAGTCCCAGACTTAATATACAGGATGTCCCAACAGTATGTTCTCGGGCCATATCTCCATAACTACTGAAGATACAAAAAAAATTTCAACACAATTTCTTTTTTAATTTAAGAGATCTACAATACAAAATTATTTTCATCTATAGAGAGTGCATGAAAACAGTGGTGCCGGACACAACTTTTTTATTTCAAATGGCATGCCCTATATATGAAACCAAATTTGGATTGCCCATAAAATTCTACATATTTTCTGTATACCATTGCCTATACCTAAATCTAACCGTTCTTGAGATATTTAACATTTTGTCTAAAAACTGCCATTTGCAGCCACTATTTTATTTATTCATATTTTATTTATTTTTAACTCTAAGAAAAAGATTTTTGGTGCAGATGTAGTTGATACATAAGCTTATTATAAGCCATTATTAAATGTACTTTTATCGCTACAGGGTGGTCATGGTAATAAACAAAATCTCAGAAATTTCAAAATGACAAAACTCAATTTTCTGAAATAGCATGCCCTATATTTTTCTATCCTAAATTCTTCATTTAATAAAGTACTTTTATTTTTGTTAAGTATACACTCTGTATAGATGAAAATAATTTTGTGTAGTAGATCTCTTAAATTAAAAAAGTAATTGGGTTGAAAATTTTTTTGTATCTTCAGTAGTTATGGAGATATGGCCCGAGAACACACTGTTGGGACACCCTGTACGTATCTAATATCTTATTTAGCTATCAGTACGTGAAGCTTCAACGAGAATTGCTATAGTCTAAGTTGAGACTGCATACCTATTATCTAGAGTCTAGAGCAACAAAGTTTAATTACTTTAAAAACATTTTGTATTTCGTAAATTGCTTATCATCCAATATTTAGTACATATTATCGCATTACTAATAATTTATTGAAATTACGTCAATATTTTCCTTTTTGGAAAGCACACTTGCCAAAAATAAACCTTTTTTGACGAATTAATTTGTTTTATACAAAGTGTATTAGAACTACTGGTAAATATTTACATCACGCGATTCTCTGTTAAAAACTGTACCGATAAATTTAATTTTTCCAAAAAGAAAAAAAAAAAAGGTGAAGATACTATTTAATTAAGTAATCTATTGCATGTTTTATGTACTTTTTGACGGTATCAGGTAGTATTTATCACACCTTACTAAATTTAAAATCAATTATTAACTCTCAATGACTCCATAATCTTGTACCACAGAATCGCGCGTGTCGGACGTTGTAATACACCCTGTATAACACACAATATCACGCGTGACATCCCGAACTCGCCAATGTTTACGATAGAAAGTGAGAAATAAGTTGGTCTAATTAATATGATTTATTCAAAAGTGAAAATTAACGAAAATGTATTAAATCAATAAACCTTTATTTCATTCTTAACAGGCCTCTTCGAAATACTAAATATTTACTTAAAATATAAGTAAATTTGGTAAAACGATTTCCAATAAAATTTTACTCTTTTTGCAATTCATTCGATTTGTTCTGCGGAATTTTTTAACGCTTCAGCACATTAGAATAAAGGAAACGATTTAGTTCGTTCGTGAAAGTTAAGTTATTATTGTAATTAAATTAATAACAATTTTCTATTCGCACGCGAAAGTGTTTCACTTTTTCTTGGGAAACTTTTAACTTAAAGAAAAAAAAAACTTACTAGAAATGTTGGGTTTCCTTATGAAAAATGATTGCATTAAAGCACTTCCTGAAGAATTCACAAAAGTTCGAGCTTTTTTTTTTGTAAACACTGTCCGCGATCACTTCTTCGAGGTGTACTTAATTCGAAATTGCCGCGTTCACCGTTGCTTGTGACAATTAAAACGTGTTGTAATAATTCTCTCGTTTGACGTTCCTTCTCGTCCTGCTGCTTGCTACAGACTGTTCCGCTGGTGTCGAACGCCGATCATGCCCGCCTCGTCGCACATTCACCAGACGTTAGGCGCCGTACTTACCTACATACTTCACAAGGTGACTTTCTTGCATTGAAAAAAGCGTTTACGTAAGCTTTGTTTCTTCGAAAGTACTCCGGCACATGAGGAAGTCATTAATAAATTATCCTTAATACTTCAGCTTTTAATTTAACTTAAGGTTACTTACGCTACCGCCATGTTTACACGGCATTCGCGTTTCGCCAAGGATTAAAAAAACCAAAATTTACGGAGTCCAGGAGGTGCCACGGAACTAAAGACGATGATTTGCTTTGAAAACAGAAATATGGCGCTTCTGGTTTCCATATCGGATCGTATTTTGTTTATTTATCTGAACAAAAGTAAAGAAAGGTGTTATTTAATATTTTATCCTGCACATAATTAGTAAATATGTAGTTTGTGGCTGCTTTTTGGTTCTAGGATTCTCTGCCGTGTAGAAAGTTTGTAGAACTTGATGTTTCGATCATCTTGTCGTGATCTTCTTCAGAAGTGAAGATCGAAACGTCAAGTTCTACAAACTTTCTACACGGCAGAGAACCCAAGAACCAAAGAGCAGCCATCAGTGACGGTTGTGAAAGCCTGAAGACTACAAGTGTGTAGTTTGTTCTTAAAAGATTTAATGGTGCTTTTGTGTTATGTTTTAATTTATATAGACTTGGATGGTGACCGTAGCACTAAACCCTTAGCTATGGGGTACCAGATAGAGAATTTCAAAAAACCATCTGTGTGAGAACTAAGTTACTGGCCTTCCGGCCCTACGTTTTGTTGCCTCCGTCTTTTTCTCAATAATTCCAGCAAATATTGGTGTTTCCAAGGATTCAAATTGCTACGACTGAGAAACTTCATATCTTTAGTACTTGGCAAAAACAACTTCGCTTCTGTTAGATTATTCAGCGAACAACATAAAATTCGTATTCTCTTGAATACTAAATTGTTATTGGAGCTTGTACCTGAAGTTATTAAAATAATTCATTTTTATCAATATTTCCTGAGAAAACTGTACGAGAAAAAACAACACACTGATGAATGCACTTAGAAGAAAAAAGAACGTCCAAAACCGACGTTATCAAAACTAGATCAAATCTGTTACATAAGCACCTAAATATTTTTAGTCACCTTGATATCATAAAAATTTTTGAGTATAGATTTTATGCTTGCTGATTAGGATGTTTGTCAATTTTCTATGAGTTCTTGCAGGATAACTCATTTTTTCTGATAAAAATTGAACTGATTCATAAAACTGAAAGTTAATTATTTTTGTAAGTAACCGATGTCGATTGTTAAAAAAGCAGACATGCATTTTTGAATCTAGTTCGAATGTATCCCTTGTATAGACTCTGCACCTTGTAGTCATATATTTGTAAATTTACTAAAAAGCAACTAAATGTAGTGATACAAATTGTTTCTAAAATTCTATATATTCTCTGCCTGAATATATTGTTACGAATTCAGGGTTCGCAGAAAATTATGGTCGTTTATTTTCTAAACGCTTTAAAGTCCGCAATTGCTTAACACAATAAAAGCACAAGAATAACGAGCTGCAACGCTTGTCTAACAAATTACACTTCTATAACTTAAACGTTCTATTAGTCCTGTTACGTTTGAATTTGCCGCTAAGAAAACGTGGCAACAAAGTGACGCGTTTCGGTACGTATGGCAACCTTGTACTCCTTGTTCGCTACCACGAAGCTCATTCGATGTAGGGCACCACGTGACTATATCATGGTTCACCATTGGTTACCGCTTGCGACTTATGCGTTATTCAGCGTCCACCATCTTAGATTCGCGTTCCCGTTTCGTTCTAATACGTTCGGCCATCTAAGGTGCTGTCATGTATTAGTGTAATTTCGGGGTTCTTGCTCTTTATATGAGGAGACTTCATCCACGGCCTTGCCGGAATTCCTGACTACACTGCCGAACGAGTTTGGGGTATTTTAAGCCCCATACCAAGCCTGGAATACTTCAAAAACCCAGCGCTTTGTCAGAACGCCATTTTAGGACGCTAACGCTTTTCATTTCTCTTCAGGCTTTTACCACAGGCTTTTAGTGCGACTTTCAATTATCAGTTCACGGACAATTTCAAGTATTATTTCGATTTATCGTATCGATGTCCATATTCATAGTGCTTCCTCGAGGCTTTCTTGAATGAGGAACCCCTTAGAATGGGATTGTAGTATGGCAGTTGCATTAAACAACTCACATTCTAAGGGGTTCCTCATTCAAGGAAGCCTCGAGGAAGCACTATGAATACGGACACGAGCCAACTCATCTCCCCTGTGAAGGGCGTTTCTACGACGTATCTTGCGAATCTGCTTTGAACCGGATCACCGTTGTTAGAAGCAATCCACAGGTGGCGTCGTGAGTGCCAACTTCACTCCGTAGCTTGACTGACAGATGAACGTAGCCACGTCCTGGCGGCAAGGCTGTAAGTTTGACGTTCAACCTTATTTATTTATCTCTCTTTCGTGAACAATAATTGCATGCTTACCGGAGAGCAAATTTTCGGCTAAAAGCGGTTGGTATAATTTAAAAGAGTAGTTTCCGTTGTCATTAAGTAAATAAATCGACAACCGTAGTTTGTTCGCATTTTACCTATGTTTGAATTTTGTAAACAGGTACCTGCATCACCTGGTGTGTGTGATAACTAAGCCTCGCGTAAAATATACGAAATCGCCCCACTACTGAACGAGAAACACAGCCCAGCGGCATGTGATGTTGTGTTTCCGAGCGCAATATTTGCCCGTAACGAACCTGCACTGCGAGTTGTCTGTTTGGTGGGGGAACATTCGTGACGTTTTGTACAAATTCCACGAGCCTTAGTGATAACCTGCATTCGCTCGAATTTTTTAGTTTCAATAAAGCTTAAATTTGTTAACTTTTGCCATTGCGTTTGTGTTTACTCCTTAACGTACCAGTGAGTTAAATAAGCCTCTGTTTACCTTAGATTTTCTGCCGATTTAGTCGATTCGGAGACGTCGACAAGATCGTTTACGTTCAGTTTGTTTATTCAAGTTTGACCTGGCGCCCTTTTGTTGTTTTACCAACGTAATTAACTCACTCCCATCTTCACTGATTGCTAGTCGAGGGGAACAGCTGATACGTTAGTCAGTGGTCTCTGTCAAGGTAGGTACGAGGCAAGTCATTTAAAATTAAATTTGGTGACAGTCTTAGATTCACACTTATCACTTTCGGAATAATAACTGCTTTAAATGGCGCACAGATTCTGGATTATACGAGTGTAGTAGAGATCATTTTCTTCAAGATTGTTCCAGTAACACTTCTGGTGTTTGACTCGAAATTCACTGGAATAATCGAGAAGGTAGATATAGTATTAGTTTGTGTGTTGCCTCAGCTTTTACTTTTCATGGACAAATTTTCAAAGCATTACTTAATAAATACGAAGAAATAAATTATATCTTTCTAGATTATGTTAATTGTAATACATACCTACGGTGTCGATTGTGACATATTACAATTTGAGTCACATTATTTCTCGTTTCCCAAAAAAATCGGGGCCAAGAAAGACCGAGAGGGGATTAATACCAAAAGAAATTTATGAAGAAACAGCAAGAAAGGTGCTAGTCCGTTAAAAAAAGTAGCTAAAGACTATGGAATGTGTCATGTTTCGTTAAGGCGTTATGTGAACTCCCTGCATCACAATTTACAGCCTAGGGTAGAATACCAATCCTTATAACAAGGTATTCACAGCTTGTAAAAGATTGTGAAAAGGCAGTGGATTTATATATATTTCGGTTTTATTATAAAAGATCTGCGTAAATTAGCGTTTCAATTTGCTTATTTTAATGGGCTTGCCTATCCTCAAAAATAGAATGAAAGAGTACACGCAAGTGAAGATTGGCTTGCAGCCATTCCTCTTTTAACACTTCGTACGCCTCAATTAACAAACCTTTCACGATCCACGAATTTTAATAGAAAAAACTTATCACACTTTTTAAATAAATTTAAAAAAGACATAATTTTGAATCCAAAAACATTTACAACATTGAAACTGGTGCGTCCACAGTTTAAAAGTCAACCAAAATAATAGCTAAAAGGTGAACAAAGCAAGTGGAATCTATTACATCTCTAAAACGCGGAACACTATTACTTGTTATGTTTGTATTCCCTCGTATATATTTTATTAGAGATGAATCCACAGGATGTGTAGGGAGTAAAATAAGTCAGAATGGATGCAAGAAATAACGGGTGTTCAACAATTATTGTAGTCCTGGGTGGCTGTAGAGTCAAACATTTTTAACTAACTATTGTTTCAAATGGCATTAAAACATTAAATACGTAAAGAAACATTTATTTGTTGTCTAACAGTCAATATTTGAGACTTCAATTTAACGACACGAAGTAAATATCGGCATTTATGTGTGATACCACAGCCACCCAGGACTACAATAATTGTTGGACGCATGATAGAATTTCTTGATTTTATGAAACATTTTGCGAGACGTGCGAAACACAGCGAAACAAATAAAGTGCTTGTTTTATTTAAAGACGGAAAATATAGCAATCAAAAGTATAGTATAATAGTAATAATAATATTAATAGAAAATCAGAGGGTTAAATTTACTCATTCGGATATTATATTACAGTTAACAAAAGTGGATTGTGTGAGGAGGAGAACTCCTAGAGAGGAAGAGATATTTAGAGGAAATAAATCGTAATTTCCAAAAAAAATTATAGTTGACGATCGAAATAGCGTTGATTACAAAATTGTAGGAATAATAGGTATACATAGAGTTCAAATAAAACGAAGTGAAAATGGTCAAATGATTGTTGAAAAATTGTATCCGGAACTGCTGGTTTATATAAATTGTTTTACCAAGGGATTATGCAGGATTTATTGCATCCTGGTGAACAAGTAGTAAGCAATCTTTATAGCATTCAATGCAACCTGTCTAATTCGCATACATACGTCTATTTAATCCTCTGAAATCCTTTCGCAGTCCTATACGTTTGATTACGATTTATGTTGCACGTCGTATTTACACACTTTGTGCACATTATGCAGGACTTCCCATGTCGCTTTTAAATATCAAGTGATGTATTAATAATTATATGTTAGAAGCAACGTTGTGTGTAAAATTTACATGTAACAACAATGCAAATAAAACACAAGTTTAATTTCACTCCATACTTTCTCATTTTGTTCGGTTTCGTGATTAAAACCATTGTCTGTCTAGACTGAAAGTAATTACCTCTTATTCTTTATATCTACATAATATGATGAATTTCTTTTTTATCCTCACAAAAATAGAAAATACCACGATGCCTGTTTTGTAAAACACCAGATGATGCGAAATAATTTCATGTTTTCTTTATTTGAGGAAAATAAATCTAAATCGGAAGATATCGCTATTGTCATATCGGGTGCTTTTACAAGACGACAAATTTATTAATTGTAATTTTATATTATTTTCTTTTGATGTCATATCAATTTCTACATGATATTTACTGCCCAGCTTTGTATACAATTAAATACTGCCATTATATGTTTTCAGCTATTCTTTTAAAGCCATATATAAATCTTGATAAACACATAGTACGTGAACAGGTTTTACAATAAATTAAGTGTTCGATGAAGGAGTCAAATTTTTGCATTTATAGTAAGATCGAACTGCATAAAATTTCCATGACTGATCCTTCCAAATCGACTCTCAACGTGACCGTTTTAGGAGAAACTTTTACTGTTAAAAACAGTAATAACGCCTCTGTTTTGACATTTCAAGAACTGTTTAGATATTCTCGATTATTTGTGTACTGAACGAACGAAAATATACCGCATTATTTATTCATGAGCAATCCGTGCACGTACAATCAATAAACCACTACTAAACTGTGGCTAAATTTAGAGTGTGCATAAATTTGTTACATTACCAAATCTTAATTAATTTATTTCCGTTTATTCATCGTAATGGTTTATCTATATTTAAAAACGCTGAATTACTCAAATTTATTTGGCAGGCAAGGGACTTCCATTTAAAATTAAAATTGATAAACTAAACAGTTTCAGCAGTACACGTGGGCTATTCTTATGCCCAGTTTTACAATCGTGGCATAAGGACGAAATTACTGTTCGCTGAATATCCTTTAACGTTCTTCTATATCTACGTCACGTTACTCTAAGTATAATGCTTATTTGACGACTGTAAAATAGGGCCTTCGTGTAATATATGAAACAATTCCACGTCTCCTCCTTTCTATAGATCCATAAGTATAATTGATCAAGAACTATGTATATCCAAAGCTATGATATTGCATTGGTTTTTAAACAGAACAAAAATTAATGCATACTGCAGATGTGTCTAATAGAACTTTTATTATTTTTTATGATTGCAATTAACTGCGATTTTGATACTGAAATGGAAGTTGTTGTGTACAGAAAATCGTTCAAAACCATTTTGCGCAAATATCCTGGTAAACTGATGCCTTGCACATTTAAACAATTAAATACTAATAAAATCACTAAATTAATTTCCAACAAGAAACTTCGAGTTTCATCTTCGGCGATCATTATAAGTTATAAGTACTCCTACACCAACATGCTTACGTGAAAGAACTTTACTACAAATAAGTACCTAAAAGCGAAACTTAAATTTCAAGCCTTCATTTTCAGTAATTAACACTGCAAGGAAAGATTTATATAAGCAAAGAGTAAGGATAAATTGAGATGTATTTAATGATGCACGTTTTATACATCCTTCGACTTCTGCACGGCGTAAATCGTAATGTGAAGTTACTTCTTCTATAATTAACTGTTAATGTAATTAAGTGCAAGCACATGTTGGTAGATACTCTCGAAGTAAGGACGAAATAATTGTATAATTATTGAAATACAGGGTGAATGTTAATTAACCTGACAAAATGAAACCACGTCCGAGCAGTGTTGCTAGTATATAATAATAATAATAATAATAATAAATGGTTTATTTCCATTTTCACACATGACACAGAAATACAATAAATTAATGTAAACACAAACATAAATGGAAATCACAAGATGGCATCTCAGGTTATCCTGCTCTACCGTACCACCCTGAAATACGCATCATACGTATTTAAAATTTTCTAATAAATACATAAATACACGACAAACAAACAATGCGGCTTTCGCGAATAACGATTTATATATTTATAGTAAAAAAATAAATTAAAAAAAAAAAAAAATTCACATGTCTCACACAACAGTACGAACCCTGATTAGCTCTTTTCCCATAGCATCTTTTTTAATTTTAATCTGAAGACTGAAATACTGAGTTTTTTGATACAATCAGGTAACGAGTTGTAAATATGATAAATATTGAAAGAAAAGCTCCTTTCAAAGAGTACAGTTCGATGAAGAGGTGGCGAGATTTTTCCTCGAAACCTGACGTTTAAATTATGAACGTCAGTTCTATATTTTATTTTAGCAGTTAAATACGGCGGACATTCAGTTTTTATAACTTTATGATAAAATACAGCGGCCTGAAGATATGCTCTATTTCCCATATTTAACCAACCTATATCTTTAAGTTTGTATGTTACGTGTTGATATTTCCGAATTCCGTAGATAAAGCGTAAGCAAGAATTCTGTACCAGTTGTTTACGTTTTTTATCATGGCAATCTAAACAAGGTAATATTACAGGCGAGCAATAAGAAAACTGCAATAATACAAGAGATTCACATAACATTTTCTTTGTCTCAATGTTAAGAATCCGTCTATGCGGATATAATAATTTAAGAGCATAATATGCTTTTTGAATGCATTTCGAAATATGAGTCTTAAATCGTAATGATTGATCAATAATTACTCCTAAATTTTTCACTTCCTTTACTACAGGTATTGGTGTATTATTAATAGTGAGCTTTACTGAATTTATAATTTCTTCAGAAGTACATCCAAACAGCATAACTGCCGATTTAGAAGGATTAACATATATATACATTTTTTAATCACCAGACAACTAACCCAAAAGCACCAGATCGACTTGAAAAATCACCAGCTCAAAAATAAAATAAGTAAAATAATAAAACAAGAGACATGACGCAAATAAATAATATAACATTAGTCTCATTACATTTATAATATAACATTATAAACAGTGATAAATTATAAAATATATTTAGGGGAAAAACAAAATCACAATTAGTTACTCATTACAAATGTGAATGGAGAATATTAACTATTATTATTATTATTACTATAATATACTAAGTTATGTTTTCTAATAATGTTTGCCTGAATTCTCATCTTATGATTAAAGTTGTATTTAAATAAAGTCGTGCTTAAAATAAGCAAGAAACGATATAGCTTTATTATGTGGCAGAGTAAAAATTATGGCCATTGCCTATTGCCCGTTTTTTTAATAATATCTGTCAAATGTTTCTAATGTTGGTACCTGTTACCTGAATGTTAGGAAATTCCAAAATTTCTGTTCTACATTTAGGGATAAAAGCAGGATTCCAACAGAAACCCTAAAATTTTGACACTAACAGGTATTTAAAAAAAACCTACGAGAGTTATGCCCGTATTCATAGTCAGAGCTTAAGCATAAGTACGAGCTTAAGCAAGCGCTGGGTAGCAATTTGCCTATGCCAACTGCTACTCGACGCATGCGTAAGTTCGTGCTTATGCTTAAGCTCTGACTATGCATACGGGCATTATTAATCTCGGAAACATTACCCATGGTGGCAGTGGCTAACTACTAGCAAAAATCACCAGATTTTCTAACAAAATCACCAGAGCACCAGTTTCTTTATAAAATCACCAGATCTGGTACAAAATCACCAGTACTGGCAACTCTGCGTCCGAGAGTATGGGAAAAATGTTAAAAAATTGTCTCCTTTAGTTCTCGAGAAATAATTCATCAAAAATTAGCCCCTGGTTAAGAAGTCGAGGAGTAGATGAACGAAATAAATGCCGCCATAAAAGTCTTTTATAGTTTTATGTTTTAATCAGTAACAGTTCATGTATTTTCCTTTTATAGCCACTCTACATCAGAAAAATTGATGATCATATGGCATAAAGTAATAAAATAATTCAATCAAAAGAAGATATCGGCAATTTGATAATCAAGAATCAGACGTGACAAAGCATTCACTTTATCTTGTTAAAAGGAGTGAAATAAATGTTCACATTATTTAATAATCTCGTAAACGAAGTTTCTTCATTAAAAAATACGTCTCGAACAGATGCAGAAAATCGTCCGGAATGAAAACCTCTGCTCCATGATTATTGAATTACATCGGATGAAACTCGACGAATTAATAAGGGACAGCATTTTAAAAGGGCTCTTGAGCTTGACGTGCTTAGCGATCGAACTTTCCCAAACAATATTTAATAAAATGGATTTCGGTTTTTCTCTTTTCACCACATACAGTTTCTCTCGTGTCTCTCGGGAATATGTTATGCAAATTTTTCGAGGGAAAAATAATAAAAAAAGGCAGGAGAGCTGCTGGAGCGACCCTGCTCAAGATTTAATCCGGAATTTCTCTTCGAACGACCGCAGACAGCCGTGTTTCACGTACACTCGTGGACTCCGAACGAAAACCAATAAAACTGTGCAAAAGAAAAATATGTTTTGTTGCTGAAAACTTTTTAACTTTAATTAATAATAAATTGGTAAGGAAGTACGTTGGAGAGAAAAATTTTACCAACATGCACTTGACAATGTTTGGTTACTTTTATGAGCAAGGAGATTTTTTATACCCGAATTTATTTCTTTGAGATGGTAAATTAGTTTCCTAATCAGTTTGTACCGCTCAAAGTTGGAAAGTATCTTCTTCAAATTGTATCCTAATAAATAAAAAATGTCAAAAACCAGACGTCTCCAAGTATCCTTTTCAACGTTACGCAACAGGCTACTATTTCAAAGGAAAAAAAGTCATTTTATGATGATCAAGTTACAAAAATTGTTTCCTCAACCTACACGTTAAACTTTAATACAAAATGGAGGCTATTTTGAAGGTCATTCTTTTAAAACTGAGGGAGGCCGAATTTTAATAACGTTGTTTGTTCTTAGAATCGCGTATCCTTGTTTATTAACTAATATATAACAGTAAATTTAAAATAACGTAAACAAATATGTACTGGCATTTTCCGTGCGTAGTTGCATGGGCAGTAAGTGCGCAAATAAAGATTTTATCGCTGTTTTATGGCTCACGTTTTAAATGGCTGCCAAAATTAAAAAAATTTAAGGCATGTGCATATGATTATTGTTTCCCTTGAACTTATGGCACACGATTGCAGATCATGTTCTTGAAACGGTTTCGAATGTTTTAAAGGAAATGTTTTTAAAGAATAACACGGAAACGGAAGGCGCGGTATTGATACTTGGTGTGGTTTTTGGATGATCACTGCATATTATTTAGTGACGCAGTTGTAACAATTCTCATAACGAGTGTTACATCTACCTACAGGGGACAATCAAAAACGCATCAAATTATGTTTTCGGAGTCACGTTCTTGGTTTTATATGATCTTAAAAAATAAAATGTGTGACATATAGCTTTTCGACTTTTGCCTCACTTCCGAGATATTTGAAAAAACTTTATTTCGCCTCCTTGAGTAAACATTCAAGATTGAAGCACTTTCTTGTCATTTGAAAAGTAGCTATCACAAAGTTTGTGAATTGAAATGTTTCGTTTAAAAGAATTTCAAGTTCTGAACTGTTCAAATCATGGGCAGTATGAAATTAATATCTAATTTTGTGCACAGTTCATGCTCGGTACTGATTTTGAACGGTCCAGAACTTGAAATCCTGGCGTATGGAACAGTCCCAATAAAATTCAATATAGTGTAAATTGTAACTGATTAAATAGAATCAGAGACAAAACATTATTGAATTTATTAATCAAAATGGAGCGCCAACCAATGATACTATTCGTGTTAATTTAATCACGTTCATCAAACCTGTAAATTATAAATGAAAAAATAAAAATAAGTATCTTAAAAGCTTTTACAGATATGTCAGCCTTAACTTCATCTTAGATCCAATGCGTTTGCTTACGTAATGAGAGCATTAACTTAAAATTAATTAAAAGTTAATAACGTTAAAAGATCAGGAACCTTGTAATTCTATTTTAGCGAAATTTCATTAAACTGTACGTGATCACGATTTAAATTTTCTCATTTTAAGGGAAAATTAAATTAATAACCTAAAACCAGATATGATTTTTCATTTAAACGTGGAGGGTGCGTAATAAGTTACAATGAAAACAAGAGCATATCTGATGTTGAATAAATATACAGGGTGATTCTTGAATAGACCGACAAAGAAAAAAAGGGTGGTATGCATAAAACATAGTAAATACAAGCATCTACTTCGAAAGTGAAGTATGTACTTACTATATCAGCGTAGTACTATTATGTACAAGACTACATAGAACCTTCTGCTACGCCATAGAAGCATCTACTATAAATTTTGTAGTACCTACTTCTAGCGAGATTTAATTGCGAAAAATCAGTTAGTTACCTTTCATTATAAACGAAAGCTTATAAATTCTCGACTGTCTTGCTATTAATTTATGGAGGCAACATCAATAAAATTTCCCAGGGTTGCCGGCCGGTATGAACTATCATGGAGCTTATCGCCGAAGGATCCAAAGAAGCATTGCCTTCTGTAGCAATTATAGACGAATGGATTTATCAAGATAGAAAACACATGTTGCCATATGAGAATAATGACAGGCGCGTTGCTTTTTCTATCTTGAAGAACAGGCATCGGCGGCATTCAGCGCATTAATCAACGGAAAGTAAAATGGTGATACAAGGTGGTTTATAAATACGCCTACGAGCTAATCGTGATTTATATTTTCATATAATAAGTAAATGTCACACACTTTGTTTAATTCAAAAATATCGTCGGCGGTATCACGAAGTATCATAAATATCGGTGTATTTCATTGAACATGATTAATAATCTAATACATCTATCGTTGCATCGTTTCGGTCGATTATTTAATGAATCATAATTTTATATGAAAGAACGCCAAACAATGAATTGGTGAAGAAAAAAAAATTATTTAAAATAATCTTGTACGGATGGTTTAACAAGTGTACTTACGCTTGCGCTTTAAATTAGAAAACGACAATTATTATGGTTAATGTCAGTAATTTTTCGGAATTAGAAAAAACATACCTACTTTCAAATACTTGAAGATGATCTTACAATTATTCAGTTTTTAAGTCAGAAATATCTTTAATCTGAATAACAAATCACTAGAAAAGATGTTGCGATCACTGACATACTTTGTTGACATTAAAACTGGATGCAGAAATACCTCCAGACGAGGTAGAGACAGAGAGAGAAAAAAAAAAAAGAATCTTCTTCAGTCAATGTCGCAGATTCTTAATTCTTAAAACAGCCAAACCGCTTGAATCCGACTGCACGAAATTAAATATGAATTAATTATTACCTAATATAACAACTCATTGTTAGGTATGATTTATCATTGATTACTGTTTTAATTTAATTTCTTAAGGAAATAAATTAATATTATTAATCTGCATTTCTATTACTTAAACACTTCTAACAAAAAATTAGAAAGTGAACGTTTCATCATTTTTTTCTATTGCTTACGTATCACTAACCGCTACTAATCCTCGCATTCTTTCATACGAAAATCATAAATGACCTGCCTCAAGCCTCAACGTATTGTCTTACATCTGCAGGTGTACTGCTCTATCATTTATTGCACGTAGTAGTTAACTTCGCTCAGCTGGGACATTTAAATCACAACCAGAGCTTCTCAAACGTTTTTTGTAACAAGTATAGTGGCATGCATTTTATGAAGTCGCAGTCTTTTCATCTCCAATTAACTTTATCTGGCGATTAATTTGTTACTGTGGGAATAAACCGTCAGATAAAGTTAACTGGAGATGAAAAGACCGGGCCTTAATGGAGGAACTGCGACTACGTAAAATGCATGCTACCATAAACCAAAGTTTCGATTTTCCGGAGTTATTATTGACTTGTGTATTAATAGTGAAACTTATTTGATTACACACTGTATACTATAAATGGAAATTTAGTTTTTTAAGCTGTTCGTTTGCAGAAATTTTAGATGCTGTTATGCCGATAACAATTCTTATTCTAAATGATCCTATACGTTTTAAAAACTGTCGATTCTTATTAGATCATTTAAATCCCGAGCTTTTAATATTTGTGTTTATGACTACAGTGAAAGCTCTCTTAGGCGGACACCGACCGTGACCAGCAAACTGTCCGTCCATTAGAGGTGTCCGCTTAAGAGAGATGCAAATGCATGTAAATTACATAAATGGGAGATTAAAAACTGTCCAGCTAAGAGAAGTGTCCGCTTAAGAGAGCTGTCCGTTATGGGAGCTTTCACTGTATGTTGCAATTCATCAACTGTTTTAACCGGAAGAACACGAAAGATGACTTTATTAAATTCTCTACAGCATAACTTCAAGTTTGATTACCGTAACAAGCTTGAATGTATCAATTAATTCTGTTTTCGTATTTTCACGACACGTGGTTAAAGTTATCTAAAAAAAAAAATTAAATTTGAAGCGTTTTATGCTCGATGAGAAAAATTAAATCGATGATATTTACATTAAACGATGAGTTTGAAAAGCAATTTCCGGAAATTGCTTTTCATTACTTGGGGTTTCTTAAATTTTATATTATGTACTTGTTGGCGAATGCTGCTTTGATGTGCGATTTAATTACGAATTTAATCTACCCGCTCTTTATACAAATGTTTTCTGAATTTCTTGTCTTCAGGAATATACAGAGTCACGCGAGCGTACATACATACCCAGGCAAAGCCTTTCGGATTGCTGTTGCTTAAACGCATCAGTCCACTGATTTGAACTTCCAAAGTCAATTTGCGTCACGGGATTAAGCCGGATGTGGGTTTTAGATTAGTAAAACATGTACTCACTAACCCGCATAGTCTCCCTCGGGAATTAATCGCTATGTAAAAGTTATGAGTGAATGTGTTAACTTTTGTAAAAAACC